>JAJKFI010000056.1:4514800-4565880 GCA_029204185.1 Lerista edwardsae | reverse complement strand
TCATTCATTCATTCATTCATTCATTCATTCATTCATTCATTCATTCAAATAGTATTTATATACTGTTTTTCAACACAAAGTTCAGAAAGCAGTTTACAGGCAAATAGTAATAATAAAGTTAAATGGCTCCCTGTCCCAAAGGGCTCACAATCTAAAAATATGCAAAATACCACCAGCAACAGCCACTAGACACTGCACAGGGGTGAAGAGGGACAATTACTCTCCCCCTGCTAAATATAAGAGGAACAGCAAGTGAAAAGTGCCTCTTGCCCAGTTAGTAGGGGTAGAACCTCTTTTGACTGTAGGGTGTTTCCAGACCCTTTTGTCTACCTCTCACTTATTGTCTTAGCCTTCAGCTGTCTTATCACAGTGATTAACCCCTTTATCACCGTGATGACATACCCAGTTCCATCAATTATCATAAATCTCCCCTTGCTCAACCTGGGGGTGGTGGAGATCAGCAAGCAGCCAACCAAAAGCCACAATGTCCCAACCAACCAACCAGGGTCCCCCAAATCCCAGGTTCACCAATAATCCAGCCTGCAATAAGTGTATATTATTGGTTGGTTGGTTGTACCTTCCATTTACATGCTAAACTGTATAAATTTCTGTTGCAACTGTGTATAATTTCTTCCTGCATGGTATGCGGCTTGCATCCTGTGTCATTTTATTGCAATAAAATTATCCTTCTCTGGCAACATAGAAATCCAGCTGGCATTCTTTTGTTGACTTCCAACTTTTGGGAAGATTTGCTTTGGGAAGGTTTGGGTGAGGGAAGATTTGGCTTAACACAGGAGACAAGGCACACCGGGAAAGAAACCTCAATCTGGCAGGCTTTTGTCTCTTTCTTAAAGAGACAGGAGTTTTCAGGGGAATCTCTCCCTTTTCAGGGTGATTTCCACACAATTCTATGGCAAATGACCCCTAAATGCCTTCTTGTAATGTTTACAAGCAATAACCACCCTGGGTTTAGGCTGCTGCACTATGAGTGTCAAACTATGCATAGACCAATAGCCTACGTGTCTTTTCCTCAAGACGTGCTTTTTAAACTCAGAAACAGCCATAGGAACTCAGGCACAATGGAAAAGACGTAGGAAGGAAGTGCTTAAAAACTTTTTCCACCCATTGGGAAAATAGCTGGATCTTTAGTCTGCAAAGAGAAAGCTGTTTATATTAAGGCAGTGGTTCCCAAACTGGTGGGTCACAACCCACCGGGGAACAGGAAGCAGAGCATTCCACTTTAAGGGGGGTAGCCCTGCTCTGATAGAGGCAACAGTGCTGCAGATTTCACAAGGGGCTTTTTTACTTACCTGAGGGGGGGCAGTGCTGGCCTCCTGCAGGGTCCTGGAAGCTTGCAATCCCCTCTTATCAATCCCCTCTTATCTCCTCCACAGCTTGTTTACAAAGCCTTTATCTCAGATCTAAAGCTACTTTCGGTTTTCAGTGAAAACCGGAAGTAGCTTTACAGTGGAGAGAAAAGCTTTCTACAATAGCTGCAGAGGGGGCACTAAGCTTCTAGGACCCTGCAGAGGCCAGTGCTGCCCGGGGTACATAAAAAATCTCTGCAGCACTGTGCCCCCCTCCCCGCCCTCCTCTCCACCCACACAAACACTTACTTTGTTCCCAACTCTCCTGTAGGAGTTTGGGAACCACTGGTTTAAGGCTTTTGTGGCCGGAATAACTACTGTTGCAATTAAAATTGCCCGGGGATTAAAGGCTGTGGTCTAGTAAAAACATCTACGGATAGTGTTTTGGTGGGCATTCCCAAAGGTTTGTAAGCACAACACAGTCAAAACCATTCTACTCTGTCAGGAGAAAACCAGTTTGAAGGCATGTGACCAGCCATCAGTTCACTACCAACATTTATAGTCTGGTTTTATCCTGACTGAGAAGGATGGGTTTGTGTGTGTTGTGCTTACAAATCCTTGAGACAACAAACGTTTGTTGGGCTCTGCCCAAAGCATTTTCATCCTCCGAAAGAGAAACATGTTTGATTGTTATCAGGCTGCTCCCAATACACAACCGTTAGATTATTTCACAAGCTTTCAGTGCTTGGGGGACATGTGGGCAATGTCTTAATAAATTTAATTTTCTAGTATCAGGCACTTTAAATATGTCAGAAGCATTTAGAAGACAGAAGACGTTAAATTCCATTTGAATGGGGAAAAAAAACTTGTTTGGTAAAGAGTCTGCAGCAGGGGAGGGAATGAGAAACAGATCAGAATTAAACGGCTGCAGAGTAGCAATGAAGTTCCACATACTGACAGCAATGGCGTACATCTAGTTTTTAATATGAAGACTTATAAATATCAGAAAATTAGATTTATTGCCTTCACGCCTTCATTTGCAGGAGGATTCCCCCCTAGAATATGCTTTCAGTATGAGGACAATTAGATTGAGGGCACAATCCTGAGCGCTGGTTTGGCAAGCCCATGTCAGTTGTGCCAGCTGAAGAGTGTTGCACCCTGTGCCATAAGGTGCGTCTACACTGCTCTGTGAGGCATGCAGCCAGTGTAGACACTCACACCAGCCTGCGGAGGCCACCAGTAAGTCAGGGCAGCGCTGGCCGAGTTTAGCTGGCATGGGGCCCCAAGAGAAATGGGACAGAGGGAAAGCAGAGAGAGGGTCATCCTGTGAGTGGGCTGGCCTGGGGTGGACAACAGATCCAGCACTTACGCCAGATCCATACCTCTGTCCCCAGCCTGATCAGCCTTGCATGGGCTTATAGGATTTGCCCCAGTGATTTCACTGGCACAGATCTGAGAAGCCCTATTGTCGCTGCTGGGGCTTACCCTGGGTAAGGGGAAAATATCCCCTTAGCCCAAAGTGAACTCCAGCTGCCTCCTATACTGTGCTGGATAAAAGCGCAGGCCTACCAGCCTGCCTGTTCTAGTGCAATATAAGATTGGGCTGTAAGGAACAAAGAGGTCAAAAGCATGAGCAGATTGTCTTTCTACGGCCAGTCCCCACTAGATATTAAATGCCAGAATCTGGATGTGGCTTTTTACATTTCTGCTAAAGTGTAAGGATTTTTAGGGGGGTGGTCCATGAGGTCTCAGGAAAAAAATCACCTTTGAGCACTTCCAGTGGCACTCCCCACAGACCACCAGACAGGGTGGAGAACAGATTCTCCACAGCCTCAGCCACACTGAAGTGTTGGTTATGGCTGTGGGTGGTCCATTATCTGCCCTCTCTGGTAGTCTGTTGCTCAGGAGACGCTTCTCCAAGGACCACTAGAGATGGCAAAGAATGGACCTCCTGCAGCCGGCCCTTCCAGCATCCCACCAAGCAAGCACTGTCCCACCAACTGCCAAATTTAATTGTACAGGGTGGGGCAAAAAGAGGTAACTGGATCATAATGCTGGACACTCTGGATGACCATGAAGCACCAGAACAACAATGTCGGACTAGTGTGGGAGAAAGTTCTTCAGGGTCTGACTTTCCTTATCCACCTCAAAGCCCAGACCTCATGATATATGATGCATTTCTATGGGGAATGTTAAAAGAAAGATGTTTCACACCAACTCCATGAATATAATACTAGAAGAGCTTCCCATTAAATTTAAATCAGTGGTCAATTGTGTAACACCAGAACAGTGCTCTAATATGGTTATCCACATAATCAATCGCATGGAACACGTGCTTTGCAATGAAGGGAGACATGCAGAATATGCAATCATACAATAAAGAGCCCTAACTGCGATAATAGTGTATAAATGACATGATAATTTCAGTTTCTTTTTTTGCCCCACCCTGTATTTGTATGTGTGAGTGTGCAGGGAAGTGGGGGGGGGGGTTACGCATGGTCCATAATAATTTCAATTTTTGCCTTAATGGTAATGGGCTTCTAAAGGTTGGGAACTACTGTGTTGGGGTCAACCAAGGAAATCTGAAGGCAAAACATTGTTTGCTCTATTTTTGTTCTCCTTGTTTGATGTATTAATTTCTCCATTTGTATAGTATCCCATGTTTCAATGTTTTCTACGATATTGAAAGGAGTGTGTGTGAAGAAGAATGTTCCCCCACCCCTGAGGAACTTTTTTCTCTCTTACACAACACCAGAACCAGGGAACATCCGCTAAAATGTTGATGTCCACTAAAATATCGGGAGAGTTGTAGCAGACAAAAGAAAATATGTCTTTACTCACAGATGTAGTGATGGCATCTGGCCTGGATTTCTTTGAAAGCAGATTGAATAGATTTATTGAAGAAATGTCCATCACAGGCTACAAGCCATGATGGGTATATGCAACCTCTTCGTTTTAGAAGTAGGCTACCTCAGAATAGCAGGTGCAAGGGAGTGGCAACATGATGCAGGCATCTTGTTGTCTTTTGTGCTCCCTGAGGCATCTGGTGGGCCACTGTGAGATACAGGAAGCTGGACTAGATGGGCCTTTGGCCTTATCCAGCAGGGCTCTTCTTATGTTCTTGTCAGTCCTTGTTTTTGCTTTGATGTCAAAATTGTGACTTTTACAATTTAGCACATTTTGAATTTTTTTGTTTCATTGCCAATCAGGTGCAAACTTCCAGTTACTTGCCCTTCCCATGTGTTCATGTGACATTCTAGGAGAGGCTTGGGTGGGTCTAAGGCTTGATTATAATCTGCCCTGACCTTACAGTTAAACAGTATTGCAATTACAACTGAATAGAATATTTGCAATGAAGTGTATAGCAATTTAATTTAGCTTATTCGCCTGGGTTAATTCTGGAGACAAAGGTTCTGAGGTTGTGAGCATCACAAGTGAAATTGTCAAATGAACCAGAGGAAGCACTGCAGCAACCAACAACAACATCTCTAATATGCATCTGCTTACTTGATACAGAGCCAAACGGCCAATTATGACTTTGTGTGCAATCCTAACCAATTTTCTAATACCCTGGTATTAGGCAATGCAGCACTGAGGTAAGGGAACAAACTTTTCCTTACCTTGAGGAGGCTTCCGTTACTACTACTCCATGGTAGGATGCAGCACATGCCCCACTGGCAAAGCTATGTTAGTGCTGGAAAGTTGGCTAGCATTGCACCCTGTGTGTGGTAAACACTCACAGTGTTTTTTTTTTAAATGGGCCCTTGTGTGATGAAATGTATTTTCCATGCAGGACAAAATCTAGAATAAATGCTTTGCCTCAGTGTGGTAAATGTGCGGCTCTCACAATGTGAGAGTATAGAATCAGAATCAGAATCAGAATACCTTTATTGGCATACAACAGGGAGGTACAACAACGTATTTACATAACATACAAGAACAATGCACACAAGACATCATTTAAAAGCAAATTAGCTTTCCGGAGTAGACTCATGACTAATGTTAGTCTGCACAATGATATTTAGAAAGGCTGCTACCTGCTTAGGCCCACCGCAAACCCCCTTTCAGGAAAGTCAGGATGGTTCGATATAGACCGTAGAAAATTAAAAGCCCCGGCCAGAAACTGCTTTAGAGAGTTCAGGACAACAGATTCACACGAGGTGCTAAGAGAGCATTTTCTACTCAATTCACAACTAACTGAATTGACCAAATATAAGAGAGAAAAGTATCAGATTGATCAATGGAACAAGTTGATCCAGGCATCGTCTCTGCCAAACCCCAGTTCTTTCTGGGCCATTGTTACAGGGTCTTTTAGAAATAATCGACGCAACCTGAGGGCTGTGCCAATTTCTAGCTGGAAGCTACACTTCTCCAAGCTATTTTTTGACAATACAGCTTCCCCAAATCTGGAGAATACCTATTTTATTTCTTCCCTCCCAGACTGGCCTCCTGTGACCATGAAGGAGATCATAGATTTGATCTCGACTTTAAAACCCAGGAAAGCAGCCGGGCCTGATGATATCCCCACAGAATGGTTGAGAGCCGATCCAGAATTTTGGGCCCCCATTCTAGCCAAGCATTCAGACCAACCAGTCTGGCAGAATTCCAGACTCATGGTGAAAAGCTACGGTAGTCCCCATCTATAAAAAGGGAGACCACAGATTACCAATCATCCTATTAGTCTCCTTTCTGTGATAGGCAAACTATATGCCAAATCCCTGTTAGCCCGCCTAAACCATTGGATTTCCCAGAAGAAGATCCTGGGTATCGAGCAGATCGGTTTTAGGCAGGGCAGTACAACCTTAGATCATGGACTTATTTTATCCCACCTAATTTACAAGTATACTGTTAAAACTGATTCCAAGCTTTTTGCTGCCTTCTTAGATCTAACAGGGACCTTTGATAGCATCAACAGACACCTTTTGTGGGTGAAGCTTGAAAAAATGGGAATAGATATTAAATTGCTGTCCCTTATAAAGTGCTTATATATCAACACAACTTGCCAGATAAGATGCTCTCTGGAGGGCAATTTAACAGAGGAGATCTCTGTCAACAAAGGTGTAAAGCAAGGCTGTCTCTTAGCCCCTACCCTATTTAATTTATTTTTAAACGATTTGGCCCCTGCTTTGTCAGCAGTTGAGGGCCACCCCCCTAAACTGGGGGATCTTAGGGTGCCCTTATTACTATATGCCAACGATGCTGTCATCTTGTCGCGCTCTCGGGTGGGCTTAAAAGGTTGGTAAATAAATGTCTGGGCTATCTGACACAGAATAAATTACAGTTGAACTATCAGAAATCCAAGATTATGATTTTCGCCAAGTCTTGGAAATTACACAATTGGAAATTTAACGGGCACACTATTGAGCAGGTGAAATCCTTTAAATATCTTGGCATTTTATTTTCATTTAACCACTCCTGATCTGGCCATCGCAATATGGTGAAGGCATCGGCCAATATTTCAATGGCTGCTATTACTAGATTTTTTTACAGTAAAGGAGGTTCATTTGTTCCGGCTGCTCTTAAAGTGTTTAATTCCAAATCTATTTCACAAATTCTTTACAGGATACCGCTTTGGATAAACTCATTCAACTATTCTATCGAACAGATACAAGCTGCCTTTTTAAGAAAAATTCTGGCCCTACCAAACTGTGTGCCCTACTCGGTCCTATGCCTTGAGTCAGGCCAATCTAAGATTGAAACTCTAGCCTGGCTAAGAGCGACCAAATTTTGGCTGAAAGTTTATTTTAATAATGATTCGAACAGCCTTCTCCATCAGTTTAGGAAGGATACCTTCTCCTCTGGCGGTGTTTGGGAAACCAAAATCAAACAGATAGGTATTGGGTTGGACCTATTAGGTGCAGTGCCCCAACTAGAGGCCTTTCGCATCATCAAGCGAAGGTTCCTAGATATCCAATCCCAAGAGCTCTTCAGCTCGGCTAATAGAGCCTGCTCACCTTTGAACTGGCAAATCCCCATTGTAGTAGGGAAAATCCCTTGTCCTTGCTAACTGAACCGAATGAAAGAAGAGCTTTTTCGCTCGCCCGGTGCAATGTTATACCATCTGCAGTCTTGTGAGGCAGGTTTGGAGGGTTACCATGTGAGAGTGTATTCAGAGCGCAATCCTAAACTGAAATTACACCAATACAGTTAGGCCAGCAACGTTTGGCCAGCACCAGGTCACCATAAAGCGCGTTTAAACCACTCTCAGGGTGCGATCCTAAAATGAGTTTGGCCGGCATAAGCTAATGTTTGGCCAGCACATGGGACACTGTAAAGTATGTTTGGACCATTCTCGGAGTCAGAGAGGCCGGCACATAGGTGTGCACCATCCTTGTGCTAGCCAAATTTTGCTGGTTTAGTTTATGCTGGCCTAACTCCAGTTTAAGATTGCATTCAGGGAGGATGGCGCATGTCTGTGTGCTGGCCTCTCTGTCTCTGTGAGTGGCCTAAACATTCTTTACAGTGGCCCTTGTCCCAGCCAAATTTTGCTGGCCTAACTGTGCTGGCCTAAATCCAGATTAGGATTGTGCTCTCAGTCATGACGTCAACATATGTGACTTGATCCTGTATAAATTAAAAAAGGGCATTTTATTAAGGATGTTCAATATTGACATTTTTTAGGTGAAATTCAAGGGGAATTTGGAAATGCTTACTCAAAAGGAATATCTGAGGAATTTAGAGTAAAGATAAAATTGCACACTCAAAGAAATAATTCATTACACAAAAATCAACTGTGTGGTAACTTCACCACGTCAGAACATAACATGTGAACTGAACCAAAGCTTGTCAATAGGTTCTCAAGCCAGCCCAAGAGAAACAAGTAGAATTCTTAAGCGGATTGTAAATGTGAAAAATGTTGGATCTTTTTTTTCTGAAATAATTTAGCAATTAAGTTTTTTTTCCCTAACTATAAAGGAAAAAACACATTGTGTATGCATAATTAATCCATTATTCAAAGTAATTTTTGACATATTGGTCAGTAAATACAATGAAAGCCTGTTCTCCAAAAGTTGTTGTACAAAGGCATTTGTTAAAAGCACAAAGCAAACAAAAACCTGTGCTTCATTACCACAGACCCAGGTGATAAATCGAACAAAGCAGAATTAATAGCTTCTAATTATCTGAAATATACTTCACCTGGAGTACCAGACTCAGTCACAATTGCCAATGAGTTAGCATGTAATTGCCCTTGGAGCACTATAATACATAGCGCAAACTGTGATAAGCTTCATGGGAAGAAGAAGTGTGAGAAAATAATGAAGATAATGAAGGTGAAATTTAATTATTTCAAAACCTGAATGTGATAATCTTGAAGGAACTTCAAATGAAGATTTTGAGTGAAACATCAGTAAATAAAATGCTAGCACTTTATGTTCCCTATTAACATGTTACAAGTAAATGAATCTAAATTTATCAAAGGAGATGGGAAAAATAAGCTGGGAAACATTTTGAATTTCCCACATGAGATATGGTATTTCTACAAAATTAGCTTAGGGAGTACCTTGGAATACATTTCCAAGGGTGTACATTTGCTGTATAAGATTCCCCCCACCCCCCAGTATGTAATTATGTTCTGTCAGGTGGAAGGCAAAATATATGTGAATTTTACAAAGAGGGTTAGAAAACAAGCCCTTTCTCATATACAGTAGTGTGATAGGTTTATGCTTTCCACCTGCTCCACACTTCTTCGACACATACCATGTCACATGAGTTATCCCAAACAGAAATATGAAGTTTGACACACTCAGAATTAGAACTTGCGGGGTAAGGGTAGAAGAGATAGGATTATTTCAATTAGCCACTAGACTACAATGGACATTGAGATATTTTAAATCTTTTCTCCCTCATAGTATTGGCCAGAGATGGCCAACTAATAGCCAATGAACCAATAGTGTCCTTCAAAATAATCTTATCTGACCTGGGAGCCTTGCTAAATTTTGTAGTAGGGAAAAAATCCCAGAAAAGTTGTGGTTTATGGAAAAGTTTGTCCATAAGGTTTCACTCACAAGAACACAAGCAAATAAAAATAGCCCTCACTTTAATGCAGCAATTTTCAACGTTTTTTTTTTTTAATGACAAGACACTAAAGTTGTCAAGGCACACCATCAGTTTTTTTATGATTGGCAAGGCACACTGTGCTACATTTCTCCTCTACCAGAACAGCCAGAAACTTAAAGTCTATTGGTGGTTCAAGCTTTACTTCAGCTAGAACATAGAACATAAGAAGAGCCTTGTTGGATCAGGCCAAGGGCCCATCTAGTCCAGCTTCCTGTTTCTCACAGTGGCCCACCAGGTGCCTCAGGGAGCCCAGGAGACAACAAGATGCTTGCATCCTGTTGCCACTCCCTGGCATCTGGCATTCTGAAGTAGCCTACTATTAATCTAAGGAGGTTGCACAACCCATCAACCCACGATGGACTTTTCCTCCAGAAATCTGTCCAGAAATCTTCTTTTAAAGTGGTGGCCAGATGCCATCACCACCTCCTATGGCAAGGTGTTCCATAGCTTAATTACCCACTTGGTTAAAAAGTATTTCCTTTTATCTATTTTAGCTCTCCCAACACTCAGTTTCAGTGGGTATCCCCTAGTTTTGGTATTGTGAGAGATGGAAAAAACATCCCTCTGTCGACTCTATCCCTCCCATGCATTATTTTGTATGTCTCAATCATGTCCCCCCTCAGGCGACTTTTTTCCAGACTGAAGAGCTCAAAACGCTGCAGTCTTTCTTCATAAGGGAGGTGCCCCAGCCCAGTAATTATTTTTGGTGCTCTCTTCTGCACCTTTTCCAGCTCCATCATGTCCTTTTTGAGATGTGGCGACCAGAACTGTAAGCAATACTCTAGATGTAGCCTTACCATCAATTTGTACAATGGCATAATAATATTGGCTGTTTTATTTTCAACCCCATTTTTAATTACCCCAAGCATGGAATTGGCCTTCTTAATTGCTGCCGCACACTGCGTCGACACCTTCATTGAGTTGACCACCAGCACCCCAAGATCTCTCTCCTGAGCTGCCACAGAGAACCCATTAGCCTATAGGTGAAGTTTTGGTTTTTTGCCCCAATGTGCATCACTTTACACTTGGCTACGTTAAAACTCATCTGCCATTTTGCTGCCCATTCCCCCAATTTAGAGAGATCCTTCTGGAGCTCTTCACAATCCCTTCTGGTCTTCACCACCCAGAAACGTTTTGTGTCATTCACAAATTTGGCCACCTCACTGCTTATGCCTGTCCCCAGGTCATTTTATGAACAAGTTGAAAAGCACAGTTCCCTGGGGCACTCCTTTTTTTACCTCTTTCCATTGTGAAAATTGCCCATTGACCCCCACTCTCTGTTTCCTGGCCCTCAACCAATTCTGAATCCATAAGAGGACCTGCCCTCTTATTCCCTGACTGTGAAGTTTCCTCAGCAGCCTTTGGTAGAAGGATGGGATTGGATTGCAAGATGCCCTTCTGTTACTGGGGGCGCAATCCTAACGTGGAGTTAGGCCAGCAAAGTTTGGCCAGCAAAGTTTGGCTGGCACAAGGGTCACCATAAAGTGTGTTTGGACCACTCTTGGAGTCAGGGAGGATGGCACACATCTGTGTGCTGGCCTCTCTGACTCCGAGAGTGGTCCAAATACGCTTTACAGTAGCCCTTATGGCAGTCAAACTTTGCTGGCCTAATTGTGCCGGCCTAAGTCCAGGTTAGGATTGCGCCCTGGGCCAGCCCTTGTGCTGATTTCAGCTGACTTCTCTCTCCATTAGCAGCCCGTGGTATAGCTGAGGCGTGGTCATGGGGATACCTTTCCCCTGTGACAGAGTGGAGATTTTCTTCCATCTCCACTGAAGGGGTGACAGCAGTCACCTCAAGTGAATGGCAAATGCTGTGATATTGGCCCTTGGCTCTCTACGGCTCCAAATGGTGCTGTTTTCAGAGGCAAAGGCCATGCATGCAGAAGGGATAGGGTGACAGTATAGGTGCGGAGGAGGTGCCACCCTCCTTCCTGATGTCACCCAGCCCAGGGTGCCACCAGGGCATGGCCACACAATTGGATGTCCCTTCATGCCTTATCAAATACTATTCCTGAAGGTTTGAGGTAACCTAACCCTCACAGGTAGTGGGGATTGACTGTACTTATGGTGTAGTATCTCTTATTAGTGCTTCTGACCATGTTGTCTACCTTCGTAATTTGTTGTTAAAAAGGGATGAAAAATAAAAATTTCCTTTTCAATGAAAAGCATACTTAAATCAAAACACAGTTTCCAAAGCTCTTTTGCAGTAGAAGCATCACCCTCAGAACATGCTGCCTCTTTCCTGACAGGTAAAACCAGGCAGAAGAAATTAGCCTCATTATAGCGGTATAATCAGAGTGGGTGCCCTTAACATTAGAGCTCCCATTCAGCAATGATCGAAAAGATAATGAGTTCTGTAAAGTTATGGGAAGCTTATATTCAAATGGATTCATTGCAATAAATGGCGTTATGGTTTTGAAAATGCCTCTTTTGATGTGGACCTTTTTTTGCACCTTTTAGAACTGTGATTGGGCATCTGCCTAGAGGAACTTTCTAGAATAAAGAAAAAGGTGATCAATTGGTATTTTGCCTACTTGTATTTCATACTTATATTTTACCACCACTGCATTTTCATTGCTGCTGCTTATGCAAATTTGCTTGATTCATTTATTTTTATGGTGGTGAAGTTCTGTTCCGGTGCAGCCACTTTTGGGATTTTTTTAGCAGGCAAATTATCAGAATTAACATCTAAAAATGTGATGTTGCTAGTTGGCCTCCACTGGCACTGAGGGCACAATCCTGGAACGGATGCTGCTCTGACGCTACGTGGGAGCATCAGTGCAATGTCACTAGTGCCAACGCAGGGGAGCAATCAGCACCCCTGCGTCAGTGCTAGAACTCTTGGGCCAACACTAGCAGTAGCTTTGGCCCAAGAGCACTGGTGCTGAGTCGCCACTGAGCCAGCAGGCGGGAGGGTGGTTCTGTGCGGGGGGTGGGCGGGCCCATGAACCTGCTGGCCCGGGGAGGGGGTGGGCTGGGATGCGACCAGTAGACTGCATCCAAAGCTCAATCCCAAGACCGTGCAGCCCCGATTTGGCAGGTGCTTTGGGGTGCCCTGCACCAGCGTAGCGAGCATATTGCCTGCTGCTGCAACTGGGATCTCTATGGGCTGTAGGTCAGTGGGGAAAGCAGAGCACCTTTACCTTTGGTCCTCCCACCTGCCCCTGCTTCTGAATGGCCCAAATTGGGCCTCCTGGAAGCAGTTGGCAGTGACGTCATCACATCACCATCAACAATGTCCAGGTGCTTGGCTTTGCACATGGTACCACAAGTGCCCTACTTGGTGAATGGGAGGCCTTGTGAGAACCCCGCATTGGGCCCACCACTCCTAGAGCCAGCCCTGTGCAGGCCATGACATTCCTGGTCCCAGACCTGGAATCCCTGATAGCTATTTTCTTGTTAAAGTACAGGTAGAGACACGCAAAGCATCCTTCTTTTTATTGCTGTTGCAACAGAAGTCCAGTTTCTCTTTCAGCAGAATTTGTCTGATGTCTTTATCCAGCATTGTTTAAACCAGTGGTTGCAGGGTTTTTTGTTTGTTTGTTTTTGGGGGGGGGTCATGAAACTGACAATGTATTGGACCCTATGGAAAGCAAAACTGACTTACATATTCGTGTTTATTTATGAGTAGGCAACTATGTCTTGGCTCTTATTGAAGACCAGGCAAAGGAGAACACAAAGTCACCAGAATGCTCCCAATCCGATTAACATGGAGCTCAACAAAATCTCCAGAAGGCATAGTAGAAAAGATAAAAACAACATAGTAGAAAAGATAAAAACAGAGGTTTAAGTGGCTACTACAGTGAAATCCTATACTGTGTTGGAACAGGCCGGCCGGCAGGCCTACACTGTATCCAGCACAGTATAGGAGACAACTGGAGGCTGACTTTGGGTAAAGGGATATTTTCCCCTTACCCTGGGACAGGCCCCAGCAGTCCCAATAGGGCTACTTGGCTCTGCGCCAGCAAAATCACTGGTGCAAATCCTAGTGGCCCAGGCAAAGCTGATCAGGCCGGGAATGGGAGTTGGAATCCGGCCTAAGTGCTGGATCCTGTCTTCCCCCCCGCAGCTGGTCCGCCCACAGGCACATCCTCTCGCCACCCTCCACATGCCTTGAAACGCCTCTCTT
The DNA here is from genome assembly GCA_029204185.1 of Lerista edwardsae. Taxonomy (NCBI): domain Eukaryota; kingdom Metazoa; phylum Chordata; class Lepidosauria; order Squamata; family Scincidae; genus Lerista; species Lerista edwardsae. The sequence continues at coordinate 4,552,386 of JAJKFI010000056.1, read as the reverse complement.
CAGCTTTACCCCTGCCCTCCCCAACCCCAACCCTTGCGCTTGCCAAACTTGGCTGCCCTTAACTGCCAGGCCCTGCCTGCCTTGTGGTACAATTGCAACACTCCTAGGATGGTGCAAATGACATGCGCCAGCCTAAGGGCACTGTTGGTTTTTGCCCTAAGTCATGTAAAGCTAGGTGGGTCACAATAGAATGTCATTTTAAAAAGTGGGTCTTGGTGCCAGTGGCATAGCTAGGTCATTTGAACCCGGGGCCCGTAATTTTTTTATATCCCACATGGCAAAATTAATTAATTATTCACATTTTATACTACCCTTCCTCTGAGGAGCTCAAGATGGTGTGCATGGTTCCTCCACTTCTTTTGTCCTCGCAACTACCCTGTAAAGGAGTTGAATCTAAGAGATGGTAATAGTCATGAAATGAATAATAATGGCCAGAAAATACAGTGAATGTTGCCCAACAAGCAAGGGATGAACGTCTGTATCCTCCCTGCTATTGCTCCCCTGACATACCTCCCCTGCATCTGGAGGTTTAATGTAGCCATCATGGTTAATAACCACTGATAGACTATGAATATTTAGAATCCACTTTAAAAGTCATCTGAGCCAGTGACCAACACCATCCAGATTTCCCTCCAGTGACATACTGAGGGTTGGTATCACCCGGTGAGGTAACGTATTGTGTCACCCCCATTACCTCTATTCATTTATTTTACTATTTAAACAGTACAGGTCACCCAGCAAATCAGTAACCAACAAAACAGCATATTCCTAATAGGAAAAATGTTAATTTTTTTTAAAGCCAGTTGGCACATTCCTTTTTCCCCACAAAGAGTTCCACAAGTCAATCTCACCATGTCAAAGTGCTTCAGTTCTGCAGTCCTACATGTAAGAGTGATGTCTCATTGAAAGCAGCCCCCTTTCCATGAAAGCGCCATTCCCAGCAGTTTTTAAACTGCTTTTTAAGCACAGCTTTCTCAAATCAAGGACGCTCAACTTTTGAGAGACTGCTCTGTAGTCAAAGCCTTCCCTCTTGCTCTCACCATCACCATCACCGTTTTGCTGTTTCTTGCTGAGGCTGAAGAAGGAAGGAGGTCTGGACTGAAGTTGGCAGGAAGAGACAGGTAGGAGGCCTGTGGGGGGGATTAAGAGTAACACACACACATGGCTGCTTCTTACTAGGTTTTGCTTGCCCTGCATTCCTGCACTGGCCTTCCTCTGTGCCTTTGCTGGGGCGAGCTTCATTTCCTACTCTCAGCTCCCCCTGCTGGCCTGGATGACCAATTGCTATCATAGAAATAGTTGCTGCTGCTGTAGCTGTTTGCTTGCTGCCAGAGGCCAGGAGACAAGGCAAGCAGAGGGGGGGGACAGATAAAAAGGTTCTGCTGACCTCATTCATGGAATCATTATGCAGGTCTGTGGGCTGTATGTTTTGACACCCCTGCAAAAGGCAGTTGTATTTACAGGATGATAGATATAATGGGGTAAAGGAATTACACTGTTTTTTTTTCATTGAATTTCTTGTGAAATTCCGCATCCAACGGTATATAACATGATAGTACTATTCCTAAAAACCATGATTTTAACAAACTGTGATTTTTACATAAAAATTGGTTTTGCTGTTTTTTTAATTGAATTCTGGGTGAAATTCCACATCGAACGGTATATAGCATGATGGTATTATTCCATAAAACTGCAATTTTAATAAATGGCAATTTTAGCATAAAAACCTTTTTTTAGTTTGTGGGCCATAACTTTTGATAGAATAAAGATATTGCACTCCATTTTTTAAAAAAATTGAATTTTGGGTGAAATTTCACATTGAACTGTGTATAGCATTATGGTATTGTTTCATTAAAAAAACTAAGATCATGGCAACCACTTCCTGGCAATCACTTCCTGGCAAATAGAAGGGGAAGAAATGGAAGCAGTGACAGAGTTTATTTTCCTGGGCTCCAAGATTACCACAGATAGTGACTGCAGCCATGAAATTAAAAGACATTTACTTCTTGGGCAAGCCAAGCTATGGCAAACCTAGACAACTTAATCAAAAGCCGAGACATCACCCTGCCAACAAAGGTCAGCATAGTCAAATGATGGTTTTCCCAGTTTTCTGGGAAATGATGGTTTTCTCAAATGATGGTTTTCCCAGTAGCAATGTATGGCTGTGAGAGCTGGACCATAAGAAAGGCAGAGCGCCAAAGAATAGATGCTTTTGTTGGAGAAGACTCGAGAGAGTCCCATGGACTGCAAGGAGATCCAATCGGTCAATCCTCCAGGAAGTCAAGCCTGATTGCTCCCTGGAAGGACAAATCCTGAAGCTGAAGCTCCAATACTTTGGCCGCCTCATGAGAAGAGAGGACTCTTTAGAAAAGACCCTCATGCTGGGAAAGATGGAAGGCAAAAGGAGAAGGGGGTGGCAGAGGATGAGATGGTTAGACAGTGTCACCGAAGCGATGAACATGAAATTGGGTGAACTCCGGAAGCTAGTGGAGGACAGGGAGGCCTGGCATGCTGTGGTCCATGGGGTTGCGAGGAGTCGGACTCGACTTAGCGACTGAACAACAATTATTACTAAACGTGCGATTTTAAAAATTTGTGGTGCAGTGAGGACACTCCCTCTGAGGATGGCACCTGGGGCGCTCCTCGCTGTAGCTACACCACTGCCTGGTGCTAATAGGTTTGGGAAGCATTGGTTTAAACGATGCTTTGCATTTCTTTGCCCAGAAGCTTTACTTCCTCATGGTGGGAAGGACGCTTCTCTAAAAGATGGCTTTTTTTGGTTATGGGGCCCTTATAAATATAGATAGTCCTGACAAACTTGAGAATTATGTGTTGGATTTTATTACCAACAAGTATGAAGCTCCCAGAGCTGCCCTGCCCCCTCTCCAACCTCAAACTCTTCCACGCAGGCAGCATTTGTATATTAAAGCCAGCGTGTCAGGGAGAACCAAGTGTGTTTTATGTACCACTCTAGCGGCACTAAGACTTCTGATGGGAAGTCTGCCCACAATCTTTGATTTTCTTGTAAATGTATATTTACTCATAAGGTATAATATACAGTTCTTATTACTTTAATGGACTGTGAACTGATTTGCCTGCAATATCAGAGTACAAAGGGGGTGACTCTGACCGTGAATGATATTTTTTTCTTGCAATTTCAATTTTTTTTAAACGTTGAAATGGGCCCCTGAAAACCTTCCAAATCCTATATGTTCTGCTAAGCCATTCTCTTATAATAAAGTATGTGATTAGCTTCTCACTTATTGACTCTCAATTGCATTTAATCCTGTTAGGATCACCTTTACTGAAAGACAAAAGACATTTTTGTGATAATGCTGGCAGCACTCAGGAGTGAGAGGTAGTTGGTAGTCAGGGAAGGCAGTTTTTCCCCCCAGAATGCGGGTAATGGCAGAGCTAAAAAAGTGCAAGGGGGTGCAATTGCACTGGGCAACAAGCTTTAAGGGGGCAACAAGCTGAGCTTGACACTAGTGGCCAAAATTGTGAAAACCTTGGTATGTATAGATAACACCATCATGTTATACAGTATACCATTCGATGGTGGAATGTATACCATTCGATGTGGAATGTATTGCAGAATGCAGTGAAACAAACCAGAGTGTAATATCTGTACTCTATAAAACATTATGGCTAAAAACCAGACAACGAAAATTCAACAGTCATGTAAAAATCAGGGTTTTTAGGAATAATACTGTCATGTTATATACCATTCGATGTGGAATTTCATGCAGAATGCAATGAAACAAATTGGAGTGTAATACCTCCATTCTATCACAAGATATGGCTAAGAAAACCCAAGAAAATGAAAATACAAGTGTGATTTCATTTCCTGTTGTGATGTCACTTCTGAGGCATCATTTTGCTCTCCGCATGGGGCTACACTTTCATTAGCTATGCCAGTGGATAATAATTTTACAAGGCCATCATATTGCTGTACAGCTGCCAAACTGTTGCAGAGGTGAACTGTTCCTTCCAGGAATGGGAGGTGAGCCAAGGTATCTGGTTCTGGACTGGGAGGAACATGAGATTTGAACTTCACATGAGCAAGTCAGAGTTTAGAATCCAGTGATGGCAGTCAGGTCAGGTAGATGATCTGGAAAATGTGCAGTGGTAATGGTTATACTGGGGAGGCTGAGGAGGGGACTAACCAATGACTTTTCAAAAATAAGAGACACCCACTTTTTTGTTACTTGGGGTAGAATCCACTGCTTAGTGCTTGCAATTCCTACCCCTAGCTTCTAGGTTTCCTTCTCCTGCAGACCCCCCCCCCACTGCATCCCATGTGATGGCCGAGAGTTCCTTAACTTTCAGCAGTAGCTTTTCAGAAGGCTTGGGGGCTTTGGAAGGAGTGGGATATGAAAGGTGGCTATTGCTTGCATATGTTTCACAAAGATAAGCAGTCTAAACATTGACCATTGCAAGATATGATCTGGACTTCAATACATAAGTCATTTTCTTTTATGTGAGATTGTTAGTTATATTTACTGAAAATGCTTAAGAATTTACCACAGGAAATGAATAATGCATTTCAATTATAAATGGTGTGGTGCCCCTAACCACATCTCTATAATAAAGTTCCAGATGTGTATGAGCATGTGAGCGCATGGGTCAGCTCACCTTCTCCTCTGGAATTATTTCATGAGTTTTCAAAGGCCAGCTGAGCCATGCTGCAGGTATCCAACCTTTCCACCATGTTGCTATTATAGGATAATGTGCGATAAGCCTAGCAAAGAAGCAGACCAATCTTCTTCGCGGGAACCAGTGCTATTTTATTAATGGAGACATCTTGCAGGAGGGAAAATTTCATTGCTCAACCCAGCTCACAAATTAAACAATATGGCTGAAGGAAAAATAGCCATGGAGAGGAGAATGCATAATCATAGTCTTGTCATATTGGGCATCTAGGGACCTGGAGATATAGGAGCCTTTTATTACAGTTTACGGGCCCTGCTTTCCTAAGCTATTGCATTAGCAATAAATTCTGGTTTGGATACTAATTTGATGCATTTGAAAACCATGCCAAGGCACACGTTCTGTTCCTGTCATAGAAATATGGAGGAGAAAGTCTACATATCATTCCTGTGGCATGTTGACATCTCCCAAGATTTACATTCTTTGAAAACCCCTATTCTTGCTAAATGTACTGCATATGTAAGTTCCTTGTAATTTACTCAGAACTTTGCTGTCACAAATAATGTTAATATGGCTGTTTTGATACGGCACATAAAATTTATTTAATCGGCTACCTCATTTTGAAATAGATTCATTAGAAGCATTGAATCAAAGTTGGGGGAGTGGGAGGGGGCAGGGGAGCCCCATGTCACAGCACAAGCCATGCTCATTTTGAGGGTGACGGCATTTGTAAGTCACAAGGAATGAACCAGTTGAATAGATGTTGGTCAAATATCATAGCATTATTCGGATGGTAAGATCTTCTTATTGATTGGACACTGGATGAAAATTTAAAGCTTACGCTACATTTCACTAACGCCATGACAATGAAAAGCATGAGCAATGGTCTGTCAAATGTGAGAAAATTGCACTCTCCGAGTAAATAAAGGCACTGTTCATAACTCTATGAAAGAGTGACGGCAACATTTATTCTGGAATTAAGCAGTAATAAAACTGAGGCCATGTTCTATGCTCTGAAAGAATGTGTTAGGGTAACAGTGTGAATGCAACATGTTCATTACCAGTCTTCTGCAAGAGATAACATGATTAGAATCCACACAAGAAAGTACAGTATGTCAAAGAGGCGATTAGATATTGTATGCTTCTCTTTTATCAAAGCTCTTTTGTGTGTGCATATGTGTAGTGGGTCATGATAGACTGTTGTTTTAAAAAGTAGGTCCTGGTGCTAAAACATTTGGGAAGCACTGCTCTAAGGGCTTTCAAATCCACGTTCTCTACCTTGGCATAATCTCACTTCCAAGAACGTCGTCTTACATTAAATTCAACCAAGCTGCTTGGACAGTCTTTACAGATGCCTTCTCCACAAAGTGTCTCCTACTAACCATCTAAACCTGGGTGCACTCCCAACATCTACCATACATCATGTCCTTCAGGAACCTCTCCAACTGGGGTGCAATTTCATTCAAGCTCAAGAAACTCTCAGCTGCACACCTAGGAGATGTTCCAGATACCAGATGCAGGGTGGGGGGGGGAAGGGAGGAACAATTTTACTTATTAATAATTGTTCTGAGACAGCAATAGAGAGCAAACAAAAAAGGAGCCATTTTACTTTGTTCTTACGCAGCACAAGAGCAATACTCCAAACAGAAAGATAGGTGAAGGTGCTAAGGGGAATTGTAGTCTTTCCTGAGAATGCAGCAATCAGTTGGGTTATTTCTTAGATATTTTCCAATGGCAATGTGATTCAGAAAGAAAAAAAGCTTATCTACAACCTTGACCAAAGGAGAACAACCACATAGCCCTCCCCCATTCCAGCATCTCATCTTCCCATATTTTCAATATGGCTGCTCTAGGTGTTTTGCCATCCACCTGAAATTGGCTCGCGATCCACTGGTGGGTCCTGACCCACAATTTGGGAACCACTGATGTAGCGAAATCTGTACAGAAATCTGTAATGAAAATCAGTGACATGTAAAATATGTATAATCATAAAAGTATGCAATATCACATATTTAATATCAATGGTATTGATTACTACACTCACATACATCTGTTCATTAAACTTCGCAGCAGAGTGAGCAATGATACACATTTTTTTTCCAAGTTCTCTGGGGTCACTGATGTCGGTCATTGATTGACATTGGTCAGACAGAATATTCTTGTAAGAAGGGAATGATCTTTCCACATCACATGATGTAACTGGGGCATATTTTAGAAAAGGAATTTTCCCCAGAGTATTGCCCTCAGAAATATCAACAATGCCTCCTTTTAAAGTTCAGCACACACTACGAAATGTTGAATATTCACAGTTTCTTTTCAATACTGTTTCCATTTTGCTAAATACACTTGTACCAATTTCTCCCTGCACGGTGCTTAGTTTTTCAACTGCATTTTCTATGACAGCAATAGATTCTTGCCGAGGAAGTCCTGAAATTTCCAGATGTTTGATGCTCTCCTGAAGCCATTACTCCTGATGTAGGCAACTGAACAGGAAAGAGAGTGAGGGAGAGGCCCCGCTGATGAGGTGATTCAGCTAGCACCCCCCCCCCCCGCTCTCTGATTGGCCAGCTCCCTGACTCTCTGAAGCTTTTCAGGGAAAATTCTCCACATAACTTTATCGACTGTTTTATCACAACAATAGTAATCAATGCGACCTCTCATGTTACTATTTCTGATGGAGATAGGAGGATGCTTCATAGCAGAGCTCTTGATGTGATGTGTTTCTTTGCTCCATGGCACAGCATTTTTGAATAATGCTTGAAAATTCTCATTTTAAAAATAAAAGATGAGCGATTCTCAAATTAGATAGCTTTTTACTGGGAAACGAAAAAAATCAAAATCTGCAATTTATAAAGTAAAGGTAACTAGAGATCAAATTGCCAACCTTCGCTGGATCATGGAGAAAGCAAGAGAGTTCCAGAAAAACATCTACCTCTGCTTCATTGATTATGCTAAAGCCTTTGATTGTGTGGATCACAACAAACTGTGGCAAGTTCTTGAAGAGATGGGAGTTCCAGACCACCTGATCTGCCTTCTGAGAAACCTTTATGCGGGTCAGGAAGCAACAGTTAGAACTGGACATGGAACAACCGACTGGTTTAAAATTGGGAAAGGAGTACGACAAGGCTGTATATTGTCACCCTGCTTATTTAACTTATACGCAGAGTACATCATGAGGAAGGCAGGGCTGGATGACTCACAAGCTGGAATCAAGATTGCTGGGAGAAACATCAACAACCTCCGATATGCAGACGATACCACTCTACTGGCAGAAAGTGAGGAAGACCTAAAGAACCTTTTGATGAGGGTGAAAGAGGAAAGTGCCAAAATTGGTTTGAAGCTCAACATTAAAAAGACTAAGATCATGGCAACCACTCCCATCACTTCCTGGCAAATAGAAGGGGAAGAAATGGAAGCAGTGACAGACTTTATTTTCCTGGGCTCCAAGATCACCGCAGATGGTGACTGCAGCCATGAAATTAAGAGACGTTTACTTCTTGGGAAGAAAGCTATGGTGAACCTAGATAGCTTAATCAAAAGCCGAGACATCACCCTGCCAACAAAGGTCCGCATGGTCAAAGCGATGGTTTTCCCAGTAGCCATGTATGGCTGTGAGAGCTGGACCATAAGAAAGGCAGAGCGTCGAAGAATCGATGCTTTTGAATTATGGTGTTGGAGAAGACTCTTGAGAGTCCCCTGGACTGCAAAGAGATCCAATCGGTCAATTCTCCAGGAAGTCAAGCCTGATTGCTCCCTGGAAGGACAAATGCTGAAGCTGAAGCTCCAATACTTTGGCCACCTGATGAGAAGAGAGGACTCTTTAGAAAAGACCCTCATGCTGGGAAAGATTGAAGGCAAAAGGAGAAGGGGGCGACAGAGGATGAGATGGTTAGATAGTGTCACCGAAGCAATGAATATGAAATTGGGCGAACTCAGGAAGCTAGTGGAGGACAGGGAGGCCTGGCGTGCTGTGGTCCATGGGGTCGCGAAGAGTCGGACACGACTTAGCGACTGAACAACAACAACAAGAAGTTTCCCCACAACCGAATGGTCTAGCCGTGACCAACTGTGGGGGGCAATGCTCATCTCCGTTTCAGGCAGCGCAATTCTAGATTGCACTTAGCATTGACACAATGTCGTTGCCGCAACGCTACATGCTTAGCACTGATGCAGGGGGGCCAAGCAGCACCACCGCGTCAGCGCTAAAGCTCTGAAGCCGACTTGTAGCATCGGCTTCAGAGTGCCGACGGAGAGCCTCCCTTGAGCCGACCAAAGCCGGTTGGTGCAAGGGAGGGTCTGTCCCATATCGGGGTGGGGATTGGTGGGAGGGAGGGAGGCTGGGGGCAGGAGGTGGGCGGGCTTGGGAGGTGGCCATACAGCCACATCCTAAGCCTGTCCACAAAGCTGCGAGGCCCTGATTCGGGCTGTGCAGTCTCCTTGGATCTGTGCTCGCTCTTTAGAGAGGGGAGGCTGGAGCCTCCCCTATGGTAAGGGAGCGCACGCTCTCTTGCCGTGGGGGGGGGCCCTCCAGCCTCTCCTATGCAGCATCAGTTATGGTGCTGCCAAGTCGGCCTCGCCATTCCAGCGTTGCATAGGATTGTGCCCTAAGCTGAAGAGCTGGCATTTGTCCTGAAGACAAGTTTCCGTGTTCATGTGGCTGGCATGACTATATGCCAAGGCGCACGGAACGCCGTTACCTTTCGAATAGGTACCGAAGTGGTACCTATTTATCTACTTACATTTTTACATGCTTTTGAACTGCTAGGTTGGCAGGAGCTGGGACAAGCAACGGGAGCTCACTCCATCTCGTGGTCTTACACTCACACACAAAAGAAAATGCTGAAATGTAATTCTATGTAAAATGACTATGAATATATAAAATATATACAAATATGTAAAATATGTTCTAGTCATTACTTGTCCGCTTGGCAAAAGCAGCCAAAAGGAAGCTTTTTTAAAAAAATGTTTACAAATGTTGGTTCTCATGCTTTTTTAGCTAATGAATTGCAAATGCCTTTTTTAACTTGCAAACTCCTGTTGTCACACAAAGATTTCTGCAAATGGACTCTCATAAATGCTTTCAAGAATGGGAATAGACCTGGAAACAAAGCTGGTTCTCTCTCTCTCTCTCTCTCTCTCTCTCTCACACACACACACACACACACACACACATACACCAAAACAGTTTGAATCACCATGAGGGCATCAGGGACGAATGGAGGCCCAAGCGCGCCCATGGCAGGGCGATGAAACGCCCCCAGGACGTCGCCCTGCCCCCATGCGTTGTCCAGCCACACCTTCCTGCGCCCGGAATAGCTCCATTTTGGCGCAAAATGGAGGCGAGGGAGGGCGGGTGGGCCGAACAGTGCACAGTTTCCTCCGCAGACTCCACGCAATGGCGCCCTGCCGCCCCGCCGCTGCCTGGCGCCCATGGCTCGCACCGCCCCGGGCTATACAGTAAATACGCCTCTGGAGGGCATTGAAGCACCATATAGGGGAGAGCAATTTGTGCCTTTAGAACAGCAGGGAGAGGTTGAATGAGCCAAGCATGCATTGAATGAATGACTTCCAGGTGTGATTGAAATGTACTGAAAGAGTGGATCATCAAAAAAGGACCCTCAGAAAGCGAGGGATACCTGTACTGTTTTTCCTACCCTACGTAAAGATTTGAATAGGTGCAGGATATACATCCCTGTGCAGACTCACCCCAAATTCTATCATTCCAAAGCCACATCATCGTTATTAGCCTTCAGTTGCAGTACAGGTGCTGCCACTCTGGGAACTACCACTGATACTGGTCCTGAGATTTTATGAGGCCTTCTGATCAGTCTGGGTTCTCAACCAATGCCTGATCTGTTAAAACCTGATGCCCCCATGTGAGAATTGTGGCATATCTAGGATGTGGCAAGTGGGGATATCTGCCATGGGCACCACTTTTAGGAGGGCGTTGTATGCAGAGTTACTCTTATTCTCCCAATGGTCTGTTTCTGCCTCACAGCCAATGTTGTGTTTTTGCACCAGTTTCAGGGGGCCTCCAAAATAAGGTAAATGCCTGCAGAAAAAAATTCAAATTGTTTCCATCTATATCGCAAACAGAGGCATTGGTGGGATGAACAGGGCTGGCTTCCCAACCTATGATCTCCCTTTCTCTGTTTGGACAGGGGTGCAATTTCAGTGCTTGCCATGGGAGCTGTTTTCCCTAGATATGCCACTGCCTGGGAGCATGGAGGGAAGGAGCAGCAATGGATGAATGAATGCAAATGTTTCTTTACACGGAGGGATGTGTGAAGTATTGGGGGGGGGAACTGCTGCAAGGCTCTGAAAATCTCTCTGTCTTTTGTGTATAATTTAAGGCAATATACCTCCTTCCCAAGTGATGGAGTGTTGAATAAAGAAAACAGCTGTGGCTAGACAAGTTATATGGCCTACATTTGCAGCTTACGGAAAACCCAAATAAGCAATTTGAGCCAATTAGGTATGTACTACAAGTCATTCTGCTGGGTGTTCTGTGATATTTTCACCCTCCTGACACCACCTATATATTTCTCCGGCTACATTCATTCAGACCTTTTCTGCTGTAAAACAGCCAAATAAGAATGGTTATGCTTTCATTTCCTCAAGCAGTCAAATAAGGAATTTCTCCGTCGCTGGCAAGTGGAGGGCTTTAACTGCTGCCAATTATCCATAGAGCTCCATCTTTTGCCTATGATATGTCACCCTTGCTATGAAATAGCTCCCTAAGAAATACACGGTTCTTATTCCTAAGCCCAAAATGTTTAGGTTGCGTGCACCCCAGAGTCACATCGCTGGAATGTGCTGGGAAAAAACAGCAGAACATGATATGTCCTCAGTGGGGCATCAGAGAATCCTTTATTCTGCTATTACTGCTCATAGGCCTTATCATTTTTAGGTGGTGACAGAAAATCATTAAAAACTCAAGTCTCTCCTGTCCAGCAATGACAGAGAAAACATTATAGCTTATCAATTATGGCCTGGAGTTGACATGGAACCCCAGCAGCAGGCAAACTGGCTCTATCACACTCATAAGGGAGTGTTTGTGTTTTTTGTTAGGGAGGCTGGTTGGTTGCCAAGATGGACTTGAGCTGGAGTAAACTTATGGCCTGAGCCATGGCTGCCGTTCCATTGGCACTGAGGTTGCAGCACTGCCAGTGGGTGTCGCAAACATGCCATAAAGCTGGCAGGGAGGCCTGCGCTCAGTGGCAGTGTGCGTTGTCAGTGCCTGGGGCAAGGCAAGTATATTGCGCCCCCTAACCTGTGGACCTGTCTAATTAAAGCAATTAAGTTGATTGAATTAGATTTAATTAATAATATAATAATTTAATTATTTAACTAAGTGAAATGTAATGCTCTTCCTGCCTTGTGCATGGCAGAATTCAGGTTTTTCTTTACTCTGAACTCCAGCCAAAGTTAGTATGTGTGGAGTTTAGGAGACAAGCAATCAGAGGAAGTGATGGCTGTTTAAAAAAAGCAGCCCTCGTTTTTAGTCACTAGGATTTATTCATGGGAACATTTCTTTGGTGAAATAAGGTTTTTCTTCCTACACCCAGGGACACAGATAAAAACAGGGTTAAAGCTTGGTTCCTGTTCTCAACACAAAGCTGTAATAAGGGCAAGGGTGCTCCTGAGACTGTACAAAGTTAGGTTCATTAGCGACAGACTTCATGAAGCCGGGCTGGTGCAAATGGGATGCTGATAACTAGTTTATTAAGCAACTAGAACCTATTTCATGCTCCGTGGCTGGCTGCACCCCTAGGAATTTTGCACCTGGGGCAATGGCCTCTCTGGTCCCCACACTACGTCTCAGTGCAGCTGCAGGAGCCCCAGCTGCTGTCGGAGAGAAGGTAAGCTCTGAGCAATGTAAGGGCATGGGTAGGGTGACTGGAGGGCAGGGAGAGGCATTCCTGTGCAGAGGGAGATGGAATGGGGGAGGGACATGCCAGGGAGGGGTTAGGACTGGCTGGGGCCTCTCCCTCTGAATCCGATCCCCTGTGTCAGGCTTGAAAGCCTGACATGGGGCTTCTTGAGTCTGTCCCAGTGAAATATCTGCCCCCATTGAGCAGGCTAGGGCTTTACTTGGAGTTAGGAGACAATTGGCCCCTTCCTCCGAAGAACCGTCCAGCCTGCTCTGATCCAGCACAGGATCCAGTGGTAGGCATTTAACACACTGTTCCTGTGCTGGATTGGACTGGGCTGTTGAAGAATGAAAAACACTAGAAATTCAATGGAAATATGAGAGGGTGTACCAAACATGACAGAATGAACAATAAGGGGACATTAAGTACATGCAAGTGTCATGTGCTCCCTGGAGCATCGCGTGGGCCACTGTGAGATACAGGAAGCTGGACTACATGGGCCTATGGCCTGATTCAGGGGGCTTGAATTCAGGGGATTCAAGTTCTTATGTTGTCGGTGAGAATCAGTAATGGGTCAAGGAATTATCATGAACATCACTGGATTATCCAGTCCAGACTCTGTGCACACTGGGGCTGGGGGCCAGGAGTCCCATATACAGAACAGAGTTCATAGGAGGGAGAGGCAATGAGGAGATTATCATTCTCCAATGAATTGACATTATTCATCCTTTTGGGGAACTGATATTGAAGCTATCAAAATAGATACCCACACATACTGTACACAGGCCAGGGGTGTGCCTTGGCTGGCTTTCATGAACTGAATAAGCACAACTGTTGGAGGCTTCAGCTTCCCAATTTACTCTTTGGAGAAAGAAAATAGACAAAAAAATTCTTAAGAATCAAGATATGATAAGTTGATCTCTGTTGATTGAAGGAGGGAGAAAAAACCCTTCAGACTGGGAAAGTTTTGCACAGACTGTTTCAAAAAATGACAGAGACAAAAAAGCGAATGTGCTGGATTTTTTTTTTTTAAATCAATATCATCAAAGCCTGGCATTTGGGTTTGATACAGTTCTTTTTTCTCCCCTTTCTCAGTGAAATGTTTCATGTTGTAATGTAATAGAATTAATATGATCTGATATGCTGGTTTTTAATGGAATTTCATTTTTTAAAAAAATAGACATAAAAATGCCTGCCTAATAATGTTAATTAGAGAAAATAGAAATTTCATCATTAATGTAAAGAGAGGGATAATTAGGGTTATGTGATATGCACAGCGAGTGAAATTTACCCCTTCCTATACAAAGCAAGTTTGAGGTGCCAAAGCCTTTGTGGGGAACTCTGGGAAAGATGGTAAAGGATTTAACAGCCCAGTGCAGCACAGCAGTGAACCTGAAAAGAGTTGTCATCTATTCCCTTTAAAAAGCGAATACAGCAATAATTTGACTTTCATCCACTTGACTTTCATTGCTGTAAATGAAAACATTTATCAAAATGGGACAATTTGAGTAGTGCTACTGCATTTCTTTCCTTCTATCTCAGGAAAGCCTTTCTCATTTGTTTTTTCTGGTTCCAATAATTCATGGACATCCAAGGACTGGATTTCACTATCCCCCTCATTGCTATGTGATGATTTTGAAACACAGCCCAGGTGAAATAAAGCCTGGCCTTTAAAAACACACACACCTTTTTTTCTCTTTTTTGTTCTGTGTTCCAGACTTGCATATGTACTGTTAATTTCACCTTCAAACAATGCCAAAGCACGTGTAGACTTAGTCCAGTGCTGTGTGTTGTAGACACACACTAGACTAGAAAAAGGGGTGGAGCTTACTACTGGGGCCTGGGGATTCTTGTGAACTGAATTGGGTAACCTACTGCTAGAACCTAGTGGTTCTGGCCTGAAGTGCAAGTTTCACTTTCCCATGTTTGAACTGTACTGATACATGTTGGTGCTTTTGCAGAAGTGCCAGGCTGCATTTCCCCTACAGCTTTCAATGCACTGCTATTCACCTAATGCATTGGGGGGCGGGGCGCTGTGGTTTGTTAAGGAAACTGAAAACTGTTGAGTCACCCTTAACAAACTACAGTCTCTGGGATGCATTGGGGTAATAGAAGCACATTGAAAGTGGATTAAAGCTGTAGTCGAAATGCAGCCCTGGATAGGTGGAGATTGAGATACCCAGATTTATTTTGTAATAGGTTTGTTTTGCACTGTATAGTTTGTTAAGTCATGCCCCGGGCCCCCTGGAAGCCTGGGCCCTGGTGATTTTGCTGCTGTGACTTACCTCAGTTTTTGTTATCTTGGTCAGATTTTGTTGTGGGGAAAAATAACATTCATTGGTTGCACTCACCTTGTCTCCTGGAGTCCTTTTGGCTACCTTGCTCGAGCCCCGCATATAACAATGGGAAGCAGTCCTCTTTACTATTCACGTGTCTGCCCTATGCATGCATCGAACATAGGGGTAGGAGGGGTGGAACAAACGGTCAAAAAGAGCATACAGGCAAGAGAAGCTTCTCCTACTTTACCTCTCTGAAATAAATTATCTCAAACACAATTTTTTTCCTGGTTCAGCTGGGAAAACGCCAAACAAAGGCTACTTCTAGCATAAAATAAAGCAAGAAACAAAAGTGCTTGGGGCAACTGAATTTGGGAAGTAAGGTGGGGAAAGAATAAACATGAACCACTGGGGTTGGAACCTTCTCTGGCTGGCAGTTCTGTGGGCCAGTGCAGGTGACAATGTTGTTGCCATGGTTTCCGTGGCATTCCTTGGCCCCACCTGTTGCCTGGATGGTCTATGGGAAGCCAGGGAGCCTCCGGAACTGCATTCTGTTTAGCAATGACAAGTGGCAGGATTCTGATGAAAAGCCACTTTGCTTTTGGGAAGTGGCTGAGGGAGCTGATGAGGGAAGGACGATGAGGCTAACTGACAGAGCCTGAGGTGCACCAGCCTTAGGAGCTACGCCAAGGGGGGCACATGACTGCCCCTCAGGCTCCACCCTAGTTAGGGGAAAAGGCGCTGAGGGCTTTGTGCCCCTATTATATTCCTTCTCCTTCAAGAGGAGCCTCCACAGGACAAGAAACAGGGATCACAAAGTTGCCACAACACACACTCCTTCCACCAGGGGAGAACCTAGAAGTGATGCCATTCTGCTGCCTGAACCACCCCCCCTCCCTAGTCAAAAGCAAGCACATCTCTGTGAGCAACAGAGGCAGGAAACCTGACCCACTTAACTGGCGAGCCCAACACATGCAGGACAGGCTACAGGTTTCAGGGGGCATATCGGAAACTGTCCCTTATGAGCGCCCACAGCTTCTTATCCCAGCCATAACCCCATCTTTGCGTTTTAAAAATTGCAAAAAGAAGGGACGCAAATATCCAATAATGGGTTGCATTTGACTGGGACACAGTTGTCCAGATGCAATGGTCCCTCCCAGAAACTTCCAAACAATGAGGATTCCTAACAAAGACTCTGTAAATATGTGAACAATGCACGTAGCTGTTATTGTCACATCTAATTTGCCCCATACGCCTTGGCTTCAATCTCAGCCAGCGAACACATTGGTCTTTCTTGTTCTTAGTAGTGGCAGAGACCTCTGACGCTGCATTTTCTCAGGATCTTCAGCTCTGCCTTGACTCCTTACAGCTCAATGCTGACTTTCATCTCTTCCTCCTTCATTGTGCAGTGTTCTGCAAGCATCCAGTTTTGAATAATCGTTTTGGGTTTCTTTTAGCTCCAGTAATTTTTGTGGCATTAGTCTTCACTTTGGATTTTTTTTTTTGTACTGTAGTGCTTTTAAAAACATTCCTCATTGAGTCCTACTGTCAAGGCCTTTTCTTTCTCCTTCTATCATCTCCAGCTATGGCAGTTGAAATACGGCATGTGTCAGTGCCTCCACCATTTTTACTGATAATAAAATAATAAAAAAGGAACTTTCTTGTCAATCTGACATTAGTTTGTTCATGAATAATACTGTAAACTTTATTGTGTTAAGCTGCTTTTCTTTTTATGAATGAGCCAGTATCTGAAGCACAGAATAAATTAATTTTCTGATACAGCCAAAGTGAACACAGTTTTTTATTCAGAGCTCAAAGAATGAGATTCAGTAATGAAGTTGTTGGGAGAAGGCTGCAAAGTTGTGGTGTTAGAGCTGAGATCGACAGCAGGCAAGGTCACGTGAACTGAGGCCAGATAGAGAGAGAATAGAAAGGGACCAGAACCTGGTGGAAATGTGACAGATCCAAAGGAGGACTAAGGGAAAGGCAGCAATAATGGAAAGCAAGGGAATAAGTATGAAGCTTGATCTGAAATGAACCAACCTCTTCATGACGTGTGTGGCGTTCCTTGGGCGCGATTTAGCTCAGTATGCCTCTGACGCCAAGTATACTGTTTCTTGGGCAAGGATTTGGGCTTGCTCTAGGTCGGACCTATTCCTGGGACCAACCTGATTGTTATGGTACTTTGTTTCTCCCACCAGCTGTCTGTTCCTTTTGCCCATGCACAAGGAATTCTGGGACGTAGTTTTTGAGATAGTATATCATTGTCTATCACATAGTGCAGCACAAAGTCCTCTCTACCTCTAACTATTAGCCCTAGTTTAACTGTGTTTAAGGAGATCATTAGTAGAGGCTTGACCTCTACTGGAGATGCTCTAGGAAGATTTCATTCTGCAGGCAGGGGGTTGGACTAGATGATCTTGTGGTTACCTTCCTTTCCTATGGTTCTATGGACTGCTACACAAGCATATTTGCTGTGGTCTAGATTTTTGAACAGTGTAGTACTCTAAAATATGACTCAGAGCACAATCCTTTACTGGCGTTGTGCCGGCGTTATGCTGTTGCGCCAGTCCAGTGCTGTCGCAAATGTGCTATCAAGCGCATCAGCACTGGCGGTCTGGTGCTGGACCGGTGCAAACAGGAGCGTTGGTGCATGGGCGACCGGTTGGTGTCGGCGGTCTCGGTCGGTGCAGGGCCTCGCCAAGGGAATTCCAGAGGCATGCTGGGGGCATAACTGCGCAATGGGCGGCGATGGGGGCAGCAACAGCAGAAAGTCACAGCGCCATATCCTAAGCCCCGTCCCCAGCCAGGGCGGCCCTGATTCGGGTTGCTGCTGCGCACGTTGCCCTGCGCCTGCTATTTTGCAGGCACAGATCCAAGCAGCCCCATAGGGCTGGCTGGGGCTTATGCGGGTGCAAGGGGTAAACCTCCCCTTGCCTTGCACTGTGCTCCTGCTGCCTCCTAATGGTTTTAGAATGCAGCCCTGCTATGTCCACCTTATTATGTCAACTCTGCTTAGGATTGGTCTGCCCATTGTGGGGCAATCCAAAATTCTACCACATATCTAGCATATCTCTTCACCTGGTGTAATGTATAGTATAGGTCTGGCATTTATCATATATCTTACGCTGATCCTGTTGGAAATCTGCTACTGATTAAAAAAAAATCAAAACTAGTAGTGTAGCTCCCTCCATGATTTTCTTGCTTCAGAGGTTGCCCACACTACTTTCATTAATGGCAGTGATAGTCTGATGGTATCAGTCATAGTAATGGTGTTTTTTTTCCCCTCCACAAAGATTTGATTGTGATCTAGATAGTTGTGGGTAGACCATGGAACACCTGTTATCTTTTTCAGACTCCAATCCTGTAAACATTTCATGGGAGTAAGAACCACTGAATTCAGTAGGACTTACGTCTGGTAGACACACCTAGGACTGCTCTCTCAGGGCCAAATCCCATCCAACTTTCCAGCACTGATGCAGCCATGTTGATGAGGTGTACACCATATTCTGCAGTGGTGGGTCATGGAGGCCTCTTCAAGGGAACATGTCAAGGGAAATTTGTTTGCTTACCCTGGGGCTGCATTGAGGTTGCATTAGCACCAGAAAGTTAGATAGGATTGGGCCCTCACTCTCTAGCAAAAAAGATCATAACCCAAAATGATATGCAGGTGATGTCAGTCCTTTGAATGTATGCACTCCAGGCCTTGATGAGATGGACAGGGGTTTTTTTTTTTTAAGTAAAAGAAGTTTCAAAAGTATAGGCTGTAAGAATATTTGGTGGAAGTGTGTGTTTGTGTGTTTTTCAATGAATAGGTGATCCAGTGACTGCCACCATTGTTTTAAAATGTTATGCCCAGAAGACATCTACGTAATGTTAAACAGATGGGTCCTTCTTGCTCCATTCACTAACACTTTACTAGTAACTAATTAACAGGTTTATAGCCAAAATTAGCAGTAAAAAGTGTTCAGGAGCTTCGACCAAAGCTGTCTTTTGGCAATTACAACCATACAAAACAATCTGCAACATAGTTTGAGGCTAACTATTGTTCAGATCAGAACTTTTCCTGCTGTTTTCAAATAAAAGTTGACAAATAGGATACCAAACCCTGCCGGTTCTTTCAGTTGTATCACACCGTCAGCCTTAATTAATATTAATGACTGGTAACAAAACAAGTTCTTTATTTGTAAACCTTGGATATTTGAGTTATCTAGTTGAATCTGGTTCTTTTTTTAGTTGTTTTATTTTGAAATTGTTGTCACCTAAAACTAAGGGACAGGTAGATTGGAAAGTATAATAATAATAATAATAATAATAATAATAATAATAATAGTAGTAGTAGTAGTAGTAGTAGTAGTAGTAGTAGTAGTAGAAGATAAATACCTAGATCGGTCGATCGGTCGATCTGTGTGAGGATCTATCTGTGTGAGGAAAAGATCTATCTTTTATGTGTGAGGAAAACATTCTAAAAAATCTCTGTGATAAGCTTTTTCTTCTTTATTTCTCTAGTTCGTCTTTAGAGGGCTCAGGGATGCCACATGCAGCCTACCTGAGCCACGGGAGGGTTCCAAAGGACGGGCAGCCGTGGCAATGGGGGAGCTCAAATTGCTGACTCCACCACTCTGGTGCCTGGGACAAAACGGTCTCCTGGACCCCCTCCAGGTATGCCTCTGATAGTGAGACTTCTGGATTTTGTGACACTGTTTCTAAGGAAACTGTCTGTAGTAATGAATTGTGCCGGCAAAGGAAGAGGGACAGACAATTTGTTACTACAGACAGTTGCCCTAGAAACAGAGCTAAAGAACACAGAAGTATTTTTCAGCAATTTTAACTGCTGTGCTTCAAAATCTTAGGGTGAACCTGTGGACCTTTTCTGGCACACCAATGTGTGGTTGAAAAGTGGTGGATGAGTGCCAATTGGCTTGTTTCCCAGTTTCAAAATGTCAGTGCCTTTGTTCTCCTACCCCTTTAAAAGTGGAGATGGAATTGGGAGGAGAGGATTTAATGCATGGCACTTTCAACCACTTTCAACTCTCCGGCAAAAGCGAGGTTCTGGCAACAGTAAAAGCAGCCAGCATCAACTCTTGGTGGAAAAACACTTCTTGGCTGAGGTCCAGCTGTTGACCCTCCTTGGCGTAGCTCTGTACCCCATTGTGGTTATTTTGGCCTATAGGTAATACTTATGATTGCTGTGTTCATGATGGTCAGATCGAGTACCTGGAAAGGTGAAGGGGTAAGATCAGGATGTGATGGAAACAGGTATGGACCCCATCGAGGGGAGGGCAGTGCTGAGAATACCCTCTCCTTCCCTTAAACGTGTACGGGTCTGACTCCATTTTTTATTTCTTCCTGGAAGTTCTGAGCTGCTACCCTGCAAAGAGGTCACAGAGGTGATCCTTGGGAGATAGCACAAAACAATGCAGACCATTAAGAATTGGTGCCAAGGGACATTCAAATGTCTCAGGGTCTTGTAATGCAAATCTGATATCTGACACAAGAACATAGTAAAAACAAACTTCTGCCTATTCTAATCTGCCCAAGAGCTAAAGTAACCTGAAAACTCTTTCTTTAAACTAAGCCAAAGTGTTTCCCCACCAAGGTTTAAAGCAGCAAGAAAAAGACTATAACTGCCTTTATCCATTGTCAAATCTTATCACCACTACTGTACTATTCAAATGCAAACTCCCTTCCGGCCACTCCAAAATAGCCTTGATAATAGCCAATGATAAGGTCAGGTGGGGGGGAAAGATTCTAACTCTTAAAGTTTGCATCTTCCTGTGTAAGTACTTACCACATTGATAACTGTTGTATCAAGCAATCAAATGTGTCAAGCACTTGTGGCTAAATGTGTCTGGTTTAAATGTATTCTTTCTGCTTTTGTGTTTAAATGTGCCAACCCTACTGTAAATCTAAATGTACCTATGTTTGCTTTGTAATCACTCCTCCCTGACCCTTGGTTGGGGTCACACTGGAGGGGAGGGGGAGCAGCAGCAAAGAAGAACCACCAGTCAAATGTCTCACCTCACCAAAATTGCCAATAGCAAGTTGCCAATGTTATTATTTGTTGTTTTCAATTCCACATTTGCATGTTCAACTGTATAACTGACCAAACCCAGATGTACAAATTGCACAAGTTCTGTTGTCTCCTTGGAGGCGTATTGCATTTGTGTCTGTTTTACTGATGTCCTACACATAAGTAAATGTATTTCTCTTTCTGCAACATCATAGTCCAGCTGGCATTTCTTTTGTCGACGTTAAACTTGGTAAGCTATAGCAGGGATCCCGAGGGGGGATCGGTGGGCTTGAAGAGTTTGCAGACCTCAGCAGGAACAGGGAACGCACGCTGGGGAAACGAAACCTCAAATTAACAGCCCCTGAGCTTAAAGGGACAGGGGCCTGGAGAAATCGCCCTATTGGCTTGATTTCCTCCTACAACAAAGGGGAAGCAGAGAGGAAAATTAAATAGGGAAGACTGAAATGGAAAACTTTTCGCAGAAATGACTTTTTTTGGGGGGTGAGAAAATTAATCAGAGAGGACACTTCGTTTCCTTTGTATCCAGTTTAAAAGCATGCACTGAACACCTCTGTTGGCATTACTATTACCTAGAACTACTCTCTTTGCATGGGAGTGTGTACGCATGTGCACTTGTGGCACGGCTGTCTGGCAGAGATCATGGAGGGAGCTTCCATTCGGCAAGGACACACCTTAACATCTTTTTGTTGTTGATGATGATTTTTTTTGTTCCAGTGCAGCTCTCCTTCCCCCTTGTGGGCATTTTGCTTCAGCAGCATGTCTGTTTGAGAGAGGATGTTCAGGTAGCATGACTAAGGACCTGCTTTTGTGGGAGCTATGGCTAACTGGCATGCCTCACTTGTCCCTCCCACATGTTGTTCTTCCACAAATGTACAGAGAGACCGATCCTAACTTCTGCCAGAATAGGGAGGCCAGCTGGCCTGCCCTATATCCCACGTAGGGTTGAGGCTGCCTACAGCACAACTCAGAGTAAGGGGAATTAATTTCCCTTATCTTGTGCTGTGCAACGGCTTCCTCAGTAGGGCCACTTAGATTTGCACCAGCAAAATTGCTGACAAAACCTGAGTGGCCCAGGCAAGGCTGACCAGGCCAGGCCAGCAACATGGGTTTGGATCCAGCCTAGGTTACCCAGGCCAGTCCCAACCCCTCCCCAGGCCACCTGCCCACTGACCCTCCCCCCTGCCTCACCCTGTCCTGATCCAGCCTTCTCCTGCCCTCCCCCCACTCTCCCCCGCCCCCCCCCCCACGCCGGCCACCTTCTCAGGCTTATGCAAAGCACCTTTGCAACACTCTCAGGCTGGTGCAAAGAACTTGCACTGGCCAATAGAGTGCTTTGGATTGCTCTCTAAGTGGTGTATTTCACTGACCTTTCCCACTGGCAGAGTGAACAAGGATTGGGTGGGGAGAACCCTTGTAATGAGCTAAACCCCATGCAATTGCAGAATGGGATTGTTCACAGGGACGTTGTTGTCACACTTTTTTGCAGATGTGAAGGAAGCCAAAGCTGAACTTTACATTGTGATTTTATCATTGCTGATTCCTTTTAATTGGTTGCATTTAGACCTTGTTGTTTGTGATTTATTTAAAATGTATATTGTTTCATATTGTATTTTAATATGTCTAAAAGGGAAGTCAGCTGTCTTGAGTGCCTTGTTTGGGACAGACAACAACATAGCAGGTCCTAAAAATTACTGTTGTGTCCTATTGCCATTTCCCTTCTCTTCCACCTAAGTTGCATTTATCCAAAAGTTTGGAGTGGAGCAGCCTGTAGATTCATAACGTGACATTATTTGAATGTGCCTGCATCTTTGCTAGAGCTTCCCTTTTAATGACAACAGCAAAAAAACCCAAACCATTGTCATTAAGTGGGGGGTGGCAGAGTGGTACTCGAAGGGTTTGGGTCTGTTGTCACATAACTACTGTCTTGGTGCTGGGAGTTTGCAATACCAAGAAAATATTAATAGACCCTTCTGTACCATAGAGCTAGTGGGCATCACTTTAATACAATTTATTCTGTTTTATACTTGTTAACAAGGTCAGTGATCCATGAAGATGATTCTTCTTTGGGTTTTGGTGTCTCAGAGTTTAAATTAATGGTTTGGGAGTAAGAGTGTATTACTGTGTGCCGAGCAGCTAACAATTGTTTAAATTCAACAACAACAAAAAACCATACATAGAGAGACCAGGGCACTCAAGGTGCCCAGTTTTAGCTGTGACTGGCAACCAATAATTTTCCCCCTCATTTGTGTTAGAGTGTATCATTGGAAGCACAAGTTTGGAAGCTGTTGCTGTTGCTTACCATATACTTGAGATTCATGAGCCCAGCAAAACCCCATCACCACCCCCAAAAAGTGCAGTGTGGTGATATTACTACCGGCTCAAAAATGAAATAACCACATACTTTAGTTTTCAGCCTAGCTGACCTTTAAAGGCTAGTAAAGGAGAAAGAGACATCAGTGTGTCACATCCAAACCTTTAGGGACAGTTGATGTTATCTGGTGTCTCTGAAGACTATGTAGTAATATAGTGTTCTCAAGAAAAATACAGATATTATGTCAGTGAAACAGAAATCACAGATTTATGATCTTAGGATCAGCAAGAAAGTAAAGGTTTGACCTTGATGGGAGTTTAAGGAGGGCTTCCCAACAGCCGTCTAGAACATAATTAAAGGCATTTTACCCGTGTAAGCCTGGTTGAATGCAAACCATCATTTTCACACATTGAGATATTGCTTTTATAGCTGTGGAGCTTATGGTCAGGAGTGATATGAAATATTAGAAATGTGACAGTTTTATAATAATTTTATCTTTATTGGAATAATTTCCATTGGCGGCTTTTTTTGGCTTCTGACTCTCTAGAATAGCTTTAAGGATTTCTTGCTGTTCGGCAATGCAAGAAGCTTGCTGTGTTTTTCAATTTTAGTGGAACAGTTAGTGGCACAGTCACGAGGAAGAAGCTAATGATGTTCATGATGGAGAGCATTCACTCTCACTAAAAACAGAAAACAAGGGCTTGCAATAGCTTTCTGCTATAATGTAATGTGAGGTTCCAACCGTATACATTTCATATTGGAATACAAAGCATGCCAACCTGTGTATTATCATCTGAATTGGAAATTAGCAAACTTCTGAAGATGTTTGGACATTCCCCACTGCCTGTTAAGGATGCAGATGGCAAAATATGGGTGAAGAACGCAGCCAATTCCCTCTCAATGTTTCATCGAGCCAAGTTGGAACTTCTTGCATAAAACCTGGAGTTCATTTTTGTGAATGCTGAAAAGCACTTCCAATTTTTTGTGATTTTCTGTACTCATTGCCAATGTATATATGTAGCTTCAGTGATGTTGGTTTCACTTTCTTCCCTCTGACCATATAGCTGTGGCAACCTGTGTGATTTTTGTCAATGATATCATGATGGCACTGACTTCACATATGCTTATAAATAAAATAATGTAGGTTGTGACCCCCAATGACAGTGGTTCCTGTCAGCTGTGGCTCCCCAGTGAGCTGCAGAAACCAGCCAGGGAAGTCATGGAATCCTTGCAGAAGACCTTCTCCCCTATACAATTGATAGGATTGTAGCCCTAATGGGGAGCCTCCGTCAATGGCCCTGTAGGTCAGAGGAGATGCCAGTCAAAAAATGTTTGGGGACCACTGCCCAATGGGATTATATGGAAGGCTGGAGAAATGAGGTTAAGGACACTGAAGGCAGAGAAAAAGGAGGTGAATTGCATCAGGAAAAAGTAGCAAACATGATGAAGAGACACTGAACCATGTCCAAATTACTTGACTGTTTGATAAGATAAGGATGTTGTTCGTAATTTGTTTGGCAGTATCAGGGGCGTTACATCCAAAGTAAATATTGAAAATGGAGCATACTTAGCATAGCCTGCTAGTATTTCTTTGGAGATATCTCCTTCATGTTTTATCCAGGCAATGAATGTTATTTGCAGGCTCAGCATATGTCTTTGTTAGCCACAGAACTGATATAGGCAGGTAGCATACAGGCAAATAGCCAAGGGTTGGCCTTGGACCAGGAAGACCAGGGTTCCAGTGTGGATGCAGCTGTGGAGGTCCCTGTATGAACATGCAACTCATGCCTTGATGCTTCTGATTGTGAACTGCTCCAAAGAGCAGCCAGGTGATTGCCAGCAAGTGAACAGTGGAGGGCCCACTCCTATCCCTGCCAGCCCAGACCCTGCAATGCCAGAGATGGAGTGCGTTCTGCATGCTATGTGTGTGTGTGTGTGGGGGGGAACTAGACAGCCTAGGAGAGGTGTATAAAATTTTTATCTTAGGCTGTCTGGCCTCCAACGGGTATTCTCAGACCTACCCATCATGTTTGCAGTTGTAAGTCAGAGGAGACTCCTTGGATCTAGTCCAGGCTGAGAATGGGGAGTAGGATCTGACGGGAGCAGTTGCCACTGAGATCCTCCCTCCTGTCCCCTCCCACCCCCAGGACTGTCCCCACCCCAACAGCCATTATCCTCCTCCACCCCCCATAGATTTACTGGCAATGAAAGGAGGAGGTTCAGAGGGCCTCTATTGCCCATGTGCAGCCTCCAGCCATTCGCCCTAGTAGGCACAGCCTGCTGAATGGTGCAGCAGCCTTCCTGCCATCCATCTAGAACAGTGGTCTTCAACCTTTTTGGTGCCACAACCCCAATAAGTAAGTAAGTAAGTAAGTAAGTAAGTAAGTAAGTAAGTAAGTAAGTAAGTAAGTAAGTAAGTAAGTAAGTATAAGACTGGGGACCCAACTGTCAATCATGCCCCCTCCCAGGATCTGCCCACCCTTCACCACTCACTCCCCACTCCAAGAATTGTTCACTGTAATCTAATATTCTTATTAGACAGAATGGAAAAAGTTACCATGAAGCCTGGCACTAGTGAAAGATACCTTAACACAATTGTTGAGCAAGACAATCTCCTGGTACCTGAAAGGTTACATCAGATGCTGCTCTCTTTATCTGGTGGTGCTCTAGTCCAGTAGCCTTCAACCTTTGTCATTCCTGTAAGTTGCAGTGACCCCACAACTGAGGCTTTGTGACCCCATTGTGGTCCCAAGCCCAAGGTTGAATAACACTGACCTAGAACTTATGCTGACGTATTACAAGATCCATCAGATAAGCCTGGGATAGGATTGGGCTGTGAGTCACTGAGGGCTCAATCTTAACCTGGAGTTAGGCTGGCACAGTTAGGCCAGCAAAGCTTGGCCAGCACAAGGGACACCATAAAGTATGTTTGGACCACTCTTGGAGTTAGAGAGGCCAGCACACAGACGTGCGCCATCCTCCCTGACTCCAAGAGTGGTCCAAGTGTGCTTTTCGGTGGCCCTTGTGCTGGCCAAATTTTGCTGGCCTAACTCTGCCAACCTAACTCCAGGTTAGGATTGCGCCCTCAGTGACAGGGCCCCAGTGAGAGTTAAGAGAGGACCATGTAGGGCCAGCCTGAGGAGCTGCAGAGCCCAATGCAAAACATTTTTGTGCCCCCTACCTGTGGGGCCCCCTACTCAAGCAGCAATGAGGCACCTGACAGCAGAACCAACACCAACAGCTTCTAGAGGGCCCAATTTCAAGACAATCCAACCCAGGGGGGCAAAGAGGGAGGCCCATGCAGTAGCAAAGCTCTGCTCACTAGCTCTCAGCATGGAAGATTCCATGACGGAGCGTCTGCTACAGAGTGAGATGCCAGCTGCGGCTCCAGGTGCTTTGCTCCTCGCCCCAGTGCAGGGCCCCTCCAAGCGTGAGGCCCAGTTTGGCCAAACTGGTCATTAACCCTAAGGCCGACTCTGTCTGCATGGTGGTGATAACATCCATCACCCAGAGGCTTCTCACTGCATGTAGCTTCCTTCACATACTTCTTCACATACCAGAGTCCAGTTCCTGCAGCAGATGACTTCTCCCTTGGGCAACTCTGAATGTGGATTCTCCAGCGCTTTCCCAACCTCCTTTGTGCCTGCCCAAATTTCAGTTTGGTCCACAACTCTTGATTTGCATTCATCGCTATAACAAAGCAGCTGACCTGGAGCGGAAGCTGTCTGCTAAGATACCACAGTTCCATTTTGAAGAGGCTGAAGACTTGCATGGAGATAAACCCACAACAAGTGTAATGTAACAACTCCAGTTGTCCCTCTGAGAGTAGGAGGATTATTTTCTTCAATCAGCTATTTTCATTGTTCCCTGCTGATAAGGCCCTCCGCCCTTGGGGTATGCCTATACTGTTTAATAGATAATAAAGAGAGCTATTTTTATCCCTGAACAATATTTAGTTCCCAGTGTAAAGGAGCTTTCATCCCTTGTCATGGTTGTAACGCTTTGAGTTTTGTGCCTAGGAGGTGCCCAGAAAAAAACATCATAGTTTTCTCAATTTATCCATTCTCATGTCTCTGCAGACTTTGTGATTTCCTTTCTGCATTTATCAGGAAATCTCTCCTTTCTGTTTGGTACCATTCACGTCTTTCACATACGTCTCTGTTAGCCTCAGAACTGATATACAAGGCCGCATTTTAAAGCGAGCAAGCCAATGTGGTACATTGCCTAGTGTGGAATTCCGGGAAAGAGACCCCATTGCTCACCCTATTAAGGAAGGAGGAAGTTGACCCAGAGCACAGTCCTGTCCAACTTTCCAGCACTGACGCAGCTATTCCAACAGGGCATGTGCTGCATCCTACAGCAGGGGGCGGGGGGTGGGGAATTATGGAGGCCTCCTCAAAGTAAGGGTATGTTTGTTCCCTTACCTCGGAGCTGCATTGTATCTGCATTGGCACTGGAAAGTTGGATAGGATTGGGTTCCTTTGAGACTGTGGGAGCAATCCTAACCTGGCGTTAGGCCGGCACAGTTAGGGCAGCAATGTTTGGCTGGCACAAGGGAAACCGTAAAGTATGCTTAGACCACTCTCGGAGTCAGAGAGGCCAGCACACAGACATACACCATCCTCCCTGACCCCGAGAGTGGTCCAAATGCGCTTTACGGTGGAGTTTGTGCAGGCCAAACTTTGCTGGCCTAACTGTGCCGGCCTGACTCCAGGTTAGGATTGTGCTCTTTTAGATATGTCTCAAACTTCATATTGAGGGGAGGGGGGGTTGCTAGCTGTCAATTTTTATTCTTCTGCATCCTGGGATAGCTTCCAAGACCTCTGCCCACTTTCTGCATCAGGCCAGCAGAGATCTCTCAGGCTTGCATCGTCTTCCTAGGCCAGTAATGAGTCTTTTAAAGGCGAGCCATTAAACTGCACATGCTCTGTCAGGTTTGGGCTGATCAATGGCAGCTGCTTTGTTGGTGCTGGGATGTCGCTGGTATGCTGCAAGGACTTGCTTTTGGCAAGGAGCATCTATCAAGGAAATTCAGCCAGTTCATTGTGTGTATGCAATCAGTCCTGGCAGTGTCTTTGGGGCAGGTGAGCTTATGTTGTGGCAGAACTTATGTTGTGGCAGAAGGTGCAGTAGGCTGGGGAGGTCCACTTCAGGGGGTATATCACCTAGGATCAGTAGTGAAACTAAGCCTTGGCAGTGAGGTACATTCCCATTTGCAGTGGAGTGGTGGTTTTCCGCCCTCTTGGCTGGGGTATGTGTGATGGGACTTGATAACAGGCTAGCCCAAGGAGTGGGCCCCCGGGCACTCCTGTGGGACCTCTCGCCCTCCCTGCAGGCCCCCCACTCACCATACTGGGTTGGTGGCAAGAAGAGCATCTCTGGTGCGGCATGTGATGAAGTTACAGCTAATTGCTTCCAGGAGGCCCATTTTGGGCCATTTGGAGGCAGGGACGGGCAGTAGGGCCCAACAGGGCTCTACTTGCCCTGCTGACTTACAGCTCACAAAGATCTTAGGTGTGGGCAGCGGGTGATCTGCTCACCATGCGGCTGATACAGACCCCCAAAACATGGGGCACAACCAGAGGCGGATCTAAGGGGGGGCAAATCTGTAAGTTTTGCAAGAAGCCTTACCTTGCAGTGGAAAACACTCCTCTCCTGCACTGTTCTAGCCAATCCTCACAGGGAACAGCAACATCTTGGCGTTGCTTACTGGCTATAGCAGCAAGGGAGGGGAGGGATTTACGTGACAGGGTAAGGCTTCTTGCAAAACTTAGAGCTTTGCCCCCCCTTAGATCCGCCTCTGGGCACAACATGATAACATTGGCCACATTAGCTTAAGGCTGGCCCTGCTTACCAGAGGTGGGTGGGAAACGCCACAAAACTGGCCCTCTCACCTTCCCTTGTCCCTGTAGGGCTTCAAATAGAAGCCCTGTGGCTTCTGGGGCCAGGGCTGTGCATGAACAGAAGAGGTGACAGCACAGGTGTGGAGGGTGATGGGATAATGCAGGAGCATCATTGTGTCACCCTCTTCTTCTGCATGGCCTTGGCCCCAGAAGCCAGTAGCCACCTTCCCCAAATACACTACTGTCTAGGATATTTGGGCTTTGGACTGAAAGATCCAAATGTGGGTGCCACCATGAAGTTCACTGGGTTACTTTGGGTGAGTCATTACCTTTCACCCCCTCAGGGCAACACTGAGGCAGGCGCATGCAAATTTAGATCCAGGGAGTGTTTTACTGTTGCAGTTGAATCTTAACCCCTTTCTGAGCCTGATCCGCTTTCACAGATTAATGTGGACTTGCACCAGTACTATAACCGCCACAGATCTGAGTAGCCCCGTTAAGGACCAGCCTGGGCGTTCCCCAGGACTAGGGAATAAATGTTCTTTCCTGAGGCAGAAAGTACCCTGTGATAAATAGTGGACACAACACTGGTGGTACTGCACCATCACGCAGGACGCTACAGTGAATTGGGCTGCCCTTATGGTTTTGAGCTTCCACTTTTTAAGCCAACCAACTTGATCATGTCATTTCATACAGCTAAATTTAAATTCTCTTTCTTCCCTAAAAAAAGGGGGGGTCAGATTTTCTCCTGACGCTTGTAATACGATCAAATGACTATCTACCGAAGTCTATTTAAAAGTTGCATGAACTGTTCCAAAGCATTTGACACAGCTAGAGAAATATCACTCTTGTCTGCATACTACTGCTTACATAAGCAGAACACGATTTTTCAAGTCAATATCTGGGAGGTATGGTTTCTCTTTTAAATGTTCCAGGCAAAGATCAATCAATGAGTTCAACTGCTTTTACCCCATTTGTCTTTGAAGTCCCCATTATCTGGAAGAAAGAAGATGGCATGTATAGGAGGAGCCGAATCTCTGTATTGCTGTTCCCAAAAAATATTTGCAGTAAATTGCTTTGATGTTCTTCCTCCTGATGTTCTTCCTCCTGTTTATCTTGTTAAAGTAGGGAGGAGGAAGAAAGTCCATACTACTTCATGTACGATAGCTTGCAAACCTATATAAGCAAACCTCCTAGTACTGTACTTTGGGTAGGTGAGTGGCACACTTCCAGGGAAGACACCATGCAGCAAGCAGGGCATCATTATATCACAGTGAGAACTCAGCATAGTAGTCGGTTCCTCTCGTCTGAAAACTGTATTTATGTAACAGGGAAGTGGGGAGTGACCTCTGATGGAGAAACCTCAGCACTCCCCTATCTACAGTTACCAAGATTGGGGAGGGAGGAATCCACACCAGTTAAAACTGGTATAATTCCAATCTACATTTGCAGTGCAGATACCTTCAGCCACAGGTTCTTCAGTTAATATTCTGCCATAGCAGCCATTTTCAACTACTGTGCCATGGCCCAGTGGTGTGCCACAAATAGTCTGCAGGTGTGCTGTGGGAGTTTGGGGGTGGGTCATTTATTAGTTAGGGCCATTGGAGAATGTCAGCCCCAGGCCAGCAGTGTGCTCTGCCTTGTCAATTGTAAAACAAACTGGTAGTATGGACAATGTTAGCGACTTCTCAGTGCGCTGTGGGATGAAAACAGTCTCCTGTGTCTTGCTGTCTCTGTGTGAAGCACAAACAGGAAGAGGGTTGAAGGGCTGAAAGCAACGTGATGCTTAGCAGTTTGCAGACGTACAGGGCACAGTGAGAGAGAAAGGAGACAGTGAAAGGAGGGCTGCTGTCAGGCAAAGGTAAATCACTTGTGTGATGGGGGAACTTGTGAACTACAGTGGATAAGGGAACTGTGGATATGGAGCAAGCCTGTGCATTTCTATCCTGTCTTATCACCATGGACTTTGAGGTGGTTTACCATAACAAAATATCTACATTCTGAGTTTGTGGGGCTGGAATGAGCCTTGGCTATAGCCCTTACTCCCTCTAAGTAGGCACCAGAGGTTTCTTCTCACACAATCAACTTGGACCTTGGAAGTCTGCATGGGTGTTGGGATTTAACCTCAATATTTAATGCTAGCAATATTTGAAAGGTTTGAGCAAGAAGAAAATGGTTAGGCAGAGGAGTGGGGATGAAAAGAAAGGAAAATGACAAATGGGATTGGGGCATTCCTTATTCGATTGTACAGTACCTGGAACACTCTTGTACAAATGAAAATACATGAGTAAACAAAAGCAGATTACATGACCAAATTATAACAACAGTTATCTGATAGCAGGCTGTAGAATCACTTCAGCTGATGCTTTCAAATAGTTTTATTTTGCCTGTCTAGCTTCCTCTAGTAACAATTTAGCTGGCATCTGTCTTGAACTCCATATATCATTGTAACCGTTTTCTACCCAGACTTACTGCTGTTTCGAGAGGGCTGCTCTCTCTCCCTCTCTCTCTCTCTCTCTCTCTCTCTCTCTCAATCGCTGATAATATAGTCCCTGCTTGAATCTGTGTCAAGACTGAAGGCAACCTGATCATTACTAGAGAATTAGGGGCATCCTTTCCATTGTGGCTTATATCTTAAACACGTTTATTTTGGAAGAAAAAGTTAATTACATTTAAAAAAAATATATATGTTGCAATCCATCTGAGTTATGCTGCTCCTAAATATCCCATTTAAGGTCTGTGAGCAGCACTATTTGTTATCTGCAGGCATTAGGGACTTCTCACAAGTTAGCTGATCAAATTCCTCTCAATTGTCCCCTTATTATAGAAAGATGTATGGAATGAAGAAGATGCAGCAGGTGCAGATCCAAGGAACCCCCGTGGAGGCTCCCCAGTGCACCCAAGGTATGCTGGATATGGCACAAGCCCGCAGGCCTCGCCAATCCTGCACAGCGTAGGTTTGTGCTCCCATTTTCATAGTTTTTTAAAACTAGAATGCTGACTCTTACTGTTGTCTCTTCTACCAACCCTGGCAAGCAGCATCCTGAGTGCACTGCCTGTCTGCACTGCAGTCAGGGAAGTGGAGCAGGATTGCACCGATTGGTCCCACTCCCTGGTGCTGAAGCAGCTACTGGCCACATCTCCTAGCAGCCTCATGTAGACCTGGTAGACCTGGTAGACCCCAGTTGGCCCACTTGGTAGACCTGTCCTTCCAGTTGGCCCAGCTAGGAAATTTCCAATTTCCCTTCCTTTGGTGCCACCCCTCCCAATTGTGTGGTCTGCACCCTCCACACACCCTTGTGATGCAACTGGATTTGCCCCATAGTTGGGGCTTCACCCTGTAGCCTCCTTCCCCAAGAAAGAGGCAGCTGCAGAGTCATATCTTGCTCAGTGGTGGTCCACCACACCAATTATCTCCAGCTGGATTGGCATGTGGTCATCACGTACTGCTTGCCATGCTATGAAGTATCACCTAGTGGTTCTGCATCCACTGAGGTTTATTTCCAAGTAAATATATTTAAGACTGTGCTGTAAGTTTTGTTTATATTTGTTCACTTTTTCTCAATGGATATATTTCATTGTGACATCAGTCCGGAGGTTAAAGAATTTGGACATTTTAGTGTGGACAAGTCATTCTTGTGCAGAATGAATGCAGAAAAGTCATGCTTTGTTTGTGTGTGTACACAGTGTGTACACTGGCTCCCTAAGTTACAGACAGGCACTTCTGTGCTTTTGCACAAGTGTAATATGGCCTTTGGTGGTGGGTTCACCGAGCCACAATAGTGTTGGACTGGCAAGAGCTTCATGTTTTGATCTACTTATTTTTCATCTTACTTGATAGACCCCTTGAATTTAATTTGTATGTATGCAGGGGACATTGTATATGTGTTTTGAATTTACCGTAAGCTGGAACATGTACATTCCAACTGAGAGTGTTGCAATGTATTGAATAATTTTTTACATACAAAAACATGCTTTATGAATACATAGTGTGACAGATTTTTTTGTGTTGCATGTTCTCCAGATGTCAGCATCCACTTGTACTGTAATTTGGTATAAGCTGCTTAGATATTCATAGGGAAATGTAACATTCACATGCCATGCTCCCATCACATTTATTTATATTGCATGAGTTGAGTCATCTGAGCATTTAAACACAAAGTGAGTGCCTTCTCTTTCATTACTGGTCTACAGACAGGCACTACCATTTGGCAATAGGAGGAAAAAAGGATTACACTTCTATCCTTGAATTAAGATGTTAAAGTATTTCCTAGGGAACTGGAAGGATGTTTTCTGATATCTGAAGGCCAAGTGCATGGCTGAAAACAGACTGAATTTTTGTACTTTGATTCTAACTACAGGATGCATCCTGGGACATTTGAGAATTCATGGGAAGGTGGAAACATGCTCAGTAACAAAACACAAGGAAGATATCACTGGCATAAAGCATGTGTGAGAAACTGTGACAAAGGACCAGTTCACATGCTTATCTGGCCAAAGATCCTTTTCCTGTAGGTAATGTGTCACCTCATTTCTCATGCATATAAAGTTATGTATGCTATCAGGGCTTTGCACATACTGCCATATGTGGCTATGGTCATAGTTATCATTATCTTCTTCCCATTTTTTAAGGTGGAAAAATAGCATCCACACCAAGTCTGGGGTGGGATAGGGGAAAGAGGATCCATAAATGGCCAGTTTTGCTCAAAAACCTTATAAGGGAGGGCACTTTCCTGTGCCATTGTATTTTCTCAAGAGTCTCTCCTGAGATTTTCTCCATGGTACTGGCACACAAATGTGGCACATGAAGTTAAACACTTTGTGGCATGGGGTTGTTTCCAGGTTTACAACATGCCAAATTGAGAAGATTCCAGGAAGAGAGACTCAAAAAAAGCAAAAAGCCGATGCAAAATTAGTATTGTGAGCAGAGCCATACTCGTGCCCAGGGGTGGGGTGATGTCACCAAACCTCCAGCATTTCCACCTCACCCCTGTACTTTGCCTGGCCTCACCTCCCCGTGCCCGGAATCATTCCATTTAGGAGCTATCCAAAAGCAAGGGGGGCAGAAAAGCATGTGGGTCTTTCTGTGCTGCTGCATCCCGCCACAGCAAGTGCTCGCTGCACCCACCTGTCCCCATGGCACCCTCCAAATGCCTTTGATTGTGAGACACTCCTCAGAATAGGTTGGTTCAGCTACAATCTAAGCCGCTTCCTTGTTAGTTCCAGTGCTACCAGAAACCTCCATGTGATTTATTTTTATGCAAACATCTTGTTTCTATCCATAATTGAGCAATGGCTATCTTGGGAACTGGCTGTGATGTTCCTAGACCAATGCTAAATTTTGCAGGAGCTTGAGCTCCTGTGTAAAACAGGCCCTCCCGCTTGTCTTCAGAGCCATTTGCGGCTCAGAGGCGTTGTGCTTAAAGGCCAGCTTTATACAGGAGTTCAGGTCCCTGCTAAACTAAGCATCTTGCCCCCCCCCCACAAATACCACTGAGAATTGGCACATTTATTACTATGCTACCACTGTGAGTGCTCTTGTTCATACACAAATGGTATCTAGCCTGGCCCCGACTTTAGTCTCTTATTTATTTACTAAATTTCTAGAGGATTTGGAGCAACTTACAATATAAAAGCAGACTAATAACATTAAAAAAGGGCAGCATTTAAAAAATCACATTAAGAGACCAAGGGGGATCATAAAACTAGCAGCAGTCTAAGGCCCAAATCCTAACCAACTTTCCAGCACTGACATAGTTGTGCCAATGGGGCATGTGCTGTATCCTGCAGTTGGGGGGTAATCATGGAGGCCTCCTCAAGGTAAGGGAATGTTTGTTCCCTTAATTTGGAGTTGCATTTCCCTTAGCCCCATTCTGAAAAATTCATTAGGTTTGTGCCCTCACATAAAATACTCCACAATATCCAGTATTAAAAAGAGACCTGGATTTAGAAGGTTGATCTAAATAGCCATGTCTTTTGCTCTTGTGGAGTTTTGTCGGAATTGATCTAATGTCCCATCACTGATTTATTAGTTGGTAACTCTCGGCCAAATATGAGAAATGTCTCTAGTGAGAAACAGTGCCACATAATGAAGAGATGAATATGCATGCATGAAAAGGAAGAGGAATGCCCTTCTGTGGCAATAGAGAGCTATGTGTGGCAAAAGCTCCTGTGACCATATCCGCCAAGATGCATCCTCATTGCCATTCCAATGAGCCCCACTGAGAAGGCAGAATGAGTCTTTTGATGTATAAGGGAACCTGTATGTCCCTGTTTTCATTCATTCATTCATTCATTCATTCATTCATTCATTCATTCATTCATTTGATGTGGGAGGTCCCCCCCGCCCTAGGATTCTCTCAGACTTTGTTAGGCTTTTCCTGGCTGGCTGTGCCCTGCCCCAGCCATGTCTGCAACCATCATGAACTCTCCTGGCTCACAGCACACTGCTGCAGCCACGTGGAACTACCAAGCTTCCTTCCTGGCTCTCTAGCCATGCTGAAACCACTAAGCTCCTTTCATGCAACAGTGCAAGCCTGTACCATGGAAAAAAAACTACAAAACATAACCCTTGTAATGTACCAGAGTAAAGCAATAGAGGTTTGGCAACTCTGGTGGGAAAAACACTTTTTGGCAAGAGCAACTGTCAAGAGCCTGGCTCTGTACCCCATTGTGGTCATTTGGCTTATAGGTAAAATGGTGCTCAATTGCTATCTCATAATGGTCAGATGGAGGCGTAACCAGATGTACAGGGACCTGTGGGGGTGTAAGGGAAGACCAGAATGTAATGAGAACAAGTCTGACTCCATGTTGGATTCCAATCCTGGGAGTTAAGCTGCTGTCCTGCAAGGAGGTCACAAGAGGTAAGCCTCTGTGAAAAGATAGCACAAGATTCTCCCTCCCTGAGGGTCCTGTAATGCAAATCTGATGTCTAACAAAAGGAGCATTATGAGGACCATTTGAGCCTAAAAATTCAATCAAGTTCTGCCAAATTCAATCAAGTTCTGGTATCTGCCAAAAGATTTCCCCCATCAGAATAGCTGGCCACTCCTCAGGGTGATTCATGGTTATTATCACCGTGAAAGTACTTTGTTGTTGTTGTTCAGTCGCTAAGTCGTGTCCGACTCTTCGCGACCCCATGGACCACAGCACGCCAGGCCTCCCTGTCCTCCACTAGCTTCCTGAGTTCGCCCAATTTCATATTCATTGCTTCGGTGACACTATCTAACCATCTCATCCTCTGTCGCCCCCTTCTCCTTTTACCTTCAATCTTTCCCAGCATGAGGGTCTTTTCTAAAGAGTCCTCTCTTCTCATCAGGTGGCCAAAGTATTGGAGCTTCAGCTTCAGCATTTGTCCTTCCAGGGAGCAATCAGGCTTGACTTCCTGGAGAATTGACCGATTGGATCTCTTTGCAGTCCAGGGGACTCTCAAGAGTCTTCTCCAACACCATAATTCAAAAGCATCGATTCTTCGACGCTCTGCCTTTCTTATGGTCCAGCTCTCACAGCCATACATGGCTACTGGGAAAACCATCGCTTTGACCATGCGGACCTTTGTTGGCAGGGTGATGTCTCGGCTTTTGATTAAGCTATCTAGGTTCACCATAGCTTTCTTCCCAAGAAGTAAACGTCTCTTAATTTCATGGCTGCAGTCACCATCTGCGGTGATCTTGGAGCCCAGGAAAATAAAGTCTGTCACTGCTTCCATTTCTTCCCCTTCTATTTGCCAGGAAGTGATGGGAGTGGTTGCCATGATCTTAGTCTTTTTAATGTTGAGCTTCAAACCAATTTTGGCACTTTCCTCTTTCACCCTCATCAAAAGGTTCTTTAGGTCTTCCTCACTTTCTGCCAGTAAAGTGGTATCGTCTGCATATCTGAGGTTGTTGATGTTTCTCCCAGCAATCTTGATTCCAGCTTGTGAGTCATCCAGCCCTGCCTTCCTCATGATGTACTCTGCGTATAAGTTAAATAAGCAGGGTGACAATATACAGCCTTGTCGTACTCCTTTCCCAATTTGAAACCAGTCGGTTGTTCCATGTCCAGTTCTAACTGTTGCTTCCTGACCCGCATAAAGGTTTCTCAGAAGGCAGATCAGGTGGTCTGGAACTCCCATCTCTTCAAGAACTTGCCACAGTTTGTTGTGATCCACACAGTCAAAGGCTTTAGCATAATCAATGAAGCAGAGGTAGATGTTTTTCTGGAACTCTCTTGCTTTCTCCATGATCCAGCGAAGGTTGGCAATTTGATCTCTAGTTCCTCTGCCTCTTCGGAAACCAGCTTGTACATCTGGTAGTTCTCGATTCACATACTGCTGAAGCCGAGCTTGTAGGATTTTGAGCATGACCTTGCTAGCATGTGAAATGAGTGCAATGGTGCGGTAGTTCGAGCAATCTTTGGCATTGCCCTTCTTTGGGATTGGAATGTAAACTGATCTTTTCCAGTCTTGTGGCCACTGTTGGGTTTTCCAAATTTGCTGGCATATGGAGAGCAGCACTTGGACAGCATCATCTTTTAAGATTTGGAGTAATTCCGCTGGAATGCTGTCACCTCCACTAGCTTTGTTGTTAGTGAGGCTTTCTAAAGCCCACTTGACTTCAC
>JAJKFI010000056.1:4497979-4514790 GCA_029204185.1 Lerista edwardsae | reverse complement strand
AAGGCCTTCCTATCTCTCCTTGCTGTTCTCTGGAAATCTGCATTCAGTTGGGTATATCTTTCCCTTTCTCCCTTGCTTTTGGCTTCTCTCCTTTCCTCAGCTATTTGTAAAGCCTCGTCAGACAGCCACTTTGCCTTCTTGCATTTCTTCCTCTTTGGGATGGTTTTAGTTGCTGCCTCCTGTACAATGTTACAGACCTCCGTCCAAAGTTCTTCAGGCACTCTGTCTACCAAATCTAAGCCCCTAAATCTATTTGTCACCTCCACTGTATATTCGTAGGGGATCTGATTTAGGTCATACGTGGAGGGCCTAGCGGTTTTCCCTACTTTTTTCAGTTTAAGCCTGAATTTGGCAAGAAGAAGCTGATGATCTGAGCCACAGTCAGCTCCAGGTCTTGTTTTGACTGCCTGTATGGAACTTTTCCATCTTTGGCTGCAAAGAATGTAATCAATCTGATTTCGATGTAGACCATCTGGTGAAGTCCATGTGTACAGTCGCCGTTTGTGTTGCTGGAAAAGGGTGTTTGCTATGACTAATGTGTTCTCCTGACAGAACTCTATCAGTCTTTGCCCTGCTTCATTTTGTACTCCAAGACCAAACTTGCCTGTTATTCCTCTTACCTCTTGACTGCCTACTTTAGCATTCCAATCCCCTATGATGAGAAGGACATCTTTTTTGGGTGTTAATTCTAGAAGCTGTTCTAGGTCTTCATAGAAGCGGTCAACTTCTTCCTCATCAGCACCAGTGGTTGGGGCGTAGACTTGGATTACTGTGATGTTGAAAGGTTTGCCTTGGATCCGAATGGAAATCATTCTATCATTTTTGAGGTTATACCCCAGTACTGCTGTTCTCACTCTCTTGTTCACGATGAAGGCTACTCCATTTCTTCTAAGGGATTCCTGCCCACAGTAGCAAATATAATGGTCATCTGAATTAAATTCTCCCATTCCTGTCCACTTTAGTTCACTAACTCCCAGGATGTCGATGTTCAGCCTTGACATCTCACGTTTGACCACATCTAGCTTGCCTTGATTCATAGATCTGACGTTCCAGGTTCCTATGTAGTATTGTTCTTTGCAGCATCGCACTTTCCTTTCACTTCCAGACACATCCACAGCTGAGCTTCCTTTCAGTTTTGGCCCAGCTACTTCACTCTTTCTGGAGCTACTAGTACTCGTGTTCTGCTCTTCCCCAGTAGCATAATGGACACCTTCCGACCTGAGGGTCTCATCTTCCAGTGTCATATCGTTTAGCCTTTTTGTTCTGTAATCCATGGGGTTTTCTTGGCAAGAGTACTGGAGTGGGTTGCCACTTCCTTCTCCAGCGGACCACGTTTAGTCAGAACTCTCTGCTGTGACCTGTCCATCTTGGGTAGCCCTACATGGCATAGCTCACAGCTTCATTGAGCTACTCAAGCCCCTTCGCCACGACAAGGCAGTGATCCATGAAAGGGGTGAAAGTACTTACTGCCCATCAAAATATCTTATCAAGTGCAAGCCCTCTTCCTGACAGTACTTACTATCTTGATTGTGTCTTCAGCATTGTGGCGCAATCTGTCTGAGTGAGTGTCGCCTCCTACTTTGTGTTTAAAGTCACACAAGGAGGGGAGGGGAGGAGAGCAAAAGCCTAAAAACCCACCCATCATGTTGTCAACCCCATATTTTGCATATTCAATTGTATAACTAACCAAACTCAAATGTACAATTTGCACAAGTCCTGTAGCTCCTTGGGGGGGCACAAGTCTTGTATCTCCTTGGAGGCACAAGTTCTATAATCTCCTGGGAAGCATGCTGCCTCTTGTGTCCGTTTTGCTGATGTCTTGCACATGAGTAAAATGTATTTCTCTTTCTGCAACATTGAAGTCCAGCTGGCATTTTTCCATCCACGTGTCTGAATTTCCTTTGGTAAGCACTCATAGAAGGAAAGTATCTGGGCTTGTAAAACAGTCTTGGGAAGAGGGGAGGTTGCTTCTTTAAAGGGCAGAGAGAACGCACGCCGGGGAAACGAGTCTGCAAAAACGTTCAGGGTAAAATTTGCACACCTCCATTTGCACATATCTCTGACCCTGGGGGGTAATTCACACAACAGATTCATTCATTCATTCATTCATTCATTCATTCATTTATTTTTTATACTGCCCTTCCTCCAAGGAGTTCATGAGTCCTCCAAGGACTACATGGTTCCTCCCCTCCTTTTGTCCTCACAGCAGCCATGAGAAACAGCCCAAGGTCACCCAGGAAGCTTCATGGCTGAGAGTGGCAGTCCTACCATTTACTCAGGGGGAGGAATGCCCCCAGGCTGGGTAGCGCCCACTGCTGAGCCGCTGTCTCCACCGCCTCCAGAGCCCTCTTGAAAACCTGAAGAATTGCTTAAAGGCCTTCCTAAGGCTTTAGAACGCTTTTGGAGTCACGAAAGGTGTTGCGTGAGGCTCTGGAACACTAGGTAAGTTGGGGGGTGGCAGTCGCGGTGAGAAGGTGCTAGTCTTGGCCCCAGGCGGAGAATGGGCCAGGGACGACACTGTGACTGAACAGGGATTTGAACCTGGATCTTCCAGATGTAAGTCCAGTTCCAGAACCACACCATCCTGGCTCTCCAGAACCACTAGTTGTTCTGTGCCACTAGATACCAGTGGAGCTGGATTGGGGTCCATATCTGAGAGTTTCCACTCTAAGAAGATGAACCACCTAGGCGGGTTTGTCTTGATAAAAAGAAAAACATGAGTAGTCAATTGCTCGAAGTCACTGCACTATATCTCTGTTTTAAGCCAGCATTTTTCTCTTCAATGCTCTGCGCCTGTAACATATATTCTTTATATGAATCATGCTTCTTTTTTAATGCCATCTTTTTTGCTTGGGAGAAATATTTTGTAATTACACTCTCTCGAAACACACCCGCATAAAGCGGAGAGAGAAACATCCCCAATTCTATCAGCACTGGTGTTAATTATTTTAGGCAGGCTGTCATTTATGTTTTCGAAAGTGGATTTTGTTTGTGCAGTCAGGAACATTGCTTAGCGCAGAATTAATTAATCATTATAAATACAAAACCTGCAGTATCAGCTCCTGTGTTCAGGAAGGTTTCAAGAGGCAAGGTTGAAGGAGTCAATAGGCTGCTGTGGGGAATCATTTTTTTCTCCATCAGATACAAGGACAATTAAATTATGCACTTAATCTTTACAGGGACACTTATTTCAAGTATCATTGTAAAAAAAAAACACATATTGGAAAAGGATGCCTTGCTTGAAATGAACATTTCTAACAACATATTTCCATAAAGAAAAAAATGTGACATTAAACACGAGTGTTGATGGTAGAAATAGTGGAAAAATTAGATATACCAGTATCCTAGAACTAGTTCTCAAATGATGCGCACAAGGGCGCGATCCTAACCAACTTTCCAGCACTGACATAGCGGTGCCAATAGGGCATGTGCTGCATCCTGCAGTTGGGGGCAGTCACGGAGGCCTCCTCAAGGCAAGGGAATGTTACCCTGCTCCTGGAAAGTTAGTTAGGATTGCACCCCAAGTTTATCATCCTCCAGGACCAGCCTTCCTGACATCAGAGGAAGTATGCTGTTACATGGTAAATATTATATTTTATTTCTGTTAATCAAGGTGTGCTGGAGACATGCATACAAACATGTAGTGGCATAGCAAGCGGGGGGGGCAGCCCACCCTGGGTTCTAGGCCCAAAGGGGTGACATGTGAAGTCTAGTCAAGACGGTGGCAGCATGCATCCTTCCTTGGTGTTCCTCGGCAACTTGGCAAAACTTGGAGCAGATGCTTCTTCACCCAGAGCTTCTTCATGGAAACTGGAAATGCCACAAGGAAACTGCCTTGGGCGCCATGGCCCCTCACGGCTGCAAATGAGTACCTGATACTTGGCACCTGCTTGGAGAGAAAGGGCCAGACCAGTATTATGGCCATTTACAGGACTGATGGCAACAGGCCCCACATCCAGAGGCCAGAAGGGCCATACTTTATATTGAACCATGTAGTCAACCCCCTCATTAATTAAACTACAGGGTTCAGTGCTCCAAAGTTGCACATCTCAAAGTTGAACAATTCACTTTCTTTACTCCTTAAATATAAATGGAGATTTCACATCTCCCAAATTCAGATGAAGTGTTCCAGTTCCAAATACTGCTGGGACAGCAATGTGTGCCCTGCCTATCTCCACATGTCACAAGGCTCTTGCAAGGGTCCTGCCAGTGAAGTTCCCCTTGGCATAGGAGTTCAGTGAAGGCTTTCCTTGCCATCTGGGCTATCAGTGGGAGTCATGAGGGATTGGAGGGAACTCTCCCATGTGGGCCTCAGAGTTCAGGGTGGGGAGGGGGCTGCAATACCTGCTTGACTCCTCCACCATCAAAGAGGTAAGGGCCAGTGTTAGGCCTAGCCGCTGCCTCCCATTTTATGTTTAAGACCTAGCTACTGTCTTACATCTTGTGTGCCTGTCAGCAATCTTGTGTGTCTGTCTCAGAGGTGGGGAACCTGCCTGCGTGCCCACTGAGCAGTTCCCAGGAGAAGCAAGAGAAGTTGGACTTTAGCCGCCATCGTTGGTTGATGTAATGAGAATGGGGTGATAAGATGCTGTCCGTTTCAAAGCCCCAAATTATGTTTATGTTTTATGTGTACCAATTAAACCAGGTGCCCGCCACCCTAATGAGGGGAACATCTCTTGTTGACCTTGTCAGCAGGCATCTGTCCTGTTATCCCTGCATGTGACTGATAAGATGTCCCTTATCTGTCGCAGGTGCATAACAAGAGGTCTCCTAATGATGGGAACATCTCCCACTTGTTGAGATGAAAGGTCTTTTACAGCGCAATCCTAGAGCGGGCGGAGCACTGACGCAATGTCGTTGCATCGGTGCTCTGCCATTAGTGCCGACGCGGGAGTGTCTAGTACCACCCCTGCATCAGCGCTAAAGCAGCCCGCGCAGCGCTTCCCTCGCATCGGCTGAAGCCGGCTGGTGCAAGGCAGTGATGTCATTCAGGGGGAATGGACCAGAACGGGCGTTCCGGATCCTAATGGGCTCCATGGCTGGTTCCGGGTTCCCGACAAGTGCCAATCAAAAGTGAGTTCCTGTTCCTAAATCATTTGAATGACACCACTGGCGCGAGGGATTCTCTTTCCCATATTGGGATGGGGTTGGGTGGGAGGGGGGAGGCGGGAGGGGGGATGTGGGCAGGACCTGGGCGGGCTTGGGAGGTGGCCGTAAGGCCTCAGATGTGCGCCTGCTCTTTAGCGGGCGCAGATCCAATGAGCACATAGGGGAAGCTAGAGCCTACCCATGGCAAGGGAGAGTGCACTGTACCTTGCTGCGGTGAGGCTCCAGCCTCTCCTAAACAGCATCGGATATGGTGCTGACCTGTCAGCTTCGCCAGTCCGTCGCTGTTTAGGATTGCACCCTTAATGATGTAGCTCACATAGTTGTTTGTCATATGTCATGGTGCTGTCAAATACTTTGTTTTTGCCAATTAGTACTGATTTCCCCATAAGCAAGCACCTAGCTTATCAAAGCCTCTGTATTTGGTCACTGCTTTGCTCCTTTTCAAGCCTTGCTCTCCCTCAAGCCTGGCTCCCTCCTGAGCCTTCTGATCAATGCTGAAGGCCGCCTTGCCATGCTCTCAGACTTAGTCTATAGAGTCACCTGAAATGCCGTCTGATGATGATTGAAGTGCCATGCTTAAAGATGCCTGTATGCAAGCCTTCTGTCTGAAACTAATGTAAGTCTGTGCTTGGAGATGCCTCTGGAAGCCTAGAGGTACTCCTGTAAGTTAATTCTCTAGTGCTTTAGAATAGTCCAATAAAACTCTTTTAAGCCAGCCTTGGCCTAGGTTTGCTCTTTCCTCTGATCCAAAAGAACCTCCAGCCCTTGGCCATCGCCACTGGAACAACTCCTTCTGAGGACTTGGCCAGTCCAGTCCCCTTTCAAGATCTTTGAGGCCATGCCCTCCAGCAGTCTACTCAGTGCACACCTCATCAGCTCCATATAGTCTCTCTCATCAGGGCCTTCCATAGCTTTATTCCTAGCTTTGCCACTAGATATATGTTAATTTCCCTCCCACTCAGGTCATTCCCGAGCAG
Source organism: Lerista edwardsae (assembly GCA_029204185.1). Lineage (NCBI taxonomy): Eukaryota > Metazoa > Chordata > Lepidosauria > Squamata > Scincidae > Lerista > Lerista edwardsae. Next base: position 4,508,704 of record JAJKFI010000056.1, on the reverse strand, counting down.
CCCTAAGAAAAGCAGAGGACCCCTTCCCTGTGACAAGCCTCCTCCTGCTGGTCCCTTGTTCTTATCGTCAGTGGCTGAGCTGGTGTCTGTGCATCTTTGGTCTCGCTCCTACATGAGTTCTCATAAGAGGCACATGAACTGAGCCACAAGGCTGTGCGAAGTGACCCATCCTCTCCTGATGTGTTGCTAGCTTGGAGGCGTCTTCAGCTGATCGGTAAGTCAGGGCTTGCTTCACAATCTGTCTTTTGTCCAGGGAGACTTGTGTGGTCAGCCCTTTGCCACAGCAACTCCTGCAACTTGACATTCTGAGGCTTTGTAAAACAAGGTAGTGAGTCTCATGGATGGGCCAACCCTGAGCTTATAAGTGCTTATCCATGCACTGTAGTAAGTTACCACTTGATAAGTGGTTTTATGAATTTATCCAATTTTTCCCCCCTCATGGACAACGCCAGAGAAAAACAAAGCTCTGTACTGAAAGAATCACAGCCCTTATCCTGTGTCTGCACCATGAAAGCCCTGATCTCTTGAAGAAGGACATCCAGTGTTGGTGAGAGGAGCACAGCACAACACTTCCAAGGAGGACAAAGCTTGACTAATAACTTGCATGAATGTTTTCTGTGGGTCTCAGCTTGTGATTCTCCCATCTTATCAAGACACTCATGGCCGCATCTGTTTCTTATTAACCAATCTTATTAACCAATCCGTTGTTTCTCTCATGCAAGAACCTCTCAATTTGCCAGGAGAATCCAGGTTAGGTAACTTTCAGTCAGGGTAGGTAACTTTTCAGCACCCTTACATCCATATCTACTATTTCACTTATCCGCGGTTCACAAATTCCACCCCATCGCACAAATGATTTATCTGTATCTGATTGCCGTGCTCCTTTCACTGTCCCCTGTGAGTCACTGTCTCTATGCTGGCTGCAAAGGCTAATATGAAGCAGCAAGTGCTCAACAGGAAGCAGGTTGGAGGGCTGAAAACAACGTAACACTTCCCATAAGTGCTTTCTGCATCCTGTTAGCCTTTGCAGATAGCACAGAGACAGCGAGACAAGGAGGGCTGCAATCAGAGTCAGACAAGTCATTTTAGCAATGGGGGAATTTGTAAACCAATTTTTGAGGGTTCGCCGCTATCCACAGTTTTGGGTATCCGCGATGGCAGCTGGTACCTATCCCCTGAGGATAAGGGGGGGGGGGAAACGCCTGTATTTGCATTTCACTGTTCCTTCCTGTGTGGCTTTCTGGTTGCCTTTCATGTGCACCAAATGCAGAAGTTTTGGCTCCTTGCTATGTTTCAGGTCTTGAAAGTTCTGCTTCTGCCCATGTAGCACATAGTGTTCATTATGCAAGCTTCCTCGGTTTTATAGTTTATTGTAAAAGAGATTATTTTATGATTTGTATTACTACAATTATGTTTCTAATGGGGTTTTAATTGATTTTGAATCCAATTAAAAAATCCCTATTTTAAAAGCACACCTCAGCTGCTGCCACTTGAAACCGTGCCAGATTGACAGACTGTTAACTCATCGTGTCACCGTTTCAATGAGCAGGCTTTAGGGATTTGGAAGTGGCCTGCGCTGAATGCCTTCCCTCAATTATTCTGATGGGTTTTCTTTAATGTACTGGTGCTAAAATTCTTAAATATGCACACTACAAACCTGACTGGCAAATATGTTTATGCCGTAATTACACTATGGTACTTATGTCAGTCTTAGGGTTGGGGAAAAATGGTTCTCCGTGATCTTACTGAGAAATGTAAATTCTTCGAACTAGTTGGGCCGCTCTAAATCTGAAAATCCCATGTCAATCTATGTCCGCTTGACCTTTTGAGATGCATCAGAACTTCAGAGATAAACCTCTTTAACTATGTTAATTGACTGGTCAACCACATACATGCTCAATGGGATGCTCTTATGTGCTCGATGATCCAATGGTGGAGGAGCAAGCAATGTGCAACTTCAGCCATGCAAATAACACTTCCTGTTCTGTATGGTGATGCAGTCCTCTTAAAGTAGCACTTACCAAACTCACCGGGCTGGCGACACCTTTCATCTGCAGCTTCTATTTGCTGAACTTGGACATCAGTGTCAATGACGCGTACTGCATGGCGCTGTCAGAGCATAGGATTGGGCCCTTAGTGAATCATACAAGGAAGGAAGAGGCTCTGGCTGCCTTTCTCTTGCTCTGTTGACTTTGGCTTAGCTTTCCGGTACCTTTCCTTGGTGGGTAATTGTCCCTGGGGCTGAAAGGGGGAGGTGGGGGGACAGTTACGAAGAGATAAGATAATCAGGGATAAAACATAGGAGAATGGCAAGGTGTGGCTCTACCATCTCCTGAACTCCTCTTTGCCTATACTGAAGGAATTCTTAATGCTCAGGAGAGCCATTCGCACATTAAGGGCACAATCCAACCCAGTGCCAGAATGGCAAGGCCGGCCGGCCAGCGCCATATCCGACGGTGGGTTGGGGGAAGCTGGAGCGTCCCGTGGCAAGGGATCACGCGCTCCCTTACTGTAGGGGACTCTCTAGCCTCCCCTATGTGCTTCTTGGATCTGCGCCCGCTAAAGAGCAGGCGCAGATCTGAGGAGACCGCATCATCTGAATCGGGGCCTCGTGGCCTCGCTGACGGGCTTAGGACGTGGCCGTACGGCCACCTCCCAAGCCCGCCCAGGTCCCGCCCAAGTCCCCCCTCCCCCCTCCCCCCAATCCGTGTCCTGAAATGGGATAGAGAATCCCTTGCGCCGACTTCAGCTTCAGCTGATTGCGAGCAGTGTCAGCTTCAGAGTTGGAGCGCGACGCAGGGGTGCTGCTCGGCACCTGTGCGCTGGCGCTCCGTCCCTTGCATCGATGTGTTGCCGACACGTCGATGCAAAGGGCCCGCTAGGATTGCGCTGCCTGTTATGTCTGGATCCAACTATGTACAAAGATACAACCATTGTGAGAACATCATCATACACAGGGACAATCATGAATGTCGTATTTCATTCAATACAGTGTATACAGGTTGTTGATTCGTGAAAGCGGACCCAAGTACCATCATTCACACAGAGCACCTGGCTACAGACATTCTGTATCTGGGGGAAACATAACATGTAAACAGCGCAAGGCCGGACTAAACAATGTGTTAAACATGTAATTGTCAATCCTGTGATATATCTTAGTTTAGAGACAACAGTCACAGACACTTCAATCTGGATTGGGACAAGGGACATGGGCAGGGTGGGTCTGATGCCTGGCATCATTTTAATGCCTGGCATCATCCCCTTCCAGAGGAAGTAAGAACTACCCACCAGGGCCAGCCTTAAGCCAATGTGACCAATGTCATCAAATTGGGCCCATGCTTTGGGGCCTCCCGCTCCAGTGCAGCGAGGATATGGTCTGCTGCAGCAGCTGAGATTTCTATGGATTGTAGGTCAGTGGGGTGAGCAAAGCAGCTTTACCTTGGGCCCTCCCCTTGCCCCTGCCTCTGAATGGCCCAAAATGGGCCTCCTGGAAGCAGTTGGTGGTGGTGTCGTCATGTCACCAACAACAACTATTTCCAAGTGCTGTGGTACCACAAGTGCTCTTCTTGGTGAGGAGGGGGGCCCTGCAGGAAGGGTGGGGGGCCGCACAGGAATGCTCCGCATTGGGCCCCACCAATCCTGGAACCAGCCCTGCTACCTATTCCCTCATGGGTTTTTTTGGAGATGGATCAAAATGTACCTATTTCATCTGGCATTTGGATGATGGTTGGATGTAGCTCTCTGCACCTCTGGAATAGCGCTATAGCTTGACTGCTCCCCTGAATAATAATTGCCCCCGCCTCCAATGGCCTGACAAGAAGTATTGAGTGTTGTCCTGTTTTGGAATGTTCTGTGTATATTTCTGTTTAATGTTAATGTTTTAATACTTTTGTTTTTGATATTTTTTTTACTTTTAGTGTGTTACATTGTACTTTTATTATATAGCTCTACAAGCCGCCCTGGCCATTTGCTTTGGCATGGGAAAGATGAGGTATAAAATTCTTCAAATAATAAATAAATATGTCTAGTATTAATAAATATAGTATTCCACCCCCCCCCCCCCCCCACACTCAAGATTGATCCCAAAGTTGCTGTTTGTTCCCAAAGGTACCATTTGGTGCAATGTACCTTGGAAAGCAAAGCACATTCAGATGATGGTCAGAAATAAGCACTTTTTACTCACATAGCAGCTCAGCTGCAAATGGCAAAAGGAAAAGTGTTAAAATCTGGTTCATAATTTCAAGATATGAGAGAACCATGGGGCAGACTGATTATAATGGGGGCCAAACAAATTGCTTCTGGGAGTCGCATCCAGCCTGCGGCCTTATATTTGAAACACCTAGTTTTGTTTGTCCCCCAGAGTCTAGCAAGGTTCTGCTGAATCTTTTGACGTGGGCTGCCCAATCCTAAGCTGCACTGAAGCAGGCTGGCCAGCAGGCCTGCACTGCATCCAACACAGCTCGGGAGGCACCAGGAGTCTCCCCAGGGGCTGCTCGGATCTACGCCTGCAAAATAGTAGGGCCTATATTGGGGCCGTGCGGCCTGAGGCCTTGGACGCGACCCAATGGCTGCATCCCACACTTGCCCCCCCTCCCCGGGCCAGTATGCCCATCAGCCCGCCCACTCCCTGCCCAGTTCCGCCCACCCACTGCCCAGTTCTGCTCTCCTACTTTTCCAGAACCGTCCCTGCGCCAGCTGAGTTTGGCTGGCACAGAGGTGGATCAGCGCCTGCGCTCCCAGGCCATTGCTACTGCTACGTCATCAGGATTGCACCCCAAGAGAAAACATCCTATAATATTACTTTTCCTTAAGAAATGTTAACGTATCTGGATTTTTTTGTTCAGTGGAGACATTTCCCATTTCCCCCTTTAATATTGTTGGTCTTTAAAGGCAATAAGCTGAACACCTCCAAACGGAACGCAGTTTACTGGCTGCTGTCCCTGCCGTTGTCATGGAATTTCTCCATGCAAACCTTCAAAGCCACATCATTTGGGCATGTGGGGACTGGTTTTGATGATAAATTTTGTCGCTCAAGCCCCTTAACAGCCTCTCTCAAACACATTGGAAGCAATTGCTTATCATCTGATGAATACCTTGAATTTATGATCAGGCCATAAATATATCTAATTGTGTGGAAGGTTTGTGGGACCACTCTCTGTATAATTATTCACAGTTTTGCTATTTATAGCGATGTAGGCATATAAATAGGCCTCCCATTCAGCCCACACGATGTGCATATGACTCAAGTAGATGTTGAATTGCTGTTGTAACCTCCAATCATTCCCAACACCATTCTGTTTGGCCTCCCATTCATATTTGATCTAAAATTAGCCTGTGAGTTATTTTGAGCACAAGCTATTTATTTCTACATGTGCTGTGAAAAGAGCAGCACACCTTCTGCTTCAAATTCCACCCACTCTGCACAATGCCGAGTATTGCTCATCCAGCAAAACCGGCACTCTGCTTTAACAGGTGCAGAGAGGCATTTGGGATTACACGAAGTGCAACGACACGCACAAAGGTGTAGGTATAGCTCATAGGATACAAGTTGTAGGCATTTTTTTTATTAATAGTATGCTTGTGATTATTTCTAACTTTCCATACCTTTATTATTGCAGCTATATTTTGTTATGTCTGCTGTGTTAGATCACATTAAGGGCACAATCCTAGCCAACTTTCTAGCACCAATGCAGCCACAACGCACCCTTGAAGTAAGGGAACAAACATTCCCTTACCTAGAAGAGGCCTCCATGACTGCCTTCCAACCACAGGATGCAGTGCGCGTTCTGTTGGCACAGCTGCACTGGGGCTGCAAAGTTGAATAGGATTTGGCCCTAAGAATGTGACGGAGTCACATTTCTTGAGTCAAGTTTCAAGTCAACAACCCCACAACTTGAGTTGAATCATGAGTCATAGCCAGTGGTGTCATTCAAATAATTTAGGAACAGGTACTCACTTTTGATTGGCACATTGGGATCCGCCCACCGGAAGTGACATCATAGCCGGAAGTGACGACATTGCAGGAAGTGAGGTTTTGACAAGGAAGTCCTGCCGGTCGGCCCGGCGCTGGATCGGGCGCCCACGCGATCGCTCGGCCCAGCGGACGCCCAATGGAGCGCCGGCCCGGGAAGGAGTTTGCCGGCCGACCCGGCGCTGGATCGGGCATCCGCTGGGCCGAGCAACCACGTGGGCGCCCGATGGAGCACCAGCCCGGCCCGGGAAGGAGCTCGCCGGTCGGCCCGGCATGCGATCGGGCGACCATGTAGTCGCGCGACCATGTGGTCGCCCGATCCAGCGCCAGCCCGGGAAGGAGTTTGCCGGCCGGCCTGGCGCTGGATCGGGCGTCCACTGGGCCGAGCGACCACGTGGGCGCCCGATGGAGCTCTGGCCCGGCCCGGGAAGGAGCTCGCCGGTCGGTCCGGCGTGTGATCAGGCGACCACGTGGTCGCTCGGCCCGGCGGACGCCCGATCCAGCGCCGAACCGGGAAGGAGTTTGCCGGCCGGCCCGGTGCTCCATCAGGCGCCCACGTGGTCGCTCGGCCCAGCGGACACCCGATGGAGCGCCGGCCCGGGAAGGAGTTTGCCGGCCGGTCCGGCGCTGGATCGGGCATCCGGTGCACTTCCGGGCCAGCTTCCAGTGGGTGGGGCCAGCTCAGCCAGAAACAGATACGCATACCGGGTGATTGATAACACTGGTCATAGCGTGTACCATCGTGATTTGACTCACAGTTTTTTTTGGTCATTTACAGTCCAATCCTAAGCAGCGCCAACATAGTAAGGCCAACATAGCAGGGCTGCATCCTAAGGCCATTAGGAAGCAGCAGCAGCACAGCGGAGGGCAAGGGGAGGGCTTCCCCTTGCACCCAGGCAAGCCCCAGTCAGCCCTATGGGTCTGCTTGGATCTGCACCTGCTGTTTTGCCAGCACAGGAGAACATGCAAGGCAGTGGCCCAAATCAGGACAGCCCTGGCTGGGGATAGGGTTTAGAATGTGGCACTATGGCTGTCAAGCATTGCTGCCCCATTGCTGCCCTCTGCCCCGCCCCGTTATGCCCCTGGCATGCTTCTGGCATGCCCTCAGTAAGGTCCTGTGCCGACTGAGTGCTGCTGGCACTCGACCAGCACATGGCCGGCGCTGCTGATGGGTGCAGTAGAGCCCATGCGCTCTTAGTGATTTTGAAAATGAGCTCAAGTCCTTGACCAACCAACCCCCACTCTTAAGCTACTTAGTGGGCGCAGATCTAAGAAGCGCATAGGGGAAGCTGGAGCCTCCCCTACAGTAAGGGAGAGCACACTCCCTTGCCGCGGGAGGTTCCAGCCTCCACTCACCCAGCGTTGGATATGGCGCTGGCTGGCCAGCCAGCTGGGTAGGATTGCGCCCTGAGAGTGGTCCAAACATACTTTACAGTGTCCCTTATGCCAGCCAAACTTTTGTGGCCTAATTCTGCCAGTGTAACTCCAGGTTAGGATTGAGCCCTCAGTCTTGTATCTCCATCCCTGGATCACATTTGTCTTTTTTTAGCCATTGTCCTTTTTAACCATAGTCTTCCTACTTCTGCCTCTCCCTCCACCTGTACTCTCAGGACCTTTTCTCAGATCACACCAGGTCATAGACATTTGATAAGCATACCCCAAAAATGTCTGGATGGTGTAGTGGTTCAAGAATTGGACCTAGAAGTCCAGGTTGAACTCAGCCATGAAGCTTCCTGGGTGACCTTCACCAGTCACTCTCTCTCAGCTGTTCCCCTGTCACAGGGTTGTTGTGAGGCCAAAACTGGGGAGGAACTATGTACACCATCCTGAGCTACTTGGAGGAAGGGTAGCATAAAAAAGGGAACAATAAACATGAATAAAGGATGGCTGAGACAAGCATGAAAATGTGCTTGTCAGAGAGCTGTGATTAGCTGCAGCTCCTTGTTGACTGTACACTCACTGTAAACTCAGATCTATCCCTGCATATTGCATGGTATGGGGCTGAGATGTAATGCAGTGTTGTGCACAAGTCTCGAAGTTTGAGTTGAGTCAGTTCAGGAGTCTCCACCCCCTCGTGAACTGATGCATGTACTAGTCCTAATGCACAACCATGGCAACTCCACCGTGGAATTTCACGAGTCATTTTCACAAGTCATGAGTCTTTTTGTGGCAAGGTGCGGGGCGGGTCAGGTTCGCACGTGAACATGTGCATGGATGCGACTACAAACGGTCCGAATGGGAGGTGTGGGGGTGCAGTCAGAGTTGTCGTCACATAATTAACGTTACTGTCCCAGAGCACTGCTGGTAGCACTTCACTCCTAACTGGCTGCCGTGATGAAACCTCCCCCCCCCACCGCTCACGTCACAACTGAACTCAGAAATATTATTACTATTTACCTGTAAACCACTTTGTGAACTTTGTGTTGAAAAGCGGTATATAAGTACCTGCTGACTTGAATGAAATATAATCCTGTGCATACCTAGCTGGCTGTTGGTTACTTGCTCAATTCCTGCAAGTGCTAGGAGAACATAGGAGCAGCTAGGTAGCAGTTTGAGCAGCCACAGACCCAAAAATTGGCACCTGAACAATTGCCAATGCAGAATGCTTAGGACAGAGAGAGAGAGCGAGAGAGAGAGAGAGAGAGAGAGAGAGAGAGAGAGAGAGCCATGGTCTTCTGCTATGCAGCAGATAGGCTGCACACACTCTTTCCTTGAGATGAAATACAAAGCTATTATTCCCCCACCAAACACAACACATATGCACAGTAAGGCAGTATAGCAGCAGCGCCACCGCATTAGCGCGCCACAGCAATAGGAGCCAAAGGATTGCACGTGTGCCCAGGCCAGACCTGAGAAGCAACACACCACACAACGCGAGCACGGGGAAAAAAGTGCTGGAGAATGAAGCAAAGGGCTCTGTGCATTGCTTTTTCCATTAGAACCCACTTTTCCCCTGCCTGTCCCCCACCTCCTCCTTTCCCCACCTCCATGACTAAGCAATCTTCTTCTATGGCCAAGACTCCTCCCCCCTCCCCCTCTCTTGCCTAGCCAGAACTTAGACCGTTCTTTCATCCAATCGAGGGTCTGAACCTTCGGAGATGGACAACTCTGCTCCCGCCTCCCTCCCCCTTCAGCCAACTGGCCCTGCGTTCCTTTGCTCAGGCCTCATGCTCCTTCCTCCTCCCCACACCTCATGCTCACTGCAGTCAGCTCCCTGAAACTGAAACAGATACATTTTCAAATGTCTTAGCTTTCCTCCTCCCCTCCACTACCCGATGTGCCTGTTCTTCCGGCTGGAAGGAATGAAACTACCATTGCTTGTGGCGTCTTTGTGGTGCCTCCCAGATCTCTGAAAGAGTTCTTTCTGACACAGAAGCTACAACAAAATAATGAAGCTCATGCACTGATTCAAGTTGCAGGAATTGCTGACTCATTGGCAGCACGATCCTCAGTAAGTCCTACATAGTAAGGCTGACATAGTAGGGCCATATCCTAAGCCCAGCAGGAGGCGGCAGCAGCTCAGCGCAGGGGAGGTTTTCTCCTAGCACCTGGGTAAGCCCCAGTCAGCCCTGTGGAGCTGCTCACATTTGCACCTGCTGTTTTGCAGGCGCAGATCAACATGGACAACAGCAGCCCGAATCAGGGCTGCCCTGGCTGGGTATGGAGTTTAGGATATGGCATTACGTCTGTTTTGCATCACTGCCCCCGTTGTTGCCCACTGCGCCATCCATTATGCCCCTGGCATGCCTCTGGCATGCTCTTGGCGACGTCCTACACCAACCAAGCACTGCCAGCGCTTGACTGGTGCTTGACTGATGCTGCTGATGGGCACAGCGCCCATGCGCCCATGCGCCCATGCGCTGCTGCTGCTGCTTGCGCTGGTCCAGCGCCCGACTAGCCTGTGCAGATGTGCTTGATGGCACATTTGCGACAGCGCTGGACCGGCGCAAGAGTGTAGTGCCAGTGCAACGCAGGTATAGGATTTCACTCTGAAAGTCAGTGACCAAATTAGCAAAGCAAAGTTAATGACACACGCCACTTGATTCAGACCAGCATCAGTGCAAAATGTGAAATACCGAGTGAAAATTCTAGTCACAACACTGATGTAATGTGCCGAATTTGCTGCCACCAAAGGACTAGGAATTCCACTGCTGTTTCTTTTCTGGGAAGGAGCAAAAATGTGATTATCCTTTCCTCACCATTTTTCATTTTTTGCACACACACACACACACACGCACACACATGCACGTACGCATGCATGCATTTTCCTCCCTTTAATCTTAGCTTCACTATTCCACAACCAAATCTGTATGGAGAAAAGATAGAAGCTGAATGAGAAAGAGAGAGGGAAGGAAAGCTTTTTTTCTGGCAATAAAATTGCAGTTAGTCATTTTTGCAACCTGGTTAAAGTCAGAGGCGGATATTGCGATGACGGAGGAAGATGAAGGGAAGTCTGTGTTGTACTAAATGATGCAGCATGAACTAATGCCATGCTTAGTATCTCATAGAAAGGGGAAAAAAACTTCACAATATTTGCAGGGTTGACTTACCAGCAAGCAAAGCCCCCAGAATTGCCACAGTCATCTGTCAATGGAATTTATTTTAGCAAAATGAATTTTCCTCCAAATGGGGGCACTCTATTGTGTAATAAATTCTGTAGAGTTTTCACACTTGTTACTGACACATTAGCAGTTCACTTATAAAGGTATTTCTGAGCCCTAAAATAGAACTATTTCTGTGTCAGTGGACTGAAC
>JAJKFI010000056.1:4459576-4484711 GCA_029204185.1 Lerista edwardsae | reverse complement strand
ATTATTATTATTATTATTATTATTATTATTATTATTATTATTATTATTATTATTTAGTGTTGGGAGAGTGAGAACAGATAAAAGAAAATACTTTTTTACCCAGTGGGTAATTAATCTGTGGAACTCCTTGCCACAGGAGGTGGTGATGGCATCTGGCCTAGATGCCTTTAAAAGGGGACTGGACAGATTTCTGGAGGAAAAGTCCATCGCAGGCTACACGATGGGTGGAGCAACCTCCTTATTTTAGAGGAAGGCTATCTCAGAGTGCTGGATGCAGGGGAGTGGCAATGAGATGCACATCTCTTGTGTATTCCCTGAGGTATCTGGTGGGCCACTGCAAGATGCAGGAAGTGGGGCTCCAGTGGGGCTCTTCTTATGTTCTTATTCTTATTTTCACATAGTCATATTGTTTTTGACTGGATGCTGTATGTATCCACCTATCTGTATGTATCCCAAGGACCTAGGATTGGCAACTTTTTTTTGATTTTATGTTGTTGTGCTACAAATATCTTTGTAATATATATGCTATTCCTAATAAAACAGCCTTCTGTAGTTGACTGACGATATTCGTGCTCATCCTGATGATGATTATGATGATTATCAAGAATAACAATAATATACTCCTTTTCAACAGGGTCAGTTCACAAGCAGATCACGTAGTAAAATAAATCAGTAAATGTCCCCTGCCCTGAAAGTGTTCCTCATCAGAGACACCAGCAACAGACACTGAAAAAGACTCCATGCTGTGGCAAAGAGGGACAGTGCCTCCCCCCCTACTAAATATAAGATGCCTTTGCCCAGTTAGCATGGCTGGAAAATATAGGCAGCACTCTATTCAGTGCTGTGTGGAACCCTTGCTATTATATTTTTTTTAACTCAGAAAATGTTGTCAAGAAAAGATAAAATCCTCTTAGCAAGTATGAGAATTTTTTAAAAAGAAGGCTAAAGGGGGCTCAGTAGCGTAACTATGGGAGGCAGTGCTTGTCAGTATTGCAGGCGCTGCAATTTGCTATGCAAGCAGCCCCTCCCCTTTGCCATCGGAGCCATTCGGGGCAGCGATGGCACTGGGCAGGTGCTTGCTGAATAGTTAGCGCCTGCACTTTGCCATCACTGTCCAGAATGGCTCTGACAGCAAGTGGGAGCAGCTGCTTACATGGCATGTTGAGGCACCTGCAATACCGTGCTGTCCCCCTATAACTTTGCTACTGAAGGGATGGAAAGTGGTGAAATTGCAGACAACTATTTCAGGCAACAAGGAAAAAAAAACAATGTGTAAGCAGGAAACAAAAATAATGTTACCTTAGAATTAAAGTGCAAATGCAGCAGATCTCTCAGATGCTCATACACACATCCATAATATCATGGGCTAGCTGAAGTTTCATCTACTCATGTTTTTGTGCAGTTGCACTGTTCTGGCCATATTGGGGCCATTTGTTACTGACAGAAATATGCACAACGATGGTGAAATTCTGACCCAACCCACCGACCTGGGGATTCTCTGTTGAGGAGCTGCGAAACAAATATGTGTATATAGCAAAAAGGAAAACCCCCACCATGCAGCTTGCCCACTGCAAAATATATTGCACAGAAAGTTATACAAATGCATACACAGATTGTTGAGGCTGATTGATATGCACCAATTTATTATTTAGAGTTTATTGGGTTTTGCAATACCTTGTTACTAAAACAATGAATTGACAGCAGCCCTCCCCAGCCCATGTCTCCCACCCCAACAGAATTTGCTCATTTACCATTAAACTAGATAGAATACTTCTCTACCAGATGGAAAGCTGAAATCTTACATAGCCCTTTGACTATCAGAAAAGTCAGAAGATGGCACATTTTTATATCTATCAAAATTCTATGAATGTGGGGGGTTCAACCCTTGCAGAAGCCTGGGATTGGGGTGGAGTGGGGGCTTGTTGGAGATCAGAAATTGTCTGAAGCACTGGACTCAGCTCAGTCTGACCTCCAGCCACACAAAAGTCACCTTCCAGCTCATAAGAACGTAAGAAGAGCTCTACTGGATCAGGCCAAGGGGCCATCCGGTCCAGCTTCCTGTATCTCACAGTGGCCCACCAGGTGCCACAGGGGGCACACCAGATAACAAGATACCTGCATCCTGTGGCCACCCCCTTGCATTGGCATTCTGAGATAGCTCCTTCCTCCAACATAAAAAGAAGAGGGTGGCAGAAAGAGAGAGGCAGGAGGAAGAGGCCATGAACAGGACTCTGAAAGCCATGAACAGGGCTGCCCGTGCCAGTCTACCATTCTCTCTTAGCTGTCTTCCCCCCCTTCCCACTCCGCACCCCTCCCAAGGGACAAAATTTAAGAGAAATTTGCTGTTCTGGTTGAGAATGTGTGTTGTGTGTGTGCATGTGTGCACATGTGCAGTGGTGTTCCTACAGGATGAGCCAGTTCTCTGAGCTGTGAATGGCTCTGGAGGCAAGAGGGAGGAGCTCAGGCTCCTCAGTGATGTCATTCAGGGGGAACAGACCAGAACGGGCGTTCCGGATCCTAACCGGCTCCGTGGCTGGTTCCGGGTTCCCGACAAGTGCCAATCAAAAGTGAGTTCCTGTTCCTAAATCATTTGAATGACACCACTGAGGCTCCTGCAAAATTTAGAGTGTAACCCTAACCTGGAGTTAGGCTGGCACAGTTAGGCCAGCAAAGTTTGGTCCAGTAGTCCAAACGTACTTTACATTGTCCCTTGTGCCAGCAAAGTTTGGCCGGCACAAAGGGACACCAGAGTGTTTGGACCACTCTCAGAGTCAGAGAGGCCAGCACCATCCTCCCTGACTAAGAGAGTTGTCCAAATGCACTTTACAGTGGCCCTGGTGCTAGCCAAACTTTGCTGGCCTAACTGCGCCGGCCTAACTCCAGGTTAGGCTTGCACTCTTAGGGTCCCCCCCCCAGGAATGTGTCTGTCTGTCTGTCTGTCTGTCTCTCTCTCTCTCTCTCTCTCTGTGTGTGTGTGTGTGTGTGTGTGTGTGTGTGTTGTGTTGTGTTTTTGGCACCCATTAGACTCCTTTAACTTGTCTTGCTGTAATAGCTGACATTGGGTGCAATCCTACCAACTTTTCAGACCAGCTCTGAGGTAAGGGAACAAACCTGGAGGAGGCCTCAGTGACTGCCCCTCAACTGCAACTGCAGGATGCAGCACATGCCCCATTGGCACCATTATGTCAGCGCTGGAAAGTTGGTTAGGATTGTGTCCATTGTTATATAACAGGAGTGGTCAAACCATGGATCACGAACCACATGCTCTTTGTGTGGCTCATGGAAATATGCTGGTGAGCTCCTTTTTGTATCACTATATAAAAGATAAATAATAACTTTTCAAAGATTTATAAGTATTTACTGGGTTTGAATTGACAATCCACTGGATTAAAACATAAGTTTAATGTTTATGGTGAGTAAATATATTTAAGCATTTAAATGCTTCTTAAATATTGTGGATCTCAAACATCTCTCTTGTGACTCTCAAACATCTGAAGTTCTTTGTATGTGGCTTTGTATGTGGCTACCCCTGCAATATAGCGAAAAAAGCACTGCTATGAATAAGAGGTTTGTTTCAAATAGATTAATCATAAAGAGACGAGATGGAACCAGAAGGGAAAAAAATTAACTCATATGTGTACTAAAGGCATTTGTTTTACACCTGATGTATTGGCTTGGATGGATGACTGGAACATTATATTACAATATAATTCTTTTCTTCTGTTTAAAGAAATGGCTCAGAAACCTGCTTTTCCAGTTTTCTTGCTATCCAACATAAGAATGCAACTAGATTTGCTAGTACAGGCATACAGATATTACACCTAGGACAATTAAATAAGGGTGTTTGTTTTATGTTAGAATGATGCTACCAATTGGGCTTTGTTTTCCCTGTAACTGCATTGCAAATGGCTTCTCCAGGAGGTGTAAACTTTCAGAAAACTGGGCCAGTAGAGATTAATAATGCCATAAAGCAAAGCTATGGTGCCTCCAGATCCTGTTCAGAATGTACTTATTTGGGGATTTGTGTGTGCTACCCTCTGATTTTCACTAGTCAGTACAAATAACTCCCAGAATAGACTGAAAAGGTCCTATTTTATGGAAGGTGAAGTGATGTGGAGCGATGGGTTCTCCAAAGGATCAATCAAGTGTTTCTGGGATGCTAACAGGTGCTAATTTGCAAGGGCTGCACCTATAGTTTTCTTCTTCGTATTCTATAATTCAGTGATTAGGGGAAAAACTTGGCACATTTTCTGTCCAGTTCATTGATCTGATGCTGACATTCTGTAGCTGTCTCAGGCTGGATAACCAGACTGTGAAGCAATCTGCGCAAGTTATGTTCTTAAATACACAGTGGCTTTGTTGCCTAATTTATTTTTGGGATCACATAAATTAATGAGAATATTTAGGTTTAGATTGAATGGACAACATAGGAAAACATTGTGGCAATGGAAAATGTGAGTTGTCTTGTTTTTGTTTGTGTATTTGTTCTTGACCTTCCCCTAGGTAGTGCAAGCAGCCTGGATGGGGTTACTCGGTGCTGCACTGCTGAAATCAGTGGTGCAACTCTGAGCGGCCCAATTGGGGTTGCCCAGGCCAGGGACAAAGGTTAGGATTATGCCTAAAGGCAGGATTCTGTCTCCACCCTCCTCCCTGGGCTGGACTGCCCATTGGCCCACCAGCCCCACCTCCCCCGCCTCGTTCTGCCTCCTGCCGCCCTCCCAGAGTCCCTGTGCTGGCCTCACTGGCCTTACTTTCAGGCCAATGGGTCCAGGAGCTGGCTCCCTGAGGCCAGCACATAGCCTATCTGCTCCAAAGCTGGTGCAAATGTGCTTTATGGCACAAAGGACTTATGCCCGCCTTTTGGCCGGTTTGGACTGCAATGTATGTCTTTTCCAATGCCTGTTTGCCGGTGTCCCATGAGTGTGTGTGTGTGTGTGTGTGAGAGAGAGAGAGAGAGAGAGAGAGAGAGCACAATCCTATACCCCGCTTGCGCCAGCGCTAAGCTCTTGCGCCAGTCGAACGCTGTTACAAATTGCTGTCAAATGCATCTGTGGCGGCGCTGTAGCACTGGACCGGCGTGAGCAGCAATGCCGGCACTCGGGCACTGCCTTGACCATTGGCAGCGCCGGCCATGCGCCAGTCAAGCATCAGCATCACTTGTTCAGCGCAGGGCCTCCACGAGGGCATTCCAGAGGCATTCTGGTGGCATAACTGGGCAGCGCAGTAGGCGGAGACGGCAGTTGTGACACAGGACGGCCATAGCGCTGTATCCTAATGCCCGTCCCATTCCTGCTTGCGAGCTGAGTGCCTTTGTGCATGTTTCAGCATCTGAATGAAGCCCTCTCTGCCCAATGTATTTTTAGGTGGCATGAACATCATTATGATATGCAACTAGACTGAAGGTGTGCGTTGTGTGTTACAAAGTCTCTGGTGTATATCTTACCTCCGACAAGATGGTGGCCATGAGCAAACAGCTTTTTCAATATCAATACTTGCCTCCCTTGGAGGTTGTTGTAAGAATAGTTGAGATAAAAGGCTGAAAAGACATTCTATAATTGTCCAGTGTTATTGTTAATATAGATGGGCCCATGTATTCACGAAGCCTGTATCCGAAGTATCAGTTATCCACGGATCGGGGGAGGGGGCTTACCTTCCTTTATTCTTAGGAAGCTACTAAAAGCCTTCTTGCTAGGGGTGTTGGTGACCCTATACTTAATATAGGGTTCCCTGTTATGCATGGTTTCAGTTATCCAAAGGTGCCCCCAAGGAATCTTTCCCCCGTGAAACAGGGCACATGGTAACAGCCTTTTGAAGCTTGTAGATACATGGAGTCGGCTTTATGCTGACATAATTTATTACATAAAGGTTGTTTGCAGGCCCAGTTTGATCTGCTAAAATCAGCACTGGGATACACCATTAAGCCAAGATCTTGCATGTGTGATTTTATAGAATTTTCTTCACAGGGCAAATCCAAATTGTGAAGTCTGTTGGATACTGTATCACTAACCACTGTTTTGGCAGAGCTTCTTTTTCCCCAAACAGTTCTTGTCAGTCGAACTGAGAAATTGCTTTGGACAGACAACACGTTTCAAATCGACATGGAACAGCCCGACATTCAGTAGTACCGACTTAAACAAACAAGACATGAGTGGTCACAAAAGAGCTGCTTCTTTCAGAGTGCAACCCTAACCTGGAGTTAGGCCTGCACAAAGGACACCATAAAGCATGTTTGGACCACTCTCAGACTCAGGGAGGATGGCGCAAGTCTGTGTGCTGGCCTCTCTGACTCCAACCGTCACATGCACGTAACTAGGGTCTTTTGACTTAGCTGGACCCAGACAATGAAGACGAGCAATCCACCAAACCTACTGTCGGCTCTGCCATGTGATCTTTCTGCAGTGCTGAAGGTTCTCAAGGAAACATCCTGGACCAGTGTCTCCCAACCTGATTGTTGCTGGGCCTTGAAAACTGAAACTGACAAGCTGATAGCTGATTGGAAAACATATTTAAGCCCTATGGATAGTGAAACTGAGCCACACACTTGTGTTTACCCAAGAGTAAGTGATTGTGCCTCAGGCTGCAATGGGATTGCAGCTTGAGGCAAAGTCACTTACTCTTGAGTAAACACATGAGTGTGGCTCAGGGCGCAATCCTATACTGCTTCAGAATGGTGAGGCCGGCTGGCCTGCGCCATATCCCGATGGAGAGGCAGGAGCCTCGCCACGGCAAGGGCACGTTCATGCTCTTATCGCAGGAGAGGCTCCAGCTCCTCTATGCGCTCCTCAGATCTGTGCCTGCCAAACAGCAGGCGCCGAAGCGAGGACCGCATGGCCTGAATCGGGTCTAGGATTTGGCCTTATGGTCTCCCTCCCTCCCTCCCTCCCTCCCTCCCTTTTAACAGGCATTATTAAAAAGTGGGTCCCCGCATTAAAATGTTTGAGAACCCCTGTCCTAGACCAAGTGGTCTCAAAGCCCTCCACAGAAGGAAGGAACCACTTAATTCTTTGTGGGGGCAGGGCTTCAGCAGTGGTGCGATCCCCAGGGTTAGGCTGTTTCAGGGACAGAAGGGGACTTTCATTACTTACCTGAAGTTCACTTACTCTTTACTTACTTACCTTTACTTACCTTCCTTCCTTTACTTACTCTACTTACCAGCCTTCGGGGGGGGGAGCCCCAAGAAAACCTCCACAGGGCTCCCCAGGCCTCTGCTTAATCAAAAATTGCAAACAAATCACTTCTGGATTCGTGATTGGAACCTGGAAGGGGTTTTTGATAGCGATTTTCAGTTAATTGGAGGACTCTGCCAGGCTCCCACACACTCCAAAAGCTCCCAAAGGCACCTGAGGGGGGGCATGATTGGAGATGCAAACCAACAGATGGCGAAGTGCGATGCAACCCGGTTGCATCGGCGCTACGTCATTAGAGCCATATGTGGGGGCGCCAAGCAGCACCCCTGGCTCAGCGCAAGAGCCTCCCTTGCACCAGCCAAACTCAGCTGGCACAGGGAGGTTCTGGGAGGAGGGATGGCAGGTGGGAGGTGTTACCGAGTGGGGGTGGGCAGGCTGGCGGGCACTCCAGCAAGGGGAGGCCCTTAGGTCGCATCCACGGCCTCATCCCCGGGCCATGCAGCCCTGATTTGGGCCACGTGGCTTCCTCGGACCAGTGCCCGCAATTTTGCAGGTGCAGATCCAACAAAGCCACTGGGGAGGCAGGAGCGCCTGGGAGGCTCCTGCACATTCCAATGCTGCACCGGATGCAGCCCAGGCCCGCCGGCCTGCCTGCTCCAGCACAGCATAGGATTGGACTGTGAGACATATAAAATTATAAGAACATAAGAACAGCCCTGCTGGATCAGGCCAAAGGCCCATCTAGTCCATCTTCCTGTATCTCACAGTGGCCCACCAGGTGCCTCAGGGAGCCCAGGAGACAACAAGATGCTTACACCCTGTTGCCACTCCCTTGCACCCAGTACTCTGAAGTAGCCTACTACTAATGTAAGGAGGTTACAACCCATCATTGCCTATAGCCCATGATGGACTTTTCTTCCAGAAATCCATCCAATCCCCTCTTAAAGGCATCTAGACCAGATGCCATCACCACCTCCTGTGGCAAAGAGTTCCACAGATTAACTACCCGCTGGGTAAAAAAGTACTTCCTTTTATCTGTTTTAACTCTCCAAACCCTCAGTTTTAGCGGATACCCCCTGGTTCTGGTGTTTTGAGAGAGGGAAAAGAACATCCCTCTATCAACTCTACATCCCTCTATCGACTCTACATCCCTCTATCGAAATTATGCATGGGCTGGATAGAGTGGACAGAGGGATGTTCTTTTCCCTCTCGCACAACACCAAAATCAGGGGACATCCACTAAAATTGAGTATTGGGCAAGTTAGAACAGATAAAAGGAAATACCTTTACCCAACATACAATTAATCTGTGGAATTCCTTGCCACAGGAGGTGGTGATGGCATCTGGCCTAGGAGCCTTTAAAAGAGGATTGGACAAATTTCTGGAGGGAAAGTCCACCGCAGGCTACAGGCCTTGATGGGTGTTGCAACCTCCTTACTGTAGAAGTAGGCTACCTCAGAATGCCAGATGCAGGGGAGTGGCAACAAGATGCAAGTATCTTGATGTCGTGTGTGCTCTCCAAGGCATCTGGTGGGCCACTGTAAGATACAGGAAGCTGGATGGGCCTATGGCCTGATCCAGCAGGGCTCTTCTTATGTTCTTACCGGTGTTACCTGCAGTAAGTTAAACCCCTCTTCTGTCCCAGCAACAGTGTGAGCCCCGGGATTGCGTTGTTGCCTTCTCCCTCCCATCCCCTTAAAGGGACATGGGCCAGTGCTTCCCAGGCTGGTGGCTTGCGACCCACCCGTTTGGGAAATGCTGTCCACGACTATCACAGCAGGATCCCTTCAGCAGCCCTGTTCGGCTGCTGCTACAGCACCACCCTCTGGAGGGATAAACACATCCAGCCTAGGAAGAAAAATAGGCAGAAATTGGAGACTTCCATCAGATGCATGCAGAAACCTGATTCTGTGTGTGCATTTCCACTTAGGACAGGGGCTCACAATCTGCAGGACAGGCCTTCTTTTGAGGATCCAGCAGGATGCCAAGGACTGGGAAGCTGAAGATCCTGGGGTAAATGGAGCGTTTCTTATCCGCCATGACCTAGATGGCTTGAAGTTCCCTTGGCAGAAAACGCTGCAGCTCTTTCATTGCCGCATTGTACCTCACCTGAGTTGGGAAAAGCTTCTGATTAATTTGAATCAACATTTATTATTAAGAAATGCATGAATGTGTATCTCTTCTTTATGAAAGGATTTGAAACAAACGGTGAAGACAGAAAATAGCAAATGCCTTTGAAAAGTATGCTACTTTTCAACCTATTTTTCAACCTACTTTTCAACCATGCTACTTTGTAACCTATAACCTCTAAAAATGCAACAGAGGTGTGTCTTTGCCCTAGGTTAATGCCACCAGAGCTTGGAGCCTAAATGTGTTTTTAAAAGACATCATTTTTCACCCTTGTCTTCTGAAGTTAAGCCTAGGAAAAGGAAAACCCCGACAAAAGGATTGCAGCCTTGGGGTTCCCTGATCTGACCAGGACACATATGTCTTAACTTAGCAACATCAGGCTAGGTGAAACTTTTATTGCTGAAGAGCAATAGGGCTCTAAGCTCAGGATGGCTTCCCCCTTGCCCGAATCTTACTCTCACGGGGCCTAAACCTATGCTTCCCTAGCACCCAGGCCTACCATGGTGCTGAAATGGCCACCGCGGTAACCTATGAAGCCAAGGAAGCTGCTGGAGGTCTCTTTAGGATAAGGGAACAAATGTTCCCTTACCTTGTGTCAAGCAGCAGTGGCCTCAATAGGTCTCCCTGGCTCTGCACCCACTATTGAGCGGGCACGTAACTGAAGAGATTCATGTCAGGTTTGTCGGCTCAGGAGGGGGCATAGGATTCCTCCGCCATCTCCATGCCTCCCAAGCGCAGCTTTCCCATGACCTGCCCTCCCCAAAATCAGTTCTGCCCCCTTTCCGCCTTCCCTTCTACCTTCCCTGCCCTGGCAGGCCTCACTCCTGATCTCCAGGAGCTCCCCCGCGATGTCCCTCTGGCACTGAGGTCCAGCATCGACTGGTGCTGGCTGCAACGCTTGCCCAGTGGACTTACCGCCAGCATTGGAGTGCCTTCCAGCACTTTTTACTATGCCTGGAGCCAGCAGTATGCCCAGGGTGCTGGCAGGAAGACAGCTCCTATCTCAGTTGCAAGAATGTTATTCATCAGTTCAAGGTGATCAGTTCAAAGCATGAATTTTTAATACAAATAGATGCCAGGGGTCTCCAAACTTTTCAGCTGCACAGGGGCGGAGGGAGGGTGTCGCAAGGGATGTCGGGAGCCATGGGCGCCATCAGCGGGGGGGGGGCACCGGCAGCATGGATGCAGCGCAGCGCGGAGGAACAGGCATGCTGTTTGGCCTGCCCGCCCTCCCTGGCATCCGATTTGCTCCAAAATGGAGCAATTCCGGGTGCAGGGAGGCGTGCCGAAGCGATGCATGGGGGCAGGGCGACGTCCTGGGGCACGGTTTCGTCACCCTGCCATGGGCGCAATCCGTGGCCCCGATCCTCTCCGTACGCCACTGACGCTGCGTGTTTTACACATTTCCGTGGCCCCCAAACAGTTTTATGAATGAATGAATGAATGAATGAAATTTAAATGAATGAATAAGTTTTCCTTTTTTTAGTAATCAGCATAATATAATTCAGAAAAAAAAGAGAAATGTAGCATTTATAAAGAGACTGCTGTGCTTAAACTTAGAAATGATACATAAAAATGTCAAATATTTTTAAGTTGCTGCGGGCTGGATAGAATCACTATTCCAAAATCCAGACATTTTTGTCCAAGATGTTTAAAAAAAAAAACTTTCTGTAGTGTGAGCACTAGAAGTTCTTGTGCTTATTGTACAGGCTGTAAATTCCATTCTCTGCTTTGTGGTGTGTGCCATTCTAGAAAAACGTCAAAGAGGCCAGCAGACCCCCAAATGGGTCACAGCGAAAAGAGCAAGAGGAAGCATTTCTCATTATATGTATGCAGTTATTCCAAAATGCAGACACCTTCTCATCACAAGCAGTTCATATAAGGGATACTCAGTCTGTGTACACACACACACACACACACACACACACACACACACACACACACACACACACACACGTATTCTTGGGCATCCATGTTAACTGTTTCACTGCCTCCCTAAAGATGTTTGTGCAGTTGAGTCGGTTCTGCTGGTGCCCCTGCTCCAAGTTCAACTTCTTGTGTGGTTAAATCTATAAGTACTTTGAACAGAATAATTGGTATGGTGCCAAAACTCTGAAATTCACTCCCCAGAGTGGCCCACCATGCTACACCCCTTTTTCGATTCTGACTTTTGATGGCATGGAAAATAGAGCATCAGGGAAAGCAACAGTGACAAAACTGTTTAGAAGTCCTAAAATTGCTCAAGCATTCTTTTTTCATTGACTCATATTTCATTACCCAGCAACAAATTATCAAGAGATTGTGTGTGACAACCTGACAACTATATCTATGATCATGTGTCAGGAGACTTGACATTTTTTCATGTGCACTTTACACAGTCATTTGATTTATTCTTAAAGTGTTGCACGATTGTCTTCGTTTGTTAATTTGCAGGTACAAATGCTCATCACCCTGATGGGTAGAGCTTGTGGGGAGGGAGAGATAACACACTCCAAAGTCCTCTTGGGGATGCAGTATGTCTATGCTGTGTTAAACCTACTCCTTTGCAGGATGCCTGACAGTGAAGGCCATGCCAGTCAGTATCAGAGATAGGTGTGCGGCCCACACTGCAACAAGGACACAAAGTGCAGCTATTGGGCAACAGTGCTGGCACCAGTTTGCTGAGGGATTGTACCAAAGACCTGTTGTGGGAAGGTGCCCTCAGTTTGTTGTGGTTCAGTTGTTAAGTCATGTCCGACTCTTCGCGACCCCATGGACCACAGCACGCAAGGCCTCTCTGTCTTCCACTAGCTTCCGGAATTCGCACAACTTCATGTTCATGCCCTCATGTTCATGCCCAACTTCATGCTCTTGGATAGTGCCTGGCAAACCCCTGATGCCAGTAGCCTAACTAGCCTGGGGCCGGGGGAGGGGGGGTCCATTGCAGAGTGGTAAGTTTCCAGTCTCTGCTGGGGGTGACAACGCCTACCTTTTGGTGTGTGAAAGTGCCTCAAAATGGGCTGCCCTGTCTTACAAAATGGGCTTTTGTACAGCTCCCAGTGGAGCTGTTTCTGGGGCCAGGGCCAGGGCCATGGAGGTGGGATGCCTGTGCAGGTGATGCAATGACATGGGAGCGCCACTGCATCACCCAGCCCTGGGTTCCCAGCCCCCCTAGCTACACTACTGCCTGGGGCCACGCCTGTTGGGTGTATGCCCCCTTATTTGCGGACCTGGCCAATTCTCTCCCCCAGGGCTAGGTCCGCAGATGGCCACCCCTAGTGCTGCCTCCCCGCCCCCTGCACCACTTCTGCCTTGCCCCCAGTGTTTGCGAACGCTCCATTTTGGACCCGTATGGATGCAGGGATGGGCAGGCGGGCCAAACCCACCTGTGCTGCTCATCTCTGTCAGAGGCGACCTGCCTGCACCGACCTCTGCTCCACTGGCACGGGCCTGAGGCCATTTGCCCACAATAACGTAGGACCGCCACTGTGCCTCCTCCAACAGATGGTGGCAGCGAACACTTCTCCTTACTTGTCTGTAGTGTTCAGCGTCAGCCCAGTAGTTTCCTTTCCAGATAACAAAAAGAGTTACTCTCGTTTTTATTTCTAAATCTTTCTATACTTCACATTACGCCAGTTCTGGAAGCTCCCAGGCTCATTTCAAACACTTTTTTAAAAATCATAAACTCCTGTACTGTTCTTTTTATTTACAAACGTATGTATGACTGTAGCTTTGAGTGGTGCTATTTTGTTTCCAGACTGATAGGCATTCGAGGGAGGCAACAATGATAGATAGCAATGCGGATTTCTTTGAAAAAGGAAGAATGGTGAAATAAACCATCAACATTTCATGAGTCTAATTTCTGTTGCTAATGAATAATGGAACAAATATTTTCAAGAAGAAATCAATAAAGTCCTAAAAGGCAAAGGGATTAGGAAACCATAAACCAGTGGACAGCAGAGACTTTCAAAAGAGAAGGGAAAGATTATTTCATAGGATTATAAACCTGGAAGAGACCTGACAGGTTATCTAGCACAACTCTCTGCAGTGGGAAGGATTTGTTCTACTTAAAACATCTTTGACATGCTTTTATCCATCCCACTCTTCAAAATCTCCAGGGCAGGAGATCCTACAACTTCTTGGTTTTACCTTTTTCTTCACTTGGCTCTCATCCAATTAAATGAAAAGGTTATTCTCCCTTTTATTTATATGGACAGATATTCATTGCTTGGTGAGTAAATGTGTATTTCACAGTGCAGTCCTAAGGTTCTGCTGAGCTGGTGCAGCCATCCCTGCACTGGCTCGCAGTATCACAAATGCGACATAGTGTTCACCCGTATGGGTGCCAGGGTGCCAGGAAGGCACGTCGGAGGCAGGAAGGGAGGGGCAGTTTTGGGCAGCGAGAGGGCGGAACAAGGGGAAGATTGGGATTGGGCGGGGGCGGAATTGGTGATGGCGGTGCATGCAACATCCAAACACCTTCTAGCAGCACCAGCAGGAGAGCTAGAGCCTTCCCTTTCGTGCTGCCATGCAACAAACGCCTGCTGGAGCAGGTAGGTCTGGCACAATGGTGGGTGAAGCAAGCTCGGAAGGGGTGGAATTGGGGTGCTTATCCCCCTTCCCAGACCTAATCCACTGACACAGATTTTGTGCCAGCACTACCTCTGACCAATGTGGCTGTTCAGGCTTACCCCAGGGCAAGAAGACAAATTTCCCCTACCCCAAGGAGACCTCCAGCAGCCAAAATTCCTAGCAGGCTGCAGCTGAGCTTGTACCGGCACCTCTGCATTGGGAAATTTAGGGTGCAGGAAAATTTAGGGCGCAATCCTAACCAACTTCCCAGCACTGACATAGCTGTGCCAAAGGGGCATGTGCTGCATCCTGCAGTGGGGGGGGGGCAGTTAAGGAGGCCTCCTCCAGGTAAGCGAATGTTTGTTCCCTTATCTCAAAGCTGCATTGCCTTTACCCTGGTGCTGGAAGATTGATTAGGATGGCACTCTTAGGGCCCAATCCAAAACAGTCTGACCGCCCACAAACGCAGAGGTAGCCATGTGGCTACCGCTGCATCCTGTGGCAGCCAGGCAGCCCCGGGACAAATGTCCCTTTTCCCCATGGAAAGGGAGACAGGGCAATGGGTCTCCTTGCTTCTGTGCCAGCTAGTGACACTACCAGTCCTGCCCCCGCTCCCCTCTCCCCCACCCTGGAATGTCCTCCCGCCCCGCCCAGAATGGCTGCATTGCTGGTGTGTGTGACTGGGGCGCTCATGGCTGCTGTTGCCATGGCGCCACCCCAGCACCAGCAGTAATGACGTTTTTATAGTGCCTTGCGAAACATTTGCCTGGGCCATACAAGCGTACCGCCCACGATAATGCCCATTGGATTGGGCCCTTAGTTAGGAACAGGCTGTTAGGCTTCAACCCTGTGCACAGTGGCTTGGAAATAAATCCTTTTGAATTCCATGGGATATTGTCCTATACACGATTGCACAGTAGGAAAATCCAAAACCCAGTCTATGACCCAGGCTAAGCTAACATCCTTGGGCTTAAGTTGATTTATTCCCTCTGAGGACATGAGTCTAAACTGATTGAAAACCAAGTACTTCAATTTAACTGGATTGTGGATCAGGCTGTTAGTGTGTGTTAAATTATTATTGAGAGTGTATTTACTGAGATTTAATTGTGTGATATTTGTCTTCATACAAACTGTCATTACCCTTCAACAGATATTCATAGCAATCAGTGAGTATTTAATTAACATATAATAACTCTCTCATACATTCTAAATTAAATCTTTTATTTAGACGTGTCATTTAAAATGCAACTGGAAATCTCTCTCTCTGTGTGTCTCTTTGGAAGATTGCATAATTCATTGTGGTTTGGTTGCCTCACAAATATATGTGGGGTTTGCTGAACTTCTCATGAAGGAGAATTCTGAGTTTAGAGCCTAAGGACCAGGAAGTGTGCCTAAAGAAAAGTTGAAGCTTGTGCAGAAGGAAGGTTGCCACAATGCATTATTTTATTTACTTTAAACTCTCATCAGACAGGTGGTAAAATGTGACATCCTCTTTAAATGCTAACAGCCCAATCCTAACAGCTGGCTGGCCTCTGCTGCAAACTAGCCCAGGTAGGAGGCCGCAGCAGATTAGTGCGGCACAAGGAGTTGAATGCCCCCTTGCCCTGCACTAAGCCACAGGCAGCCCAACAGGGTTGCTTGGACCTGCGCCTGGTAAATAGCAGGTGCAATTTGAGCAGGCTGCAGAATCGAGGCCATGTAGCCTGGGGATGGGGTTTTGGACCTGGCATAACCGCGAGATCCAGAATGCTCCCTTCTCTGGGCTGCCCCACTCAAGGGACCACCCTCCCTCTGCCCTCCCCCTGCCCCATTCTGCCCCCTTCCTGCCTTGCCCCCACCCAGAAAAGCCCCCATGCTGGCTGAACTCAGTCGGCACAAGGGCAGCTGACTTGTCTTTGCGCATCAGGGCCGATGCTGCTGCCAATGTCAGCCCAGTGCCACTTGCACTGGTGTGAAATGTTCATGGTAAACCCAAGGGTGAAAATATATATGCAGAAACGTATCCATTACACATCCACACAAACATTTGCATGCATACGGTGGTCAGCCTGCCTGCCTGAGAGCAGATCCCGCCTTCAGGCGACATGCAGGCCCATTTATCTGGCATGTCTTGCAGCTGGGCTCACACAGTGGATGAAGCCTGCTATGCTTTCACCTGTCACCCATCACCTGCCACCTCTTGTTTTTCTTCCCTCTCTTTCTATTTGGCAGGTGCAGCCAAAACTGGCCAAACTAGCCTGAAATGGAACCTATATTATTCTCTCCCACTCCTTTTTTGTTTCATGCATTCATGACCTGCCCTCCTGGGACTCCTGACAAAACAGCTCTGTCCCTTTCTGATCAAGGACATTTTCCTGTTTTTCTTTGTGCTAGAACAGTACCAGAACTGTGGGTCAGGACCCACCAAGTGGGTTGTGTGAGCCAGTTTCAGGTGGGTTGTGTAGCACCTAGGGCAGCCATCTTTGGGAAGATGGGACACTAGAAATGGGGAGGGCTGTGTGGTTATTTCACTTGTGTCAAGGTTGCAAATAGGCCATTTCTGATTCACTTTGCTATTGGAAAATGGCCAAGAACTAACCCAACGTATTGCTGCATTCTCAGGAAAGCAGCAGGCTCCGGCTTCACAACAATGGCACTTCAGGTTATGACATCACTTCTGGTGGGTCCCAGATAGATTGTCATTCTAAAAAGTGTGTCCCAGTGCTAAAAGGTTTGAGAACCACTGTGCTAGAAGCCTTTCAGCTTGCCTACTGTAAAGCACTGTGGATGGGGCTGCCCTTGAAGACAGGTGGGAAACTTTGCTAGTGTGGAATGTGGAAGCTGGTGGCTGTTGAGCGTTAGCTGCATGCAACATAGTTCTAAAAGAACTTCACTGCACACCAAAATCAAAATGCATATTAAAATACTGGTTTAATAATAATAATAATAATAATAATAATAATAATAATAATAGAATTTCTATCCTGCCTTTCTGCTCCGTATTGGGGCACCCAAGGTGGCTCACAATATGAAAATTGCAAACAATTAAATAAGATCAAACAATACAAGATAAAAGATAGGATAAAAGATTAAAACAATAGCAAAAAACAATTTAAAAATGAACAGGCCCCAATGGATCCCACAATTGCAAGTTAAAAATGCCAGCCCAGCATGTCACCAGCTAAATGTCTCCTTAAATTAAAAGTCCCCCCTGGAAGTTTACCAGAGAGGAAGCTGTTTTTAGTTCTAAGGAGAGGGTATTCCACAATTGTCCTAAGGTCTGCAAAAGGCAAAACAGGAACGCCTCTCATATGTCCTATCCCCTCTCTTCCCCTGCAATCATCACTTTTTCAAGATCAAGAGGGGAGGGAGGCCTTTCTTCAGGCACAACCATCTTCTGAGGCTAGTTTGGTCTGCAACAACAAGAAGAAATACTGAATCAATACTACTGGCCACTTTTAGAAAGGCTATTAAAACACATTATTTTGCCAAGCCTTTGTGCCTTCGGCTGCTGGTGGTGCCAAGGTCTTGGTGGGTTTGCAGAGTTCTCTGCACTGCCATCTGGTGGCAAAAAAGAAAAAGGTGAATGCAAGTGGAATTGATTTTCCCTTTAACATGGCTGTCATGGGCTTGTGGCACCACTGGCAGTGTGTCAGTGCAGACATGTAGTATTGGGGGGGGTGGGGGTGTTCCCCGCTGCCCTTTCACAGCTAAGCACTGAATCGGTGCCTTAGCACACGATGCTGGATCTGGATGAGAAGGAGGCTGGCACAGTGGACAGTGCTATTTCTGTGGGGTGACTGGCTGCTGATTGGGTGGCTTTCTGAAACTTTTATGACTGCGTCTGAGAATCTCCTGCCTCTGGGATCCATTCCCATCATTCTCCAAATAAATAAATAAATCGGGTATGTCCAAACCAACCCCTATCACGATTTAAATACACATTAGTATTCAACAGCCTGATCCTATTGTGCTAACCCTGTGCACGCTTCACTCTCTGCTGGCTCCAGGTGTAGCAAAGAGTGCCATAAAGCACTTTGGTGCCAGTGGTGAAAGGATGGTGCTGGCGCTGGGCCTCAGCTCCATGAAGACATTTGGATGCTGCTGTCACACCACCAGCTGGTGTAATGTGGAAGATTACCCCAAGGAGGTAGGGTATGGTGCCAGAAGTGGCTCCTTGTCTGGCCTGGGAAATACAGGGCTAACCACACAGCTTTAGCCTGCCATGGGTGCGGCTTACAGCGGCAACCTAGTAGAACTGCTGAGCACACTGGGGAGTGGGTGGAAGACTGATTGCCAGGGTGTAGAGAGGTGGAAGAGGAGTGTGGCGGCAGTAGTAGGAGAGAACTTTGAGAGGAGGTTGGAAGAAGGGAGGTTGGAAAGTGTGGCTAAGACTGGGGGGAATCCTACCCAGTGCCGGAATGGCAAGGCCGGCTGGCCAGCGCCATATCCAACACTGGGTTGGGGAGGCTGGAGTCTCCCATGGCAAGGGAATCAGTGGTGTCACTCAAATGATTTAGGAACAGGAACTCACTTTTGATTGGCACTTGTTGGGAACCCGGAACCAGCCACGGAGCCAGTTAGGATCCGGAACGCCCGTTCTGGTCCGTTCCCCTTGAATGACATCACTGAAGGGAATGTTCATTCCCTTACTGTAGGGGAGGCTCCAGCCTCCCCTATGGGCCCCTCAGATATGTGCCCACTAAAGAGCGGGCACAGATCTGAGGAAACTGTGTGGACTGAATCAGGGCCGCGCAGCTTCTCCAATGGACCTAGGATTCAGCATTATGGCCCATGTCCCGCCCTCGTCCCGCCCATATTCCGCCCTCCTCCCGCCAATCCCCAAGGTGTGCTGTCATGGTGCCTCCTTTGTGCCTGTCGGCTTTGGCCAATGCAAGGGAGCAGGCCGGGGCTGCCAACAGCACCAGCCCTGTGGCCTTAGTGCCGACGTGGGGCAGCCACGCAACCCCGTTGTGCCGACGCTGTGCACACTGTAGGATTGCGCTATGCGAGTGTGACTGACTGAGGCTGACTGATGGATTGACTGACTGACTTAACAGAGGCCACGTGAGACTGGTGTGTTGCTGCCCCCCCCCCCAGGAGCTGCTGAGAACCAAGGAGCCACTGAAGGGAAGGAGTTCTGCAGCTTGGGCAGGCAAGCTACCTGCTATTGGCCTCTCTTGGGCAGTGGGGTTCAGTGGTAGAGCAGTGCTTTGCACAGAACAAGAGTGGGTTTTGACAATAGAAGGGAAGCTAATTAGTCTAAAGTGGGCATAAGATTTCTGACGGGACAGCTGTGTGCCTGTGTGTCATACCCTGCTGCTTGCACTGACTGGTATAATATGTATTGTCATTTGTTAGGTTTTACTTGTTTCATGGTTTGAATGACTTCAGTTTTTTTTTCCTTTTCTGATTTATTGAATGTCGGGAGCAGTGAAAGTTGAGGTCATTGTTATATAAATGTATTCTATAAGAATAATAATACTTGGTATATAAACTTCATGAGCATCTTTTTTGGGCTGTCTGAGCTTCGCATATGCCGGGGTGGCCAAACTGCAGCTCACATGAAATTTATTGGCTGAGCCTTTTTTGTATCATAATTACCATAAAAAATGAACATTAAAAATGTTCAAGTTTTATAATTATTTACTGAGTATAAACTGAGAATCCACTGGATTTGAATGTAGGCTTAATGTTCATGGTGAGTAAATATATTTAAGAATGTAAAGGCTTCTTAAATATTGCTGCTCTCAAACATCTGAAATTTATCATATGTGGCTCAACATTAAGCAGGTTTCGCCTCCCCTGGCATAAGCCTATATGTTTATGATAATGACTCTAATTTGGGGAACTTGCCAGTTCAGTTGTCAGACAATTATACACCTAGAAAGCTTTGAATGCCTATATGCATTTATGAAACATCGCTCACAAATATAGCATATACAAGTCTAAACCGAACCTGCATTGCTAACATTATTTTGGTCATCTTTATTTAACCTAGGGATGTGGTGGCGCTGTGGGTTAAACCGCTGCTGCTGGGCTTTCTGACTGGAAGGTTGGGAGTTTGAGACCACGCAATGGAGTGAGCGCCTGTTGCTTGTCCCAGCTCCTGCCAACCTAGCAGTTTGAAAGCAAGTAGATAAATAGGTACCATTTTGGTGGAAAGGTAACAGTGTTCTGTGTGCTACGGCGTATAGTCATGCCGGCCACATGACCACGGAAACTTGTCCTCGGACAAATTCCGGCTCTACAGGCTTAGAAATAGAGATGAGCACCACCCTCTACAGTTGGTCACAACTAGGCCATTTGGTCATGGGGAAACCATTTATCTTTTTACTTAACCTAGACCACAATCCAAACCAACTTTCCAGCACATGCCAATGGGGCATGCGCTGCATCCTGCAGTTGGGGGGCAGTCACAGAGGCCTCTTCAAGGTAAGAGAATGTTTGGACCCTTACCTCGAAGCTGCATTGCCTTACCTCCGTTGTGGAAAGTGGGTTAGGACTGCGCCTTCATTCACACTCTGCTAACAGCCCAAACTGAAGGCATGTGGTTGTTTTTTCCTTAACAATAAGTACTCCTGAGATGTACTTCTTTCTTAAGGGCCCAATCTTGAGGACTATAACACCAGAGATATGTCCGTATCACTGGCTGAAAGTGTCACAAACATATGTAAAGCATTCTTGTGGCACTGTGGGAGAAGGGAACACTGGTGCTGGACTGGTCCTAGTAAGCACCCAGCATCAGTGCTGGTCTGAAGGGCCCCTGGCACTCCAGCAGTGCTGGCACCTGGTAAAGAAATTTGGGGCATGGGAGGCAGGGAGGCTCATAATCAGGCAAAAAGAGGGTAGGAGTGACCCTGGGAGGGGGCTGGGACTGGTGGTGGCACTTGCCACCGAATCCTAAACCGAATGTCCCCTTCCCTTGAGGATAGTCCAGTTGTTGTCATGGCACCCACAGGATGCAGTGGTACCCATTTTGGTACTGCTGCTCCTCCAGGAGCTGGGCAGCTCAGGATTGGGCTGTAAGTCTGTTAAAGATGCTAAGACCTGATTGAGGCAATTTAAAAAAAAATACTTTGCTATTTCTTTCTGTAGATTTCTAGTAGCTAAATGTTATTAATGCATTTGTTGGAAAAGACAGAATCTTCCAACATCTTTCAGCCTGGAAGGAAGAATATACCATCTTGATAGTCTGTAATCTTCTCCCCCTTTTAATCTATAGTTTCTTCATGGAGGTTTATCTCATCATAGAACAACAGTTATAATTTTGTAACAACTATTCATCAACGCTGATATTTCCACGACACAAACCACCACTTTCTTGGGCTACGAAGTCAGGAAGTTGAATCTTTCCCCCCTCACACCCCAACGAAAACACTCTCGTTAAAAAAATGGCTGCCAGCAAGTTATAGGTTTATCTCCTATATGCGAGAGTACTCCAATAAATCACTTTAGCCTGCAGCAATCATAGATTATGAGCCTTTCATTATCATGAAATAAGCCCAATAGCCCACTGCTGTTTTCAGAAGATTGAACATTCCTGGATATTTTGCTCTTTGTATGAGTACGCGGAGCTCTCATTTTTCAGAAGCTATTGTTACATTTAGCCTGGCTGTCAGCCGGCACCTTCTTACAACAGT
This sequence comes from Lerista edwardsae, assembly GCA_029204185.1. Taxonomy (NCBI): domain Eukaryota; kingdom Metazoa; phylum Chordata; class Lepidosauria; order Squamata; family Scincidae; genus Lerista; species Lerista edwardsae. The sequence goes on along the minus strand of JAJKFI010000056.1, from coordinate 4,463,281 downwards.
AATGATTTGTACAAGTCATGAAACATCAGGGTGTTTTGTCAACTGGTGGCATCTGCAGTACGAAAGAATGAAGTTAATTTTAGTGGTTTAATGCCTTCCGATTACTCTTGCTCGTCTTTTCTTTTAACTCGCAGCGCTTGGAAGTAATCCCGAAGCCGGGGGAGGCACACTGAAAGGCCAGGCCGAGTGAAGTTCTTTATGGATATTTGTGTTAATCACATTTATAGCCTGATCTTCCTCTGTGATCCCCTCCAGAGGGGAGTTGAGGCAGCAGAAACTGGGTTATTCCATTTCATCTCTCACAGCAAACCTGTTAGGTTGACCTGGCAGAGACCAGAGGAATGCCCAATCCTTCCCTCTCGGACTGCGCAGCCGTGCCAAAAAAGGGCTCTCTGTATCCGGGGCGGGGGGGGGCAGATTGGGAGCCTTCAGCTGGGAAAGAGGACAGGGAGGCAGCTGCTGGAGGGGATAGGATCCATCACACACCCATTGCCAACTTTTTGCTGGGACTTTGCAGGTCTGGTGACGCCATGTAGGAAGCCTACTGTCTTCCTGCCAGTGCACTGGCAGTGTGCTGTGCGCTGACACAAGGGCTTTTCCACTGTTTTTTAGCAAGCCAGGGCTGGCAGAACACAAGTTCCCCTAGCACAATGGTTCTCAAACGTTTTTGCACCAGGACCAGTGGTGTCATTCAAATGATTTAGGAACAGGAACTCACTTTTGATTGGCACTTGTCGGGAACCTGGAACCAGCCACGGAGCCCGTTAGGATCCGGAACGCCCGTTCTGGTCCGTTCCCCCTGAATGACATCACTGCCTTCGCCCCCCTAGGAATCCGGAGTCGCTCCCTTTAACCCTCTGAGTGCCGGCCAACCAAGAAGAAAAGCTCTTTGCAGAGGAATTGGGAGGGGGGAGGAGGGAGAGTGAAGTGGGCGGAGTCAGCCCTAATTTTAACTAGTGGAACTGAGTTCCCCCGCGTTCCCCCTGTATGACATCACTGACCAGGACCTCCCTTTTTAGAACAGCACTTGTGTCGGGATCCACCAGAAGTGATGTCTGAAAGTGATGTAATTACCGGAAGTGACATAATCAAGCAGGAAGTGCCGTCATTGTGACGATGATACTTCTGGAATACAAACTGGCATTCTTGGATTGCAGCAATTGCACAATCATGAAACCCTGACAAAAAGCAAGATTAGGACAAAATATTATGTAAAAACACTGAATTAAAAACAAAATTGAAAAACCTCACTTGAAAATTGAAACTTTTTGAAAATTGAAAATTCAACACTCACAAAAGGAATATACAAGAGTAAGGTCTGCAGCTTCCAAGATGGCTGCTCCCAGCTTTCCACGACTTTCCACCACCCACAGTTTGAGAAACATAGCCCTAGCTCCTTCTGCCCATAGGATTGGGCTGAAAGAATGTAGGTGCCCAGATTTAAAAATAATTCTATATTTATTACCATGTATAATATATTTTTATGAAAGAATTCCGTGCAATTGCACACATTAATGGAACATTTCACTACAAATTTTCCCCATATCACTGACATCTTGATGATGGGAGAACCTGTGATTCTATGGAGGAGTGAGGAGAATGCAGTATAGTGGTGGAAGGCTCCATTGCGAAAAAAAACCCCTTCCAAATGCAGCTTTCCATGCAGCGAAGTAAAAACATATTCTCCAGTCATGTGGAGAGAACCTGGTGTGTGCAGCTATGTACATCAGGGTGTTCTACAGGCATTTACATGAACACATGTAGGCTAGGACAGGTGACTCTTACCATAATGATGTAACCCCTCCAAGAATGTCTGTAAGGAGCTATGCAGAATAAAACATGGAAGAAAAGGTGCTTCTGCACCATGGAGGGGGGTGGGGTGGGGGGGGCAAAAACCCGGGGTCTGGACTTCCAGGGGACCCAGGCTATGACAAAACAAACTATACAGTACAAAGCACTGTCATTACAAAATAAATTTAGGCATCTCCAGCTTAGCCTATCCAGGGCTACGTTTCTACTACAGCTATAATCCATTTTCAATGCACTTACCCCAATGCATTCAGGAGACTGTTGGAAGAGTCTCTTTCAGCAGCCCTGTGGTTCCCATAGCAGAACCTTTAGATTCTAAAGCGTAGATTATACACTGATCGCAATATTTTAACACCAAACAGGTAGTGTTTTGTGTTTTCGTGTGTTATTAACAAACAACAAACTCCACCCCACTCATGAGCAAGGTAATAGCTATCAGTATCCCATTCACTGTAACCGCTTTAAGCTTTCTCAACCTGTACAATATATCTGTTAATATTACTGTGTTTCAGAGGCAAGCAAACGATTCCTATGGCTTTTAAAAAATTGTTGCTATTTCTTTATATACAGTATATATATATATATAGTGTGTGTGTGTGTGTGTGTGTGTGTGTGTAATGCAACATAGAATAGAAAGCATTTCTATGTATTTTTTTTTTTAAATATTCCATTCCACTTGATTTTTCAGAAGCCCAAAGTTGCAGGCGTAAAACAGAGCCAAGGGGAAAAAGCGAAAACAAAGAATGCTGACTTTCAACGTCTGTGGGGGGTGCATTGAAAGCTGCCTTTTGCAAGCTCGGATTTATGCCAGAGAACGTAGCAGACATGAGCAAGGATTTTTAAAAGGAACTTCGGTGTCAGGCTTGCATTTACATTTCTGATACTCCTGAAATTATTAGATAGCTATTTTCTTTAATCTTTCCCTATCGGCCACAGGCGGCTTGTGCGAGTCTTGTCATAATCACCATGATAGGAGCGTTATCCGAGTGGCGTTCAATTCTCCCCCCCCCCACACGCCTAAGTTGTTGGGTGATAACTATGTTTGAGGGTGATATAAGATAAACAGCACTTTAGAATGCTCTATAATGGCTTGGCTGGAATAAATGAGCAAGGGTAGTGATTCACAGCGATATTTCAGCGGAGAAATATTTCAAAGTCAAAACGTACGACGGCGGTCTTGTGAGCTGTGAGCAAACTGGTAGGAGATAGTCAACGGCAAGGTGAGCGTCGCCTACGTCATTAGGCTGCTGGTGCGGCGGTTCAGTACCAAGATATACGCAACTCCGTTCTCCTCTTAACTGATTGTTCCTCTCAAGTGCGTGCCTTTGAAGTTACACTTGGAGACTTCATTCCACTGCCGTTGCAAAATGCCATCAGCAGAGGCCACAAAGAAACAAGAGTTTCCTCTGGGCCCTGCACTTGTTTTTTCATTGTCAGAGGTTTTCTCACTTGTAGGCCACCCTTCCTCCTATGTGGCAACGTGGGATCCATCCCATCTTCGATCCACCACGGCCATATGTGGTAGTCCGCAGTCCAGTCCTAACTAAATTCCCAAGCAGTGACACAGCGGCGCCTGCTCCACTCTATCCCATAGGAGAATTCTCCTCGGGGTAAGGGGACATTTGCCCACGTGACATCACTGGCGCAAGTCTGAGTTGATCCATGTCAGCAGATCAGGCCCAGAAGGAGGATAGGATACATCATGGCCTGGTGCTGCCGATCCCCCTTCCCAGGACTGATCCACCTACCCCAGCCCTGCTGCTGCCCTTTCCCACTCTGTTCAAACTGCTTTGAATGCTGTTTAAAAACAACAGAGAAATGCAGTGTGTATGTATGTATGTATGTATGTATGTATGTATGTATGTATGTATGTATGTATGTATGTATGTATGTATG
>JAJKFI010000056.1:4425561-4459566 GCA_029204185.1 Lerista edwardsae | reverse complement strand
ATGTATGTATGTATGTATGTATGTATGTATGTATGTATGTATGTATGCATGCATGCATGCATGCATCTATCTATCTATCTATCTATCTATCTATCTATCTATCTATCTATCTATCTATCTGGGGCTACCCTCATGGACATTTCAGAAGCTGCAATTAGCACAAAATGCAGTGGCCTGGGTGGATACAGGTGCTAGACAGTTTGACTCAGTTGGACCACTGCTTCAGCCCCTACACTGGCTGCCCATTCATTTCTGGTCTCAATTTAAGATGATGGTATTGACCTTTAGTGGGATGTGGTGGCGCTGTGGGTTAAACCGCTGAGCTGTGCTTGTTGACCAGAAGGTTGGTAGTTTGAGACCACGCGATGGAGTGAGCTCCCGTTGCTTGTCCCAGCTCCTGCCAACCTAGCAGTTTGAAAGCGCGTAAAAATGCGAGTAGATAAATAGGTACCACTTTGGTGGGAAGGTAACGGCTTTCCATGAGCTACAGCCAGTGATGTCATGCAGGGGGTATGCGGGGGTACGCGAGTACCGGTTTCTAGGATTACAGCTGGCCCTGCCCATTTGTCCGCCCACTCGTCGACTCCGCCCTCTGCAACGTTTGAATTTCCTGCATATTTGAGTTGCCTGCATGTTCTCAGAGCCAGGCAGGCAGGCAGGCAGCGAGCGGAGCCTTTCCTTTCCTTTCCACTGAAAAATGAGTTGCTCTCGGGTTTTAACATGATGCCAGGCCTCCTTAACATGTTCTGGGGGTGCTGTGGAATACTGTTGCAACTGTTGGGTCAGTTTAAAATCATCTGAGGCCTCAAAAAGGGCTTTTTTCATGTCACTTCCTGCCACGACATCACTTCTGGCTTATGACGTCACTTCCGGTGGGCGGGTCCCGACACATGCCAATCAAAAGTGAGTACCTGTTCTTAAATCATTTAGATGACACCACTGGCTACAGCATATAGTCATGTTGGCCACATGACCACAGAAGCTTGTCCTTGGACAAACGTTGGCTCCTTGGCTTAGAAACGGAGATGAGCACTGCCCCCTACAGTCAGTCACAGCTAGACCATTTGGTCATGGGGAAACCTTTACCTTATTGACCTTTAAGGCCCTTCATGACTTAGGTCCAAGCTTCCTAAAGGACCACTTTCTCCCATACATTCCAATTTGCCCTCTTAGATCATCTATAGGGGCTCTCCTTCATGGGCCCCCTCTATCCCAAAATAAAGGGCTGGCGGCTCAGGGGTGAGCCTTATCTGTAGTGACTCCATAAATATGGAATTCCCTTCCAGAGAACATGGAACTACCCCCTCCTTCATGGCTTTTTGGAGAGGGCATACCTATTTCAATACATAACTATTTCACCTGGCATTTGGGTGATGGGTGGATTTTTGCCCTCTGTGTGCCTGGAATAGTGCTATAGCTCGACTGGTCCCTTGGACAATTTGTTCCCCACCCCCATGTCCTAGTGAGATGTGTTGGGTTTCATCCTGTTTTAAATGTTTTGTATGTGTGTTTAATGCTCAAATTAATGTTTTTGATGTTTTAACTTGTCCTACATTGTATTTTTATTATGTAGCTCTGTAGGTCCACCTTGGACATTTGCTCAACCCTGACATTTTGTCCACTGACCCATTCTCAGTTGGCTCAGATGATTCCTCCAAGGTTCCACCAACTACCCCATGATGAGAAGTGAGGGCATGCATCTCCCATTCCATCCATCTACTGACTCATATGGGAGCAGATAATCCAAACTGCTCCTAATGACACCATCACATTTTTAAAGCATTACTTTAAATGTGGTGAGAGAATCATGTGATCACAGGCAATGGCAGCAAAGCCCTGAAAGGGCTGGGGAAACTGTGATGGGCGCCAGAGGTCCAGGTGACAAACCCATTCATTTACGGGAGGGAGGAAAAAGACTAACAGCTCCAGCCTATCCCCTGCCACAACCACCTATGCAGCTGGACAAAAATGGCATGAGCAGCATTCCTTTTGGGGAAAGGGCAGCGTGCCAGAGGTGAGTAAAACATTTTGTACTTACCTCCTTACCAATGGACATACACCACCTATTTTTGGGCGTATGTCCAGAGAGAGAAAAGGGATGGAGAAGTTTTTTTAAAAAGAGGTTTTTTTAAAGAAGGGATAAGACCTGGTGTGCGCCATTGCTGCCAGACCCACCCCTTCCTGTCTCCTACCTGCCCTAGTTCCTCCCCCTCCCTGCCCAGAAACACCCCATCCCTTCCACTGCCGACTCCTTCCTGCCCAATACAAAGCTCACCCCCATTTGTGCCTTACTAGTACAGGGAGGCTGCAGGCACCTGGCCACCACCACTCACTGTTTGCAGTGGTGGCCCACCTGTGCAAAATGACAGGTCATGTTTTGTGACCGCCATAAAGCACACGGCACTGCCAGAACGCATATCCCAGTGGCACAGTGGTTCAATAGCATTGGGCTGTAAATTGAAGATCAGGCTTTAGGATGCTTTGCAAACACTAGAAGTGAAGGGAGCTGCAGTCTCAGGCTGACTGCTTAGAGCATCCAGTTGGTTCTTTTTTATTGCAGCCTCCAAAGCAATTCACAAGGGAGCTGTAAAATTTGGGGGTTGTTTAAAAATCCATTCATTGGACATGTTCAGTAGTTCTAGCTGGGAAACACTTGAAAATTGTGAAAAATAAACTTGTTCTTAATCTTGCTGGCAACACGCTGTATGCCGTGGCATACCAAACAGCCCACGATGAAGATGATTTCATTAAGTTATTAGATTCTGCGAGATTAATATTTACAACTGGCAGTGCCCTGCATAACAACGGAGGCTTTTCATGGGTACAGCTATTTAAAATATGGCGTTGTTGTCGCTCTTATCGTTGGCTGCCAGATGAGTGTAATAAGAAAAGAACCTCCTCCAATCCAACAGCTGGGAACCCCCGCTTCCGAGATAAGCGAGGTTGTGCGTGTTGCAACGAGAAGTAAAACGTCCTGCTTTTTTCTTCTTCTGCAAATAATAGGATCCACATGGAAATGCAAAAAGCCAATTTAACAAATTTATACAGGCATTAATCTTATGTTTTAAGCTCATTTTAGTGACTGTAGAACTAATTCAGGCTCACTGTAATTTACCTTTGCTCTGGGGTTTGGAATAATCACTTGAGACTGTTCCTTGACAATAGTCTTCAGCCTCCTGAGTCCCAAGACCAATCTTTAGCCCAAAAATGTGCAGTACAAGCCCACGTTTAATTTTATACCATTGGTGTCTTTTTCTGGCTAGCCCCGTTCCCTCATTCTCATCCTCTTCCTTTTTATTTTTGTCTTCTCTCTTTCCTCTTTTGAAAAAAAGAAACAAACAAAAAAACACCTTAAACTGGGATGTGAATAGCTTGTGACTCACCACTTGAGGACAAAAACACATTCCAAGATGAAGGTGGGGGTGGTAAGATTGTAGTTTGGATATATGTAGTTTGGATATATGAAAGGCTTTGTATAATTTGGATTTGAAAGATGTTTTGTCCTTTTCTATCATGACTGTTTTAAGCATCATTGGGGCTGTATAAATAATTCGTATAAATGGATGCTCAGGGTACCTTCTGAATATTTATTTTTTACAGCTGTAAAGCTTTGTCAGTAGAATTGGTAGATTTGTCAACTAAAGCTTTAATTGGCAACCAGATAGGTCTCAGGATTTGATAGTTTTAACCTGCGCACTTCCACACACTGAGCATGACATCTAAGTTGGCCATCCTCTACATCTGCAGTCTTCAAATTGGAGACCCCTGCAGGCCAGAAAAGCATCCCTGGAGCAACCTGCTCTTACCATTCCACTGGGGATGCTTGCACCCACCCCCCTGTTCTGCCAAATTCCCTGCTGGGCCACCCCAAGGGCCCCAATGCCCACACTAGGCTAACTAGTTTCCCCACAGAGTGTCCTCAGAGATAGGCAAGAGGGAGGGGGTTCATTCACTCACTGGGCCTCCTCTCTTCCAGCAGCTTTGTTTGAGATCACCGGCTGGTCAGCCTCCTCCAGACTGCCCTCATCACTGGCTTAGCTCCAAACTACCCTAAGTCTAGCACCAACAAACCCCACCACCAAACAATAGGCAGTCAGCTTGCCTAAGCCACAACTACCTCCTCCACTTGATGGCTCCAGGGGCGTGGCAGCCATACAACAGTTACTCCCCACAATAACCTTACCTTCCTTTATCCAGTCCTCCCTTTATCCAGTCCAACTGTCAGTCAGTCAGTCAGTCAGTCCATCCAGCTCCCACACCTACCTGGTGCCAATCACCCTTCCTTTAGCAATCCATTTAGCACCTACCTGGTGCCCTCCTACAGCACTTACCCAGGTGCTAACTTACTGCAGCGTCTGCCTCCCACTTTATACTGAGGCAGGCCAATTGGTGCCTGTTGTTAGGCAGGCTCTAGCTCATCAGCCACACCCATCTGCACCTGTGCTAATCCCTTCCTAGCCAGGGCCCTCATCAGCCTGCAGCTGTGTTCCTGCTGCAGGCAAAGACCTTGGGGGGTTAACCCTGTAATCCCTGGCTAATATGGGACAAGGGGCCACTGCTGGTACCATTCCCTATCTCCTCGGGGTATCGCCTGCCTTTTCCAATACCCCCCCCCCAACTACAGTCCCCAGGTGTCTTTGCAAATAGCCACTTCTGGGTTCTGCCGCCCCAGCATGCCTTATGCTCAGTGCAGAAGTGTCTGGCAGCAAAGACCCCTGGAGGCTGTATGCAGGGTTTTTGCAAGCATCTCCAGTGGAAAGGTAAGAGTTGTTCACGTGGAGAATGGATCGGGCAGATGCTGGACACAATTTTTATGATAGTTGTATTTTCATTTTTTGGCCATGACTTTTGATAGAGTAAAGATGTTAGACACCGATTTGTTCCACTGCATTCTGCATTAAATTGCCTTTCCAATTATATATAACATGATGGTATTATTCATAATTACCAAAGTTTCCACAATTTTGTCCACTAGTGCCAAGCTCAGCTTGTTGCCCCTGCCCCCCCGCTAAAGCTTGTTTCCTGGTGCAATTGCACAATTCAGTTGGAAATATGAATGGAAAGCTGGACGTTTCCAGAATTCTGTTTTCTGTTCCCCATTAGCAACCATCAATCGCATAAATAGGGAGGAATTCAATTTAAGCTTCACAAATGCAAATATCCATAGCAGGAGCCTATTTCCATGATAGTTTTTGCTGAGCACCTTTTAATTTACTTCAGGCATGAATGTGTTTAAAGTACACAATCAAGGATTGAAGCACAAGGAATTAAAAGTGAAAAGGAAAGCCATGCTTCGTTGCTGTGAACCAGGATCTGTTGAAGTCTTTCCTCATCTCCACAATGGCTATATAAAATGGGCAGGTACAGTTTGTAGCCCTAGTCAGATATAGGAAACCGCCAATCCAACTTTCCAGCACTGATGCAGCTGCACTGCGGGCCCGAGATAAGGGAACAAACAGTCCCTTACCTTGAGCAGGCCTCTGTGATGCCCCTGCCCCACTGCAGGATGCAACACATGCCTGTTGGCACAGCCACATCAGTGCTGAAATGTTGGATAGGATTGGGCCCTTAATCACACCATTGCCCCATCTAAATCAGTATAATCCACAGCAGCAATTTTCAGCTGGTGTGCCTCACACATTCTATGTGTGTGCCATGGGAGTTTGGAGCACAGAGCGTGTAAATTGCTGAAAAGCTTCTGTAGTAAAGAACTGTCTGGCCCTCTTCCTCTGATGGCAGAGCAGCCAATTTGTTACTATAGACCAAGGTCTATCCGGCCCACAACAACGTTTTTGTCAGATAATTTGCTAATGTTTTTTACATTATGACTCAGTATTTCTCAGTTTATTATTTCTCAGTTTAAGCAAGGCATTGTTTCTTTGCAGTTGTTACATTTCTCTTTTGTTCTGAATCACATCATGCCGATTACAAAAAAGATTCAGGGCTCAATCCTACCCAGCGCCGGATTGGCAAGGCTGGCCAGCGCGCGCCATATCTAACGCTGTGTGTGGGGAGGCTGGAGCCTCCTGCAGCAAGGGAGCATTCACTCTCTTACCGTAGGGGAGACTCCAGCCTCCCCTATGTGCTCCTCAGACCTGCACCCGCTAAATAGCAGGCACAGATCAGAGGAGACTGCGTGGCCTGAATCAGGGCCGCACAGCCTTCCGAGCGGGCTTAGGATGCGGCCATATGGCCGTTTCCCAAGCTCGCCCATATCCCGCCTTCCTCCCGCCCATATTCTCCCTCCCTCGCCCAATCCCTGTGCCGCCCCATCATGGCACGTCCACCAAAACATTGGCATTCCTAGAGAGGAGTCACAGCACTGTATTTTTCAGGCTCCCAAATGCCTGTGTAAAGCACCCCTTTCCCTCATTTTCAGAGCCATTCACAGCTGTGAAAGGAAAGCAGAGGAGCCTGAAAAACTTCAGTGCTGTGGCCCTCCCTTGGAACGCCACTACACCAAAGTGCAGACAAACCTTATGGTCTTGCTGCTGGCTTGCAAAATGGGAGGGGCTGCCAAATGTATGCAGGCTATCACACCTAACTGCTGGGCTGCATTTGACTTGTTGGGCCAGATTTAGGAAAAGGAAGAAAAGGGGGGAAGAAAATCTCTGTTTCTTCCAATCTGCCGACTTGACTGAACTTCTTACAACTCACTGAGAAAACAAAGTGTCCGAAAGCAATTGTGCAGGTTCCATTGTACTACTTCGTTGGAGCTTCAAAGCAACTATTTTTGGAAAGTGTGTGCTTTCCTCTTTCCATCATGGCCCTTTTGAGAATAGCTGTTGGCAAGTCACAACGGCTATTGGATAAAGCACTTAAACCATTTTCTTCTGAGAGTCCAATTTTTACTCTTGCCCTGTAGACGTAACAGAGAGCTTTCTTCACATAGGAGAAATACATCACAAATGGATCTGCATCAGTTTTCCCCCCCTGCTTGTTTGGCATCAGTTATCTAGTGACACATCCGAGCATCAGAAAGCTTGAGGCTGAAGCAGTACTGCTGTTTTCCTAAGATCCTCATCAAGGCTAAAAGCTGTTTTAACACACTTCTATCAGCCTGAATTTACCCAGGGCATGAACCTACTTTAAACAAGTACCAAATAACATGATCAGTGTTCCCCTGTTCCAGTCACAAGCTGGCGGAGGAAAGTCACCCTTACACCATATATTGCTTCATACTTCACTTCTCTAAATAGGTTCGTTGCTTTGCATTGTAAAGTTATAGCAGACAGTCTTACGAACCATGGTACTGGGGGGGGACTTATTTTGAATGGGCACCCCCATGTAGTGACTATGAATTGATTTCCACAATTTGGTAATATGTTGTGTGAAATACTACTACAGTGAGTCCACATCATCCACAGATTTGAAATTCGCTGATTTGTCTCAACACAGGCCTGCAACCTCACCGCGGATTGCAAGCCTGCATCAGAGGACCTCCTGGACTGCGTCCAGAGATTGCGTCCAGGAGGTCTTCTGAGTCGCAAGGAGATCGGGAGCCTTCTGAATGGAACTTCCTGCAAAAACTGGAAGTTTCAGAAGACTTAGGATGGCCTTCTGAGTGGCAGATGACATCCCTGTGCCTCAGAAAAATTGGTCCAACCATGGATTTCATTATCTACAGTTTTCAGCATCTGCGGAGGTTCCGGGAACAGAACCCCCACAGGTGCCAAGGACAAACCTGTACTTCCTTTTCTCTGTTGTCTGAAGGGGTGGCTCAGGAGGATCTGGGGCCCAAAATGACACAGATCTGCCACTCCCTCATTTTAATTCACTCTTCCTCAATTTTTTTGAGGGACCTGCTTCTGCTACTACTGTTGCTGTCACCAGAGCCATAACGAGTGAAAACAGCGCTTGGGGCAAGAAAATATTTTGCGCCCCCCCCTTTCCAAACTCACCACAAGCACCTGGCTGTATTCTCTCTGAGTTGCGATGACGTCACATCACCACCCACTTCCTTATTTGGAGGCCCTCCAACAAAGAGTTTAATGAACAAGGCATTCCAATCCACCCCCACTTCTGGTTCCTCCAGGTTTCATAAGGACATGCCTGTGAGTAGTTGGGGCTTCAGAAAAATGCATCTAGAAGTGCTGTATTTTCTCCAATAGGCTTGTGGGCGCTTGACATTTGGGAGCTTGACATCCCGCTGGGATGGTGCTCAGTTAGTGCCAGGACCCAACTTGGGTGGACACAACAGCCAGCAGTCCAGCAGTGCCAGCCCCTGTTGGCCCATTTGGGGCAGGGGGAGATGAGTGCAACCAGACAGAGGAGCCAGTCTGCAAGGAGTATGAAACTGGTGGTGGAAGACGTTGGATCTTATCCCTGGCCTGGGCCCGGACAGCCTGACAAGAGGCTGCTTGATTCACCACTAGCAAAATAGCCAGGAGTGAGCTAAGGAGCCCAATTGCAGGCAGCAGGGCTTTCCTTGAGGGAAACGAACATCCCCTTTTCCCGCGGAGCCTTCTAGCGAATGCCCTCATGAGCAGCGAGTGCTGTCCTGTGACGAAGTGCCCCGTCCGTGACCAAGTGCCTGGTGAGACAAGCGAGTTATGCATCTGTGCGAGGAGAAGGAGGGAGAAGGATACTTGAAAAGAGAGGCAGGCAGAGAGGGACCACGATGGGACTTCAGGGGACTTGCAGGCTTTGTCCCACCCTCAGAGAGGCAGCTCATCAGCTGACAGGGTAAGAAGTCCCAGGGCTGGAGGACATCAGCCTGGAGCAGAGGGAATCAATCCCGCAGGAGGGAGCCCTTCTTCCTCCTGCTTCCAGTCCTTCCTCCTCCTTCCAGTCGCACTAAGGATGCTCCTTGGAGGGAGGGGGGTCGTGGTCTCCTTGTAGTGGCTGATTCTATAATTAGGAATAGAGAGAGGGGGGTCTATGACGGATGTGAGGACTGCATGGTGACATGCCTGCCGGGTGCGAAGGTTGCGGACATCACGTCTCATCTAGGCAGGCTGGTAAGGAGTGCTGAGGAGGAGGTAGCTGTCATGGTGCATGTTGGCACCAATGACATGGGGAAAAGTAGCCAGGAGGTCTGGAAGCCAAATTTAGGTTGCTAGGCAGGATGCTGAAGGCCAGGACTCCCAAGGCAGTGTTCTCAGAAGTGCTACCCATTCCATGTGCAGGGCCACCTAGGCAGGTGGAGCTCAGGGGTCTCAATGCGTGGATGAGACGGTGGTCTCGGGAGGAGGGTTTTAGATTTGTTAGGCACTGGGGAACGATTTGGGACAAGCCAGGCCTGTACAAAAGAGACGGGCTTCACCTGAACCAGAATGGAACCAGGAAGCTGGTGCATAACATTAAAAAGGTGGCAGAGCAGCTTTTAAACTGACCCCTGGTGGAAAGCCGACAGGAGCAAAGAGGCGTCCGGTTCGGAACTCCTCATCCCTATGGGGGGAGGAGGGGGGGAGGAGTGCCACAGAGTAATGGCGGAGCAGGAAATAGAACTTCAAGCGTGAGTGTAAGTGACAGTTGGTCCAGTAGAGAGAGAGGTGGGGAAAAGGAATCAAATAAGAGTCCCTCCTTAGGGAACCCCATATATAGGTGTTATTATGCAAATGTCAAGTCTTAGAGCAAAGATGGGGGAACTGAAATGTTTGATGGCTAGGGAAAACATTGATATAATAGGCATAACAGAAACCTGGTGGAATGCAGAGAACCAGTGGGATACTGCAATCCCAGGCTATAAGAACATAAGAAGAGCCCTGCTGGATCAGGCCAAAGGCCCATCTAGTCCAGCTTCCTGTATCTCACAGTGGCCTACCAGGTGCCCCAGGGAGCTCCTATAGGAGCTCGTATACGAGCACCAGGTGCTCCTATAAACTCTATAGGAGGGACAGAGAAGGGTGTGTTGTTGGTGGGGTGGCCATCTGTGTCAAAGAAGGGATAGAATCCAGCAGAGTAGAAACTGAAGGTGGGCCGGACTCCACCATAGAGTCACTGTGGGTTAAACTACCAGGCCAAAAGAGCGATGTAATAGTGGGGGTGCGCTATCGTCCTCCAGATCAAAAACTTGAAGGGGACCTTGAAATGAGGAAACAAATCAGGGTGGTGACCAAGAGAGACAGGATTGTAATCATGGGGGACTTCAATTATCCTCATATTGACTGGGTCAACTGTTGCTCTGGTAAAGAAAGAGAGACCAGATTCCTTGACGTGCTGAATGACTGTGCCTTAGAGCAGCTAGTCATGGAGCCCACCAGAGGACAGATGACTCTGGATTTAATATTGTGTGGTACTCGGGACCTAGTTAGGGATGTAAGTGTTACTGAGCCATTGGGGAACAGTGACCATGCTGCGATTGGTTTTGCCATGCATGTCCAGGAAAGAGTGCAGAGCAAATCTGACACAAGAACCCTTGACTTTCAAAGAGCAGATTTCCCTCAAATGAGGAGAAAGAAATTGAAAGGGAAGGTAAAAAAAGAGTCCAGGCCCTCCAGGCTGTGTGGAGACTGTTTAAAATAATAATAGTAGAGGCCCAGTGGAAGTGTATACCGCAAAGAAAGAAGGGCTCGACTAGGTCCAGGAGGGTGCCTGCATGGCTGACGAACAAAGTTAGAGAAGCTGTAAAGAGCAAGGAAGTTTCCTTCCATAAATGGAAGTCTTGTCCAAGTGAGGAGAATAAAAAAGAACATGTCTGGCAAAAGACATGTAAGAAGGTGATACGGGAGGCCAAGAAAGAGTTTGAGGAACGCATGGCCAGCAACATAAAGAGGAATAATAAAAGCTTCTTCAAATATGTTGTAAGCAGGAAACCTGCCAGAGAGGCAGTCGGCCCACGGGACGGTGAGGGAGGGAGAGGAGAGAAAAGGAGACTTGGAGATTGCAGAGAAATTAAATGAATTCTTTGCATCCGCCTTCATGGCAGAAGACCTTGGGCAGATACCGCTGCCCAAATGTCCTCTCCTAATTAAGGATTTAAGTCAGATAATTGTTAATAAACAAGATGTTTATTGCTAAATTAACAACATAAACAAGATCAAATTGATAAATCAAATATAAATAAGTCACCAGGCCCAGATGGCCTCCACCCAAGAGTTATCAAATAATTAAAGAATGAAGTTGCCGACCTCTTAACTAGAGTATGCAACTTGTCCCTTCAAATGGCCACGGTGCCAGAGGATTGGAGGATAGCCAATGTCACACCAATCTTTAAAAACGGGAGAAGGGGGGACCCTGGAAACTACAGGCCGGTCAGCCTAACGCCTGTTCCGGGTAAGACGGTGGAAAGCCTCATCAAAGATAAAATCCTGAAACATGTAGAGGAACAAATGTTGCTGAAGGAAAGTCAGCATGGATTCTGTAAGGGTAAGTCTTGCCTCACAAATCTTTTAGAATACTTTGGAAAGGTCAACAGGCATGTGGATGTGGGTGAACCTGTGGATATCATATACCTGGATTTTCAGAAGGCATTTGACACAGTTCCCCACCAAAGGCTGCTGAGGAAACCTCATGGTCAGGGAATAAGAGGGCAGGTCCAATTCAGAATTGGTTGAGGGCCAGGAAACAGAGAGTGAGGGTCAATGGAGAGAGGTGAAAAGCGGAGAGCCCCAGGGATCTGTCTTGGGGCTGGTGCTTTTCAACTTGTTCATAAATGACCTGGAGACAGGGATAAGCAGCGAGGTGGCCAAGTGTGCGGATGACACAAAACTTTTCCCGGTGGTGAAGACCAGAAGGGATTGTGAAGAGCTCCAGAAGGATCTCTCCAAGTTGGGGGAATGGGCAGCAAAATGGCAGATGCGTTTCAACGTAGACAAGTGTAAAGTGATGCACGTTGGGCCAAAAAACCAAAACTTCCCCTATAGGCTAATGGGTTCTAAGTTGTCTGTGGCAGCTCAGGAGAGAGAGCTTGGGGTGCTGGTGGACAACTCGATGAAGGTGTCGACCCAGTGTACAGCGGCGGTGAAGAAGGCCAATTCCATGCTTGGGGTAATTAAAAAAGGGGTTGAGAATAAAACGGCCAACATTATTATGCCATTGTACAAATCAATGGTAAGGCCACATCTGGAATATTGTGTACAGTTCTGGTTGCCGCATCTCAAAAAGGACATAGTGGAGCTGGAAAAGGTGCAGAAGAGAGCAACAAAAATGATTACGGGGCTGGGGCACCTCCCTTATGAAGAAAGACTGCAGCGTTTGGGGCTCTTCAGTCTAGAAAAAAGGTGCCTGAGGAGGGATATGATTGAGACATACAAAATAATGCATGGAAGGGATAGACTCGATAGAGGGATGTTCTTTTCCCTCTCTTACAACACCAGAACCAGGGGGCATCCGCTAAAACTGAGTGTTGGGAGAGTTAAAACAGATAAATGGAAATATGTTTTTACCCAGCGGGTAATTAATCTGTGGAACTCTTTGTCACAGGAGGTGGTGATGGCATCTGGCCTAGATGCCGTTAAAAGGGGATTGGACAGATTTCTGGAGGACAAATCCATCATGGGTTATAGGCAATGATGGATTGTGCAACCTCCTTACATTAATAGTAGGCTACTTCAGAGTGCCAGGTGCAAGGGAGTGGCAACAGGATGCAAGCATCTGCCTGGGGCACCTGGTGGGCCGCTGTGAGATACAGGAAGCTGGACTGTATGGGCCTTTGGCCTGATCCAGCAGGGCTCTTCTTATGTTCTTATGAGCCTCTGATGGCTGCCTGGCTGATATGGGGTGCAGTGGTAGCCATTTTGGTACCTCTGTTCCTACAGGAGAAGGGCAGTTCAGGATTGGGCTGTGAATCAGCTACAGTTCTGTGTCTCTTGCCAGTTAGCTTCCTTGGGTAGCCCTGAGCCCTAGTATTATGAAAGAAGGTTGAAAAAGTCACTTCTTTTTGTTATGAAGTGTTTCATGGAATCTTTTAAAAATGTTTTTGATGACCTAAAGTGTTTAAAGTGCTTTTGCCTCTTCTCGTAGAAGACATGCTCCAACTTTCATTTTAATGGTTCTTTTTTTAACCTTTTTTTCATTCCTATGGCATCTTTTTTTAAATGGAAAGACCAGTCAAGAAGAATTGTCTAGTGGCTGAAAGAGACTATTATTTTGTATTATGAAGACTGAGCACTCAGTTTTTACAAAAATGATATACTACTCTATGCTTGTGGTATTTTACAGGTAGTGTGTGTGTGTGTGTGTGTGTGTGTGTGTGTGTGCATGAGAGAGAGAGAGAGAGAGAATAAATAAAAATATATAGAAAAAAGAAGAACATTCTAGTGCTTTAGAGTCTATCTTACTCTACCCCAGGGCTGGCCTTTGTGCAATTTAGCCAATTGGGCCAAATCTGGCTGTGTGCTTTGGAGAGGCCTTACGTTGCTGTGACCAACTTGCTCCGGAACTGACACCCTATCATGGAATCATCCGTGCCAAGGTGCGGTGGTCCAACTGGCCTGAAATGGGCATCCTGGAAGCAGTTGGTGGTGACGTCATCGTATCACTGGCAACTATTTCTGGATGCCATACTTAGTGCACTGCACTAGCAACCCCGCGCTCACCAGGGTTGCTCATCACCATAGCTGCTTGGTGAGATGCAGGGGGAATGGATCCCCCACAAAAATGGTTTACATTGGGCCTCACTGCTCCTGGAGGCGGCCCTGCTGAGCTCAGTATTTTATTGTATTGGCATTTGTTATGAATAAGACCCAGATGGCAAATATCTGGCAGTCATCATGCCCTCCTGCACATTCTGAATGACACTATAACTCTCCCAGTGCAGAGCTAAGTCACATCTACGTATGATGCCAGAGTTGGCTTCCTTGTGCATCATGCTTCCCATTCAACAGAACAGACATTTCTCCAAGCACATGAGGCAGATTTGAATCATGGTAGCATGTCACATGAACACTTGGCTTACTTGTGCATCCATTTGTGCATCTAGTTGCTGCTTCCCCCTTCTTGGGGACTTGCCAATTATTTGCAACACCTTCCTGTAATATCCAAGCTGCCATTTTTGCAACTGGAGTGAATATCCTAAACTGGATATCCTAACCTAATTTTCATGAATATCCTAAACTGGACAATTCTGGAGGCAGTAGATTGTAGCCAACATAATCCTGATGACCATAGATATTATTCTTTCCTCGTGCTGCCTAATCTCTTAGTAATGTTAGAGTAATAAAAACTTTCCACAGTGCAGACTGCTTCCAGGTGTACATTGGTACAATTCTATTATGTTGTTTGATTTAGTGATAGCAAAGGATGCTGGAAGGTAGCTATGCGGACTTTGCTAAAATCTGCCAACTGTGCCTTAGCGGTCACGAGGGTGAGATGCCTACTCCATTGTGCCTTGACAGAGCAGTCATTTGTTCCGAAACAGCCAATTTAAACTTAGTTTCACTTGTAAACACTAACTTGAGAGTGTTAAATAGCTCCCAGCTGAGACCTTGTAAAGTAAAGTTGAAACTGAATACCGCTGAAGGGAAAACTAAATGTTTTTTGAAAGGGCAAGATGGTTCTTGGAGAAATATTTATCTAACATCTTATATTGTTTCTGTAACACAAATGACTAGGAAAAAAAACAAATCAAAAATGTACAAAGCACTAGAACAGTAAAACTAGGGCCTAGAAACCAGGGAAAACAGAAAACATTATATTGGATTATTGCAACAAGAAGGATGCATTGCAAAAGGTATACTCTGTTTTCCTGGGATACTCCCGGGGAGGGTGGGGAACTATCACAATTCACATCAAATTCCCTGTGGAGAGAATGTCTCTTGTTCCACTTCTGGGTTTCATGGCTGAAAAGTGAATGTAAAATGTGAACATGACAAATACATGTTTGCAGTGATGTGAATCATACAGGGATAGAGTGAAGATTGGCTGAATCTGTGGTGGATCTGGATTTTTGTGTTGCACAATGTGCAAAAAATAAGATGTTATTAAGAAGAAAGATTGCAGGAGAGACATTGGATTTTTTTTAAAAGATGGAAGGGCCCAGGAAGTAGGTGTTCCTGAAATTTCTACATAGAAGCATTGCTGGGGCGGCATAGTAAGTACGGCAGGTGCTGCAATGTGCCATGTAAGTGGTTCCACCCTCTCACCTTTGGAGCTGTTCAGGGCAGCAATTGCAACATGCAAGTGCTCACTGATTGGTTTGCCAAGCACTTGCACATTGCCATCACTGTCCTGATTGGCTTCATTGGTAAGGGGGGCGCTCACACGGTGCATTGCAGTGCCTGTTGTACTTACAGTGCCATCCCTTTGGCTACGTGACTGTTTCTGCAGCTGGATGGAAAGAGGAAAGGTGGGAAGATACCTAGAAGTCAGAAAAAGAATTTGAAATCCTTCAATATTTCCAGTAGAAAAGGAGCTAAAGGGCCCTTTGGAAACTTCTGGGAAGATGGACTCAGTCTTTGGGTTTACTACACAGTGAACAAAGACCAGCTGAAGTGATATATATTTTAGTTCCATGTCTCGTGGATGAAGGTTGGCCAGCCATTGTTCATTCATTCATTTGAAGAATTTGTATCTGAAGCAAATGCTCAAGGAAACTTACATGGGCAGGCTAGTCTAAACCACCATTTTTCAATGGGGTTCCTACAAAAAGACAGTGATTCATCGAATCTTCGGTCCCAGATGTGGCCTTCACAGTGTGGTTCTCTCCTCTGGCTGTGTGCCATCAGCAGGCAATTATAAGTCTAGTCTGGACAGGTCCTCTAGGTCTTACTCCATTCTTTTGCTGGCTGGCCTTCTAACACACTTCCCCTGCAACTCTCACTTGCGGTGACTAATCAGATCATCCTGCCACAATGGGTACAGCAGCTTGTCACAGTCTAACATTCCAGCTTCCATCCAAAACCAAGACCACAGATTATCCTAGTTAGCTTCAGGCAGTACCAGCAGCTCAACCATCAGTCTACACCTCCTGTCTTCTTTCCTCATCACTCAACCCATCCGAAAATCAAGGAAGACTGTGCTGTTGGTTGAAATCAAAGCAGCTAACCAGGGTCAGGGTGCTTATCAGCCTTGATTAAAAAGCAATAAATGCCATCCCCCATGTTTATATGGTTGTCACACACCAGCAGTTGAGTTCGAGTACCGGAGTGTGTCTAGTGATGAGAGAAACTGGGGACACGAAATGTAACTGGTGGGATCAGCAATGGAAGGTGGAGTCAAGGCCTGGACCATAAAGTAACCCAGCTGAAATATTGTCCCAGGAACCACTGCTGAACTCTGTCATTTACCTAGACCTGCTATTCTCCTTATTCACCCTATGATGACTAGTTCCTATTCCTTCCTGTTCCTATGGCCATTTCCCTCTCCTTATGCAGCACATCACTGACAGGTGTTTAACTTTTAGAGCCTGCGCATTGGTCCAGGATGGACTCTTCTCTGGGAGTCAGTGGGGCGAAATGGCTGCTTCAAGAAGAAGCGGGAGGATGCTGGAGGATGACTTACCTCCCTCTCTCTGTGCACACCACCTCCCCATCCTTCTCTGCCAGTGCTTCTTCCAAGCAGGCTGTGTGGAGCAGATCCTGGGAGCTCCCAGTGTTGAAGAAATGGTGGGCAGAGAGGTAGTGGAGGAGGAAAAGGTAGCCGGGCACACGTGTGCAGAAAAGAAACAAAGAGGTGCTGGATTTTGCCCTGCTTCAGGCACCAATTTGGCTTCTCCTGTTCGTGTTGCTCTTGGTCTAGTGCAGCTATTTTCAGTCTCTCTGCTTTCAAGGTGCTAAATGGTCAGGGCACACCATCTTTTTTTGGATAATTGACAAGGTATGCTGTGCTGTTGGCGAGAAGCTCACCTCCGCAATGGCCCTACAAATAAATGACCCTCTCCCAAACTTCCATGGCACACTGGCAGACTATTTGCAGCACACCAATGTGTTGCGGCACACTGGCTGAAAATCGCTGGTCTAGTTCCTGGAGCTTTTTAGGTCATTTCTGATTCCTGTTGCCCTTTGCATCCAATTGACTTGCTTGCCTTCCCTGCGAGCGCAGCTCACTCTCTTCATTGTGGCCCTCCCTTCAGATATTTCTTAGCTTTTCTTCCCTCCCTTTGTAGGACTAGTGGTAGCACACCCAAAATAAAGCACAGAACAGTGATCCTTCTTTGACCTGCAAGAAGAGATACCATCTTCAGCAGACTGCATGTGTCTTACTCCTGTTGCTTTAAGGATCTTATTGGTGGAAAAAAAGGAGATTACACTTTACAGACTCCCCCCACCCCTGCACCAGTTCATTACATAGGTCCTTCCGGGGCAGGGGGTTGGGGGGAGGATAAGGTGAATCTCCCAGGCACCTTTTTTATGGAACAGCTATAGACTGCCTATAAATCACAGTCCTATAATCCACTACTCTCAGTCCTTCTCTGTTGAAATGTCCCATCACAGTTTAATACTGTACAGCAATAAAGTTTAACAAGCACCTTGGGTTTCTGTTACAGAATTATTAAATGTCTCCTTCCATATGTTTTGATACTTACATTCCAACCCTGTGCACATTGACTTGGCCTCATAGAGGAACCCCATTCTATGCAGGTGCGCACAGACTCTCAGCTTTCCATTCATTCTGATGTGCTATAATAGGGAACCATGCAACCAACTTGTTTACCTGGCTTCTGCTCTTCTACCCTTAATGACAGTGTGATCTACAGCAATTAGCAAGTAATAATCAGGCTTGCCTCTATGCCATGAAAAGCTCCATATGTTGATGTCTGCAGTTCAAGCTGCTGTTCAAGGCCCAGGAAGTAATGTGTCATTTTTCTTTCTTGGTCTGTTAGCAACCCTAAGCTCAGGTATGGTATCAGGTTGCGCTAAGCTCTGTCATGCATTCCTCCACCATTCCCAGTTTATTGAGCGGGATGGTGGGAGACATTCTTTCCCCTCCCATCCTTAGCCTGATCCTGGCTTGCTTCAGGGGTAATCTGTAATAACATAGGGCTGGAGGGGGGAAGAAGTGTTTGCATGCAATTCCATGTGTGACTCAAGTAATATATAGACAGGGTGGTGTTGCAGTAAATACCGCCCAGAGGTGTACTTAGAGGGACTTGCAAGCAGCCGCTCCCCCTCTCTTTGTAGCCAACGTAGCATCCATTTTGCTCTAGCTGCTGAGAGTGCCTCCTGAAGAGGTGGGAGTGTCTTCTTGCAAAACCTAGTGCTTCCACGGGCCTCAGAAAGCCTTATAATGGCATAGAAACATCACTTCTGGTTTCCCTCCAAAACTGGAAGTAACTTCTTTTGCCGGTAATGGACATTCTGCTGAGGACTGCAGAGGCTGCAGGCAGTACTTGTGCATGGCCTCTGCAGTCCTCAGAAAACCATCTGAAGGCGACCGGAGCAGAGCCCCTCCCTTGCAGATTCTAAAATCTGTGAGTCTTGGATCTGGGGATATCATGGAACCAATGGCATTGTTAGGGGGTATGGGGGGTTAGGGGGATACATTTGCAGGGATGACACTGGGGTGCATGTGAATTTATAAAAATCATGAAATTATTGAATAATACCTTTATGTTATATATCATTTGATGCGGAATGTACTGCAGAATGCAATAAAATAAACTACGGTAAAATAGCTGTATCCTGTCAAACATTATAGCCAAAAAACAGAAATTGAAAACTGATGAAAAAAGTGGGTTCCTTTAACTCAAAACTGACCCATGAGACTGATTATTCTGCGAACCAATCACTTGTTATTACACAGCAGGGAACCAATAAGATTCACAAGCAGTGAGGGGTGCATGGTGCATCTGGAATTGCTCTGCCCCTCCTCCCCCTCTCAGCCAAATGGAAGCTCAGAGTGTGCCACAATATGGCGTTCTTGCTTTGAAAACAGGAAAATAGGATGTGTGCTTTCAGCAGGAGTAGGGGCAGCAGGCGACAACAGAGACTCAGCCTCCTTCCTCCCAACCCCTTCTGGGGTGGATCCAGGCACCCCAGAGGCTTTGTGCATTTCATGTGATGTGCATGAGGTCGTGCACGTGGGGAGGGAAATAGCCATATAGCCAGGCAGCAGCTACCCCCAGAGCCAGAAGCAACACTTGGCCATGGTGGCACTGCCTGGGGAGGGGTCCTAGATCTGAGAATTCTGGAACAGGAATATGGAGCCTTGCCAAGCAGGAGGCCCTTCCCTCCCCC
The DNA here is from genome assembly GCA_029204185.1 of Lerista edwardsae. Classification (NCBI taxonomy): domain Eukaryota; kingdom Metazoa; phylum Chordata; class Lepidosauria; order Squamata; family Scincidae; genus Lerista; species Lerista edwardsae. The sequence goes on along the minus strand of JAJKFI010000056.1, from coordinate 4,440,508 downwards.
CACAATCCTTCGTACTACCACAACAGAATTCAAACAGAAAGTCATCCCTTTAATTCTACAGCATCAACTTCCTGTATAAAATGGAGGGGGCGTCTCTCCTTAAATTCCCTGTGTGGCGCCTGTTCTGTGCCCCTCCCCCTCCCTATTGATCAGCGGGAGGGGGTGGGCTGGGAAATGCAGGGCAATGGCACTCAGCCCCACCCCCAGGCAGCTAGAACTGGCCAAGGACCCCTCCTACCCCCCACCCTCAGCAGGGAGGTGATGCTGAGGCAGACCTCAACCTCTAGCAGCCTGAAAGTGGTGGTGCACCTGGCTTCACAAGTGAGTGCAGGTGGGGGTGACCAGAGGCAGGGGGGGGGAAGAGCTGCAGCTGGAGGAGGAGGAGAGTTCAGGCAAGAGCAGCTCAGCCCAGGGTTGGGGCTTAGCGACAGCCTCCTGGCAAGTGGGGTGGGGGAGGGAGAAGTTGTTGGCCTTTGTTTGCCCTGCAGGTCTCCTCTCCTCAGCCCCCACCCCACTGCAAATTAACTGCTCTGCCAAGGAAAAGGAGGGCAAACTATCCCAGCCCCATAGGTCACTGCATCCCCCACCCTCAGGATCCATGCTTGAGCTGCAACGCCCCACTTTCTCAGTCTCTTCTTTCTGCCAGGAATATGACAGTGTGTATGTGTTTCTCTCTGTGTACCCCCCCCTCTCTCTCTCTGCGTGTGTGCGTGCGTGACCCCCATTCACTTCCTCCTGCATACTAGTATGATTGTCAGGCCTTGATTATGAAGCAAGACTTTTGCTCTTTTCAATGGCAGGGCTTAACCACAGGGAATATAAACCCATGTGTGTCTGAGCATGAGCAGAGTGCCTTTTTCATACTACTCATTGGTAATGGGGAGCTGTGGCCAACAGCCAGTAGGTCAAAAGGGAGCCACGAGTCAAAAGAAGTTTGGGAACCCCTGCAATAAGGCTTTATTATGAGCCAGCTCTTATTTCCATGTATCAGAGCCTCACACCGGGATTTGAATTCAGTTGTGTGTCATCAAGCTGGCCACTGGTTTTTTTGTTGATTATTGATTGGTTGGATGACCTATACTGTGATTTATTTTTAAAAAATAAAGTTAATGGGAGTTGCACCAACCCCAGTGATGCCCCTGCATTTAGGTGGTGTGTATAATACTGTGATTTATTATGGATTGGTCCAGAAGGAGGTCCATCAAGGGGGGTGACGTGGTGACTGTTCTTCCAAATTCCTTGCCGGGCCACCCCAAGGGCCCCAATGCGGACACTAGACTAACTAGTTTCCCCTCCAGAGCAGCCTCAGAGATAGGCTAGAGCGACCCTCTGGGTTCAGTCACCCACTGGGCCTCCTCTCTTCCAGCAGCTTTGATTGGGATCACCAGCTGGCCAGCCTCCTGCAGATTGCCCTCATCACTGGCTTAGCTCCGAACTACCCTAAGTCTAGCACCAACAAACCCCATCACCAAACAATAGGCAGTCAGCTTGCCTAAGGCACAACTGCCTCCTCCACTTGGTGGCTCCAGGGGCGTGGCAGACATACAACAATTCCCAATGGTTATTCCCCACAATAACCTTACCTTATCCAGTCCAGCAATCCGTCCATCAGTCCGTCCTTCAGGCAGTCAGTCCAGCCAGGACTCCAGGACCTACCTGGTGCCCTCCTCCAGCACCTACCCAGGTCCCGCACCTACCTGGTGCTTCTCCTCCAACACCTTCCCTGCTCCTTTACTCCAGCTCCTGCCTCCCACCTTATACTGAGGCCAGCCAATCAGTGTCTGTTGCTAGGCAGGCTCTAGCATCAGCCACACCCATTTGCACCTGTGCTCTTCTTTCATTGCCAGAGGCCTCATCAGCCTACAGCTGTTCTCCCAAGGCTTGCAAAGACCTTGGGGGTTAACTCTATAATCCCTGGCTTATCTGGGACAAGGAGCCATTGCTGATACCATTCCCTATCTCCTCAGGGTATCTCCTGCCTTTTCCAATACTGTGATGTGGTCCCACAAGCCCTAGCAACACCACTGCATGGAACTGCCTGTACTCTATTTAGGACAATCTCCCTTCCTGTGTGTGTGAGTGAATTAATGTTGGCTTGATGTTGCTTTAAAAAGCAGCTACCAACATTAATACTTACAAAAAGGAGTAATCACTTTGCTTTGGCTTTTCTCCATTCCCCCCCCACACTTTTCTGGCCTTTTTTTTGGTACAAATAATGATTTATGCAAAGTCACCAAGACAGCTATTGCTTCCATTGTGAAGTTTATTATCTCCAAGATGAACAGACAAGTCATTAAGCTCTCGTAGAAGGATTAGTGGAGGGAACGATCATTGCATTGTGATTTTCTGGTTACATGGTTCAATACAATGATGCTTTAAGGAAGTAAAAGCCAATTTTAGCACTGTCATTATGGGACACTGTATGTCATCAATAGGCAGTTATAAATATTAGAACTGATAAGAGTCGCCTCTCCGTAAAGGGGTCCTTTCTATCATATACCAACCGACTGAATAACACAGAGGCATAATTTATGAAGAGTATTCCATTCTGGATTTTATCTTTCATCTCGCCTAAAAATAATATTTGGAGTTACATCTTTTGTGTCTCAAGGGAATGAGAGAAGGCAACTCTTTCTCCAGAAGGTTCTTTTCATGTCATTGTGTATTTCTTATGACAGATGAGTCTTCAAAAAACAACCAAGCTAATTAACCTGTTTCTAACGAGAGATGTGATGTGTGAGAGCTCTTGATGCAATCTCCTTTTCTAAAAAGGACACATTCCTTTCCAGGCCAACATTGCTGTGCTCATAAATGTTCTGCAAATATTCTAAATATTCTTCCAGTCGTCTCTGGATGATCAAATATTTACTGATGCCTATATATCAAACCCCATTTGATTAGGATTCAGTGCTTTATGGTATTTGATGGTATCTGCTAGCTGACGTGAAATGCTGTTTTGAATTTGATGGCATTGGCAATCCTGTTAATGGACTCACAAGTGGTTTTCCATCTTTGTAACTTTTGGTATTCTTTCCATATTGACGTCTCTACATGTGGCAGATAATTATAGAACACAGTCAAGGGCTGCAATCCTATAGCCATTTTCCGAGTAACCTCCACTGAACACAATGGGACTTGCTTCTGAGCAGACATGTTTGTGCTGTAGGGCATATATGCAGGTCATATGGGATATTGTTGGGCCTTACCAACACCCATTGTGAACGGATGGTGTATCCTAAGACACCAACTCATACATTTTGGGAGGCTGCTAAGTAGTAGTAGGTAAGCTGTTTTTTTGGAAAGCTTGTCTGCCATTACAGATATCATTGATGGCACAATCCTAGCCAACGTTCTAGCACTGACATAGCAGTGCCAACAGGGCATGTTCTGCATCCTGCAGTGGAGTAGTAGTCATGGTGGCCTCCTCAAAGTAAGGGTATGTTTGTTCCCATACCTTGGAGCTGTATTGCCCTTACCCTGGTGCTGGAAAGTTGGTTAGGATTGCACCCTGAGGGGCATTTGAGAGTATTTGATGATTGGCATGCAATAGTATCTAGTATTTGATGTATTTCACAGTTAACATGTAATTTTAAAAAAAATCCATCTCTAATTGCACTAATGATACAATATTTTAAAGTAGTAGAGCCAAGGCATAATTAAAAGTGGTTTAACAGTGAGGGAAGAGACAGGTGTGCCCTCACTGTGTATCACGTTATGATGAGATGTATCATCCAAACTGGTGCATTGTTGAAAGTGGTTGAGTATGTATGTCCTCACAAAACAGGAAGGGTGTTCTTTGCCCTTGTTTATAATGGGCCCATACCACCACATCAAAGGGCTCTCACCAAAGGTCATTGCCAGCCCACTTCTATTTATCGTGGCTCCACTATGGGGCCACCTGTCAGGAGAAGACAGATGCTGGTGTAGTAGAGTGGTTAAAAGTCTGAGTCAGGGTGTTATGGGTTCAATTCTGGCCTCTGCCAGGAACTCACTTGGCATCTTTAGGCAAGACACTCCCCCTCAGCCTCAGCTGCAATATGTGGATAAGAATACTTACCTTACAGGCTTGTTGTAAGGTTTCATCAAAATAATATACATGAAACACTTTACAAATGCTAAGTACTGTCTGAGCTCAGACACAGCTTTGTTTTGGGTTGCTACCTCCCCAACAAGCCTAACAGTGACAACAATCTGGCAGGCTGTAGCAGGATTTCTGGTCAGGCCAACGAACCACCATATTCGTCTAGAAAGCCAACCATTGATGAGCATGAATTACACAGGTCTGCCCAGGGAGGCAGCACCCAGCACAAGCGCTGTGGGAAAGGTGGCCTTATGCACAGAACGGGCAGGGGGGACCTTTGAGCTGCGAACTCCGCCACCAGAGAAGGGGAGGTGGAACGTTGGATGGGGCCATTTATGGGGCCTAATCAGGCCCTGGGGCAGAGATAGGAGAGCCTATGATGAGGCCAAGAGGGCCACCTGTAAGAAGACAGATCCTGAGGGGAAGGAGGAGCCAAACACTGCTGGGTGGAGTAGGGAGCAGTAGAGTGAGGTAAACCAGTGGCATGAGGGGAGTCCATTCCCCCCCCCCACAGTGTAATGGTGATTCCCACTGTCTCTGCTTGGGGGGGTGGCGAGTTTCTACCTCTGGTGCATAGGAAGCACCACAAAATCAGCCCTCCTGCTCAGTGATGTCATTCAAATGATTAAGGAACAGGAACTCACTTTTGATTGGCACTTGTCGGGAACCCGGAACCAGCCACAGAGCCCGTTAGGATCTGGAACACCCGTTCTGGTCCGTTCCCCCTGAATGACATCACTGCTCCCGCCCCTGCTCTGGCTCCTGTACAGCTCTAAATGGCACTGGTGTTCCTGAGGGGGGGGGAGGGAAGAAATGCTAAATTTTGCAGGCGCCTGAGCTCCTGTGTAAAGGGCCCCTCCCCTTGGCTTCAGAGCTGTTCTCTGCTCAGAGAGCAAAGCCTCCAAGCAAGCTCTCCCAGACCCCATTGGCTTTCAGGGGGAGAGGGAGGGGCTGCTTCACACAGGTTGCTGCAAAACAGTGTTTTGTCCCCCATCTAGGAACACCACTGCTAAATGGAGCTGTTTCTAAGGTCAGGGCCGTACATGCATGGGGGAGTAGCTAACTGTGCAGGCACAGGGGTGACACAATGATGCGGGGGCTGTGCCCCCGGTTCCATTACTGAGATAAAAAAAAGCCCACCCAAGCTCTGAGGCTCCCAGCAGGAGTACTGGAAGGAGGAAAGACCCAGATCTGGGCAGACGGCAATGGAGGTGGCTCCAAAGTACTATTAAGAGAAAAAATGGATGTTGGTACTATTGTGGAGAATATAACAATTTCAAAATATCTAAATATTCAGCACAGGCAGTTTTCAATGTCTCTTTAAGACTGTGAGAGCTTGGCTAGAAACTTTACTTGTTAATTTCCTTATTCTCCCCTTAAGCATTAAAAAAACTTTTTTTTAAAGCAAAGGAACTTCATATATTAAATGACATTTTCAATAATTCAGAGAATCCCCCTTTGCATGTTTTATTTCTTATATATTCAAAGATGTGGAGATAATGTAATGGGATATCTGTATCGCATTTTAGTGAGTGAACTGCCCTGGGATCTCTCAAACATTCACAAAACCCCCGGAGTGAGTATTTATTAAGAGAGGGGAAAAAATCATAATGACAGACAAATAATATCATTATTAGGACAAACCAATGTGGAAAGCTTGCAGGTTACATGGTGTTCCTCTTAAGGTTGGTTGAATGGAAACCCATTTTACACTGGAAGGGGAGATGTTTACAGGAAATAATAATGCAATCCTTTGTCCAGAGGCGTAACTAGGTCAGAGCCTGAGGAAAACATGCCCAGGTGCTAAGTCAAGGGGGGCACATACTTACCCCTTCAAGCTCCACCTTAGTCATGGAGGAGGTGCAGATGGCTTAGCACCCCCTGTTCCTTCTCCATCAAAGGAGAGCCTCTGCAGGAGAAGGAACAGGGCACAAAGTTGCCATACAGCAAATGCCCCCTCCTCAGGGAGAATCTGCATGGTGTGGCAGAGCTTTATACTTCTGCCTATGTCATCCGAGCGCGCCAACTACCGGAACGCTCGGATGATTGACAGCCCTCCGCCCCTATGGCGGAGGGCTACCACGCCCCCCAAGCCTCACTGCGCCGGAATCGCTCCATTTTTGAGCAATTCCCGATGCCAGGGGGGGGGGGGGGGCCCCAGCAGCAGCTCGCCCATCCTCCAAGGCAGCGGCGCAGCCCAGGACCTCCGCAGAATTAGCGGAACGGAGTACCGGGCCGTTCCGACTGAATGACGCCTCTGCCTATACCCACATACCTGGGAGTAAGCCCCACCAAGCACTATGGAACACGACATGAGTTAACCAGATGAGTAAACCTGCATAGGATTGCAGTGTAAGTATTGCATGAGCTTGAATTTACTCCCCAGGTAAGCATGCTTACACTGCAACCTAAGTTCTATGTGCATTTCGAATCAGCTCTGAGATGGTAACAGAGGAAGCCTTTGCACTGCAGGCTTGTCAAGTTGGCTCTCCTATTGTCAATACTGCAAAAAATAATTAGCCAGCCAAGATTAATAAAGGAGTAATCCAGGAGCACAATCCTAATCCTGACCTGGAAAAGGGAGGCCAACTAGGCTGCCATATATCCAACCCAGGGTTGGGACTGGTTGCACTGCTACCCAGGGCAAAGGAACACATTCCCCTTCCCCTAGGTAGTGCACAGCAGCCTGAATGGGGCTACTCAGAGCTGCATCAAAGAAATTGCTGGTGTAACTTGGAGCGGCCTGGATCAGGGCTAACCAGGCTGTGGACAGGGATTAGGACTCTGCCCAAGTGCCGGATCCTGTTTCCACACCCTCCTTGGGCTGGTCCGCCCATGGGCCTGCTTGTCCCCCCCGCCTTTCCACCAGCCCATTCTGCCTTTTCCTGCCCAGTTCTGCCTCCCCCCGCCACAAACCCCCACGCTGGCTAAGTAAAGTTCAGCCAGCCTTAACTGTGTGCTGCTGGGCTTGAACCTTGGCGCGAAGGGGCCAATGCAAGTCTATACACCGGCCTTTCTCTTCTACTGTTGATGCAAATACATTTTAAGGCATGTCTGCAACACTGGGCTGACACAAGGGACTTCAGATTGTGCTTTCAATTATGCTCCAAATCTGCCACTTTTAATTGTAACACGTAAGGCAGAGAATAGAAGACCAAAAAAACAGAATAGTTCTTGTATTAGCAGAACCGAAGATGGCTCTTAAACCGTCCGCCTCTGGATATCAGTTTCTGGGGAACAGACAACATGGACAGGAAGGAACTTATCTAAGGGCACCTAGTGAGCTGTTATTGGAAAAAGTCGGCCGAGCTGAATGGGTCTGCTCCTGCCAGGCAGGGCTTATATTCTTAGGTTCTGAAGTTTGTGGTGTTAATTAGCATTCTATTATTTGAAAGTACAGTATTTGCTCTCTTTTTGCCAATATTTTTTTCTAGGATAGTGAACTTCTGTTCTGCCAAAAAATCCCTGCCAGCCCTCCCCAAGGGCCCTGATGCCCACACCAGGCTAACTAGCTTCCCCTCCAGAGCAGCCTCAGAGATAGGCAAGAGGGAGGGGGGTCATTCACCCACTGGGCCTCCTCTCTTCCAACACCTTTGCTTGGAATCACCAGCTGGCCAGCCTCCTCCAGACTGCCCGCATCACCAGCTTAGCTCAAAATACCCTAAGTCTACCTTGGCACCACAAAGACCCACCACCAAACAATAGGCAGTCATCTTACCTAAGCCACACCTGCCTCCTCCACTCGGTGGTTCCTGGAGTGTGGCAGCCATAGAACAACTTCCCACAGCCTTCTTACCTTCCTTTATCCAGTCCTTTCATGCTCCAGCCATTGGCCAGTCCCAATCCACCCATCCAGCACCTACGCAGTACTCCCTTACTACACCTCTTGCCTCCAATTTTAGACTGAGGCAGGCCAATCGGTGTTGCTGGGCAGGCTCCACCATCAGCCACACCCATCTGCATCTGTGCTAATCACCCTTCCTAGCCAGGGCCCACATCAGCCAACCTAGGCTGCAGCTGTGCTCCCGAGGCTTGCAGAAGCTCTGGGATTAACTCCGTATTTCCTGGGTAATCTGGGACAAAGGGCTACTGCTGATACCATTCCCTATCTCCTCGGGGTATCTCCTGCCTTTTCCAGTACAACTTCCCACACTGGGATAGTGTGGATTTGAATGGATTATTATTGCACAGGCCTTATTTTGTTACGTTTGTTTATCCTCTAAAGAATAATCTGAGGTTTTGCTTTTGTGCATTGTATTTGATGGATCATGCATTTTTTTAAACCCCATTACATTATCCTTTTTTTTTTTTTTTTGGTAGTGTTGAAAACATTTCCAGTAAAAATTCTGTTTAGGAACCCGCATGAAACTGCCATCAAACATATGCATTGCTAAATTTATTTGTCTTATTGCAATGCGAACCTCTATTACCATGTGTACCCTTTTAAAAGCTTCAGGAGTATAAAAGCTTTTACCATTTTGGTGGTTAGCTATTTTATGTTCCTACGTTATGGAATCATATCATACTTTGTCAAATTCCCTCTTATAATTATTAGTGAATCCTAAATGACAAGAGTTCATTTCTTGACACCTTGGATGGCAGCAAACAAAATGGGTCTCTTTTCTTTTTCCATGCGAATTGCTTGCAATATAGACTAATTGGCATACTAATTGACTTCTACCATAATTTAGGTTTATGGTTTATTGTTTTTAAGGTTGTTAGGTGGCATACAATTTATCTGCTAGCAGTCAGCAGGTATTACATTTTTGAAAAGACTAAAATGGCTTTAATTGTATTATGGGAGTCGTATGCAGGGGGCACCATCTAAGATTTCAGGGAAGGGGTGGGGAGGCAAAGTGGTTTCAGGATGTGAGGGAGGAGGCATTCACAGAAAGATTCAAAGGCCCACTCAAGATGAAATTGCAGAAAAGCTGTGTAATTGGAGAACATTTCTTGTGATGTATTTGTTTTTGCTAGCTTATCATTCTGGCATGTGCATAAAAGGAAGGTCTGTAATTTCAAGGACCCCTAGAAGGACATTGCATGTGTGGCAGCCATTCATTTAAATGGGATACTCCAGCACCACCGTCCTGGGAGAAGATAGAAAGGAACGAGTGCCTAACTCAGTGGTTTTCAATTGGCGGAACATTGGTGCCGCAGGAGTCTGGAGTGCAGCAATTGAAAATAGCTGAAAATCTCTGCCAGGTTCTGCAGCTTTGTTGGGCAATTGCTTTCTGGGCAATTGTCTGCAGTAGCAAATTGTCTGTCCCCCTTCTTCTGCTGGCAAAGGTATAGATGCTCCTCCTGTTTCACATATGGGGTTTGAAGTGTGGATTGTGACTCCCCCACAGTCTGTTAAGGACATCAAGCCAACACACATTTTGCTGTCTTAAAAGTTAGTTCAATCCCTGGGTATATTTGGGGTGCTGATTCCAAATATTCTTTCAGTTCTACCCTGCCCTGTCTAGTTTCGGAGGTAACAGTATAGCTATAGTGAATAGTTCAAGCAGCTTCTTTGTGAGGTAGCCATTCACTGACAGGGCTTTGCATATCTCCAAAACTAGGGCTGCAATCCTATCCCTGCTTACTTGGGAGTAAGCCCCATTGACTATAATGGAACTTACTTCTGAGTAGACATGCATAGGATTGGGCTCTAGGTGTGATAGGGAAAACCTGATGCAATTTTTTTTAATCAGCACCCCAAATTCAAATAAAACCACCATACATTTTTTGGAAGGAAAAGAAAGTGTTTAGATTCTCAAATTCACAGGCCTGTATAATGTGTTTGTATGTTCTGTACAGTTTCAATCTAGAAAAGAGGTTTGCTTTTTTTTCCCCTCTGGGTGACTATCAAAATTAAGATTTTTTTATTTAAAAAACCCGAATGAATTTTTTTGTGAATTTCTTGGACCCAGAGAGACCCTTTCTAGAAATAGAAAATGTGCAGCCACGTTCCTATGCAATGTATATATTTTATGCTCAAAGTTCAGGCTAATGCTGAGTTCATTACTCAGTGCCAGTAGTGAGAACCTTTTGCTTCCATTCACCTCAGGCCAGTCAATTACGCAGCCCCTATAAGCTTTATTGACCTTCAGATCTGACTCATCAGGCTACTTAAATCCACGAGGTATCCAAAGCTATGCTTAAATAACACTGAGGCCAGGCTGCAGACTGATAAAAGGCAGGAAGTTCCAAATCATCGCTGACACTGTCCTTTCCACCCGCGCTGGAGAAAAAGGAACAAAAAAAGATGCCATCATGTGAATTAATAAGTACCGTCTCCGCTTTAATTCTCCTTTGCCTGAGTCTTGGGATACTGGCTGCATGGATCTCTGTCTTCATTTAAATCATCACAAAGATTGTCTGCTGCATTTTGTTTTGCCCATCTGAAGCTTCCTGAAATGCGCAGTGTATTCCAAATGAGAGATTCATATGTTGAGTATTCCTTTTTGCTTGGGTAAATGCTTACATTTGAATGCAATGGGCAATCTTTGTGGCAATTTAAATCAAGCCAGAGACTGGTGTAGCCAAGATCCCAAGACTCTGGGGAAGCAGACCGAAAGCTAAGATAGTACTTACTAATTCACATGAGAGCAACTTCTTATTCCTTTAATCAAGGGTGGGTAGAAAAAAACACAAAGTTGCCATTTTAAAAAAATTCAAAATACCAGCACTCTGAACCAAATTGAATTCCCTGCTTCAGATGGAGGTGTTTGGGGGCAGGGGAGGGTGGCCCCGGAGGTGGATCAGGCCTGAGAGGGGGTGGGACTGGCCACGGCAGTGCAGGCTGGATCCTACCCCCTGGCCTCAGCCTGAGCAGTGTTACACAGGCCACTCAGATTTGCGACCAAAAATTGAGGGTGCAGATCTGAGTGGTTCCATAGGGCTGGCTGGCACATGACAGGAGGTAAAGGGAGTAAAATCCCCTTCCTCTGAGTTGCACTCCAGCCCGTTCCTACCTCACGCTGGATGCAGCGCAGGTAACTTGGCCTGTCTGTTCCAGCGCAAGTTAGAATTGTGCCCTTAAAAACATAAGACGAGCCCTTCTGGATCAGATCAAAGGCCCACAGAAGCCCACCAGATGCCTCAGGCAGCACTCAAGACAACAAGATAAAAAAAATCTTGTATCTCATTTCCACTCCTCTGTATCTGGCACTCTGAGGTAGCCTTCCTCTAAAATAAAGAGGTTGCTCCACCCATCGTGTAGCCTGCAATGGACTTTTCCTCCAGAAATCTGTCCAATACCCTTTTAAAGGCATCTAGGCCAAATGCCATCACCACCTCCAGTGGTAAGGATTTCCACAGATTAATTACCCACTGGGTAAAAAAAAATTCCTTTTATTTCTTCTAACGGGAGAGTTTTAGTGGATGTCAATTTTAGTGGATCCACTCAATTTTAGTGGATGTCCCCTGGTTCTAGTGTTGCTTGAGAGGGAAAAGAACACCCCTCTATCCACTCTAACCATCCCATGCATAATTTTGTATGTCTCAAATTTCCCCCCTCAGGCACCTAGTGGCCCCAAATGCTATAATCTTTCCTCGTAAGGGAGGAGCCCCAAACCAGGAATCACTTTGATTGCTTACTTCTGTACCTTTTCTAGTTCCACTATGTCCTTTTTGAGATGTGGCAACCAGAACTGTACATCGTACTCCAGGTGTGGCCTTACCATTGATTTGTACAATGGCATAATAATATTGGTTATTTTATTCTCAACCTCTCTTTTTAATTACCCCAAGCGCAGAATCGGCCTTCTTTACTGCTGCTGCACACTGGGTCGACACTTCATTGAGTTGTCCACTAGCAGCCCAAGATCTCTCTTCTGAATTGTCACAAACAGCTCAGAACCCAGCTGCTCCTGGGCCCGCCTGCCCTCCCGCGCGTCCGAATAACTCTGAAATGGAGCGACTCGAGGTGCAGGGAGGCTCAGGGGCGGAGGGCCGCCAATCATCCGGGCGTTCCGGTTCCTGGCATGCCCGGATGACGTCTCTGCCATTAGCCTATTTTCCCCCTTTTTGAAAACAGATACATCTTAGTTTCTTTTTGCAAAGGTCTTGAAAACAGATATACAGTATCATGGTTTCTGTTTGCAATTATTTGTTTTGTTTGTATTGGACTGTTTTGTAGACAAATAACTAGTCAAATAAACTAGACAAATTTTGTAGACAAATGAAGTTATTTGTAGACAAATAACTACACATACTGTGTTATTTCAACTTGTAAATAAATGACCTGGAGATAGGGATAAGTAGTGAGGTGGCCAAGTTTGTGAATGATACTAAACATTTCTGGGTGGTGAAAACCAGAAAGGATTGTGAAGAGTTCCAGAAGGATCTCTCCCAATTGGGATAATGAGCAGCAAAATGACAGATCAGTTTAACGTAGACAAGTGTAAAGTGATGCACACTGGGGCAAAAAAAATCAAAACTTTATATATAGATGGGGAAACACCATGAAGAATCAGGTGCTGCTTATGTTGAACCAGGGCAAATGGAGGAGGGAGTTCATGGCCCTATTTGTTTGTTTTTTTAATCTTGTGAAACAGGCTTGGAGGTGTGTGTGTGACCCAAGATGTTGACTTTCCCACCCTGCGTGATCAGGTGAGCGTCTTAACTCCAGCCTCTTTTGTTACTGGTCAGTTTGGGATGAATAGGCACCCAACAAAGGAACAATGGCTGTTGCCTCTTGGTAATTTAGCAGCTCCTTCAAGATGCTGAATTCTATATGGGAACATCCTAGGTAATAAAGAAGTCCAAAATAAGGGAAAATTAGGGGTTTCCACAATGCTGATATTATCCTAGGGGATAAGAAAGTCCAAAATAGGGAAAACGACTTTTCTTCCTTCCTTTCAGTTCTTACCACTGCTTCGATCTCAGATTCTATCAACTTGTTAAGGTAAAGGTTCTCCATGACCAAATGGTCTAGTCATGACCGACTGTAGGAGGCGGTGCTCGTCTCCATTTCTAAGCCTGTAGAGCTGGCGTTTTGTCCAAGGACAAGCTTCTGTGGTCATGTGGCCAGCATGACTCTACGCCGTAGCGCATGGAATGCCGTTACCTTCCCACCAAAGTGGTCCCTAGTTATCTACTTGCATTTAGGTGCTTTCGAACTGCTAGGTTGGCTGGAGCTGGGACAAGCAACGGGAGCTCACTCCGTCATGCAGTCTTGAACCGCCAACCTTCCAATCAGCAAGTTCAGCAACAGTGATTTAACCTGCAGAGCCACCACGTCCCATATCAACTTCTTACTTGGACTCAAATGATATTTAAGAAAGTGATACAAGAAAAAAAAAATGTTCAGGGAACTCAATGATAAGTTTGATTTTCATGGCATGTACATTCAGATTAATGTATCGCAGGGCATGCCAAAAAAAAAAAAAGTGTAAGAGAAAGTAACTAAAATAAATCTGAGACCAGGGGTAACAAATATGGGAATGCTAGCATGAATACCCAAAATAACAAAAGGTAAATTGCTCCACCTGGGCTAACAAGACTTAGAAGATTATTTAAGAAGTCATAAGGGGTTAAAAACGTTGCAAGCCCTAACGGAACTAAATCTAGACAGATTATTCATGCCTGAGGAAACTAGAGTTAGCAAAACCAGTATGACTTTATAATAATCCGTTCTTGAATAATGTTTGAATAATGGCTGATTGGGAGAGCTATCTGTTCCGAGAGAATTGCAGATGCTAATAATGGGAACAAGTAAGTGAGTTTAAAGAAAAAGAAAATTGTCTGTCATATTAAATATTATACATTCTCAGGTGCTATGGACTAGTCCATAAAGCTGAGATAAATGGTATAATTGAGTAGGCATGCACCCCACCCCAAAAGAGAGAGAGAGAGAGAGAGAGAGAGAGAGAGAGAGAAATTAGGAATTCAAAGTCTGGCAAATGGAAAATAAAAATGTACATTGATAATCCCTGGATGTTCATGAATCCTCTTCACAAAATCTGTTGAAGTACCAGTACTTATGGCTGAGCTCATTCTGCATAATCCCAACACAAAATCCTCATTATTTTGCTGGTAATGTGGGGCTATGCTGGGATAGAAGTTCCAAGCCGGGGGGGGGGGAGTATTTTAAAGTTATTAAATAGAAATTCCAGTAAGGGTGCAATCCTAAACTGTCCTGGAACAGGAAGCTCTGCTGTATCCAGCACAGCTTGGGAGCAGGCTGGAGCCTCCATGGGGCAAGGGCACATTTGTCCTCTTGCCCTGGGGTAGGCACCAACCACCCCTATGGAGTACTCAGATCTGTGCCCGTTATATAGTGGGTGCAGGTTTGAGCACACCCTGCAGCCTGAATCAGGGCTGTCTGGGCTAGGGACAGGGATTTGGATCCGTCCTAACGGCCGCATCCAACCACCATCCCCTGCTCTGTTCTGCATTCAGACTGACAGCAGCAGCAGCAGCAGATGTTGTGGGAGGAGGGTAGGTGGTTCCAGGAGGCAGAGCTGGGGAGTTGAGGGGAGGAGGAGGGCTTAGCGGTTTGGGGGGGTCAAGAACTTTTTCTCAAAATGGTGCATGACTTGAGTAAAAAAGCCTCTAAGGTGGTTCAGGTCGAGTCATGACAGTTGCACATTATGACTAGAACATAAGAAAAGTGTCGCTGGATCAGGCCAAGGACCCATCTAGCCCAGCTTCCTGTATGTGGCCTAGCAGATGCCTCTGGGAACACACAGGACAACCAGATACTTGTACCTTGCTGCCACTACCCTGTATCTGGCATTCTGAAATAGCCTATTACCAGCGGCGTCATGCAGCCGGAACGCTGGGCAGGCGGAACGGGTGAGCAGCAGCCTGCCCGTTGCGTTCCGGTCCGTTTCGCCATCTTCCCCGCCCCCGTGGGGGTGGGGAAGACGGTGAAAC
>JAJKFI010000056.1:4405350-4425161 GCA_029204185.1 Lerista edwardsae | reverse complement strand
TGCTGGTGGAGTTCTGCCCGTGCAGGCCCATGCTGAGGGCATGTCATAGATGGGCGGGAGGCTAACAGGATGGAGGGAGAATGGATCTGTGGGTGAGTCAACCCGGGAAGGCAGGAGGAGACAGGACACTGCCATTGGGTCGTATCCTAACCCTTGTCTACCGGCTGGTCGGCCCTGATCCGGGCCACTCCTGGCTGCTTGGACTTGTACCTGCTATTTTGCTGGTGTAGATCTGAACAGCCCCATAGGGCTGGCTGGGGCTTACCCCAGGGTAAGGGGGAAATCTCTCCTTGCCCCATGGTGAGCTCCAGATGCGTTAGGATATAATGTGCAGACTCCAATACAGGGTAGAATTGAGCTGTGAGTCGCATTAAGCTAGGTGGATCCCAATAGGTCCCATTGACCTAGAAGTAAACCCCACATGGAGATTACTCCCTGGTAAGTGAGTTTAGGATTGCAGCCTTGATTGCGCAACCTTGGAGCGCAATCTCGAGTCAGGGAAGCTGGCACATATCCATATGCTGTCCTTCCTGATTCCGAGAGTGGTGCAAGCACGCTTTACTGTGCGTTTGTCACACCCCTGGGCTGGCACAAGTGACTTGTGCTGGCTAACTCCAGGTTAGGATTGCGCCCTTAGCTTACTTTTGTTGATTGTTAGCTAAACGTATGAACTGAGGCTGGGGGCTGCCACACAAGGCGTTTTGCTGTGCAATTGTCCTTCAGTCGTCACTCACTTTTGACAAGGCATCGACATGGCATTGTCACCAAAATGTTATCTGGTATTTTCCTTGTATTGTGTTTCTTCCACCTCTGTTGAGAGAGCAGAAAAGCAGTGGCAGGAATAGAACAGTATTGCAATTGTTCTTGGGTTTTGACCATTATTAATGCTATTTTTTCTACCTTTTAAAATGAAAATACTCCTGGTAGCTTCTGTCTAATTAATTACTGCCTCTTTCTATGCCGCAAAGGCATACCTGAATTTGCCCCTTAATTAGACAACTTCTGTTTCCTGTGTATACGTCTGGCATTAATTGCCCGTTTCCTTGTTGCAGCCAGCCGTTGCTGATCATTATTCCAAAGTGCAATTTCATAGTTTGGCAACTGCAATCATGGGGATGAAATAAAGGAATGATGCCTTTTTAATCAGGCTCTCTTGCTCACTCTTGTGCACTCTATCCAGAGTTGGACTCAGAGATGCAATTCAGTTGCTTTGGTTCCCCCACCCCCTTGCTGAGCCTGTTAGCTCAATCCTATCTGACTTTCCAGCACAGATGTAGCTACAGTGCAGCCCAGTTAAGGGAACAAATGTTGAGGAGGCCTCTGTGACTGCTCCCCCACAGCGGGTTGCAGCACATGTCCCATTGGCAAAGCTGCATAAGCACTGGAAAGCTGGTTAGGATTTGGCAGCTATTTTCAACATTTTTCTTCTCATGGCACATGGACATCTATGGTTTTCTCTATGGTCTTCACCTCTTGTGATGTCACTTCCAGCTTCTGGGAGATTCATCTGTGTTCTGCTGCTCTTTTTCTAGGGCAACTATCTGTAGTAATAAATTGTTTGTCCTTTTCCTCCACCAGCAGAGCTGATGGAGGAAGAGGGATGTACAATTCATTATGAGAGACAGTAGCCCTAGAAACAGAGCAGCAGAACTTGGAAGAGGTTTTTTTTTAGTGATTTTCAGCACTGTGCTCCAAACTTCCATGGCACATCTGCGGACCTTTTGTGGCACATAAGTGTGCCACGGCACTCCAGTAGAAAATTACTGGCCTCCAGAATGAAGTGACAGCTGGTTGCTTTCACAACCAACATTTCCAACATGCAGCCACTGGGGAAGGCTCAGCAGAAGGCAAAATGAAAGCTCCAAGGATTGGGCCTGGCCATCAAGCACATTATCCCATCAGCTGCTTTGAACAGTGGCCTCCCTCATGCATTTCCTTGAGCCAAGGAAGCCAAGCAGCCCAAATCAAGGCCACACAGCCTGGGGATGGAGCCTTGGATGCGGCCTACTGATGTGGCCCTGCCCCCGCCCAGATTCCCTTACTTTGAGGAGGCCTCTGACTGACTGCCAACTGCAGGATGCAGTGCATGCCCCATTGGCATTGTTATGTCTACTGGAATCAGAGGCAGATCTAAGGGAGGGCAAAGCTCTAAGTTTTGCAAGAAGCCTCACCTTGCAGTGGAAATCACTCCTCTCCTGCACCGTTTTAGCCAATCCTCACAGGGAACAGCAACATCTTGGCATTGCTTACTGGCTATGGCAGCAAGGGAGAGGAGGGATTTATGTGACAGGGTAAGGCTTCTTGCAAAACTTAGAGCTTTGCCCTCCCTATAGATCCGCCTCTGACTGGAATGTTGGTTAGGATTGCACCCTAAATTGAATAAACTCGCCCTAATCTCCATTTTTAGCAAGTATGTCTTCTAAAAGAGCTCACATCTGTAAGCTGAGTCCATATCTGTAACTTAACCCAATTAATATTGGGTTAGGCAGCCTAGTGGCAGTTCCTAATTTTCAAGTTCTGAAATCTATCTTCTTAACTTTTTATGGTGCCATAATACCTACTTCATGACCCTGTTCTATATACCTCTCCTGAACACTCCATTCTCTGTATTTGCAGCTTCATTTGTGCTCACTCTTCCACAAGCACATCATGTTCTTATTATCTTCCCACTTCATTTGTCCTCATTGTCTGAGGCATAGAATATCCTGTAATTGTAGCATAACACCCTGCTGCCATATTTTGCTTTGTGCAGATGTAAACCATGAAATGGCTCAATCTTCATCACTACTGAATGGGAGGTTCCCCCCCCCCCAACACTGGAAATTCATGTACTTAGACTGAGGCTTTTATTGATTGTTTTGTGTTACACAGGGTGACTAGATGTCAAAATCACAAAGGAGGACACAACAATCCAAAATGTAGAATTTTCAAGGAAAATGTAGGACGTTACAAAATAAAAGCTAAAAACACTCATATGTAATGATTTTGGGGTATCTTGTCCTCCTTTAATTCAACCCAACAAAGAAAGGAACAAACATGCAAACAAGTGATGTGGGCAACCCCTCTTGACACTGGACTTCCTGTCTGTCTTGAAATGTAAGACATTTTGACATTTACCCAGGACAGAAGGTTGACATGGAGGAACATGTCCTGGAAAAAAAGGACATCAAGTCACCTTGGTGGTACACATCCAATATGAATTCTCCGCACCTGCCAACTGTCAGATACGATCAAATAGGAAATACCACTGCAGGTAAGTTAATCAAAATATTAAATGCCATTGC
Organism: Lerista edwardsae; assembly: GCA_029204185.1. Classification (NCBI taxonomy): domain Eukaryota; kingdom Metazoa; phylum Chordata; class Lepidosauria; order Squamata; family Scincidae; genus Lerista; species Lerista edwardsae. The sequence goes on along the minus strand of JAJKFI010000056.1, from coordinate 4,421,877 downwards.
ATGTCAACAATGATAACAGTGCTAAATACCACTGCATGTGACGTATCCCTGACTACAGAATATTGAATAGTTAAACTGATCAACTAGCCAAATGCAAGCATTTTGGAGCTCCATTCATTTGGATGACAGAGTTAAGCACATCTCATCCATTAGAACATTTGGATGTTTGCTTGGCATATACGCCTTAAATTGTGCAAGCACAATTTAAATACAGACATTAAATATTCAGCAAATTTCCACTGAGAGATCAATCCTAAGCCGCACTGGAATGGTGAGGCCGGCGGGTCTGCGCCATATCCAGTGTAGCTTCGGTGCGCTGGGGAGCCTCCCCATAGGTTTCCTTGGGTCTGCGCCTGCTATTTAGCAGGCGCAGAGCCAAGGAGGCCAAGCAGCCCTAATCAGGGCAACGTGGCCTGGGGACAGAGGCTTGGATGCGGTCTACCAGCTGCATCCTGTCTCTGCGCCCCTCCCCGGGCCGGCATGCCCACCCCCGCCCAGTTCTCCCACCCTCCCTCCTCCCAGAATTGCCCTTGCACCAGCCGAGTTTGCCTGGCGCAAGGGCGGCCCAGCACGGCTTTGTGACGGTGCCCTTGGGCAGATGCTACTGCTAACAGACGCCCTAGCCCTGACGTAGAGATGCTGGTCAGTGGCCCCGCATCGGCGCTAGTGGCGTTGGGCCAACGCAAGCACATTTTGTCGCCCCAACATCCACTTCAGGATTGCACCCTGAATATCTGACATAACAATTGACAAAGTCCAACATTTTTCTAATTTGACAGAACCAATTTTAGAAACTTCTGGAAGGAATTAATTTTAACACTGCCCGCTTTCAACCAAGAAACCAGAAACTAATAAAGCCATGGGTAATACAACCCTGTTTTATTTGTTTTAAGTCAGCGTTGTGTTGGCAGCACTGACAATGTTAACAGGATTGCTATAAAGGGCACTTGGGGCCTCCTTCGGGGAGAGAAAGATCAGGAGCCGTGTGTCCTCCAGGGCTGATGGGTTGTCGCCATCCATTGTCTTGGAGAACATAGCACTAGATTCATGGCTTCTTACTAGACAAAACTGTTCACGGCAGATAGAATTTATCCTGGAAAGTTGCTGCATTCTGCTTGCTGGCACAAAACTCTCTCTAGCGCTTCATCTTTCAGTTGTTGGCAGGTACTTTATAGGGGAACACAGAGCGAACCAGCTTACACTTATAGGTCCCAAATGTCGCTCACTATTACAGTTCTCAGAGCTGTTTGGAAATATCTCTTTTTTTTTGGGTCCAACATTGCATATTTCATAGATCCCTAGGGGAGAATTAATCACTCTTCAGCCTCCAGAAATGTCATCAGTGTGAAATCTAATGTTTTTACTTTCTTTTAAAAGAAAAATATTTCTTTTCTGCTTTTTCTCCTTCTTTGGTACATTTCGGATGTAACTATTTGTCAGGCTACTTGTCCATTACATAGTTGTCTAGCACGACCAGTGGTGGTATCTAAAGCGGGAGGAACCGGAACGCTGGGCGGGACGTACAGTTGATTGGCAGCCTGTCCGTTTCATTCCACCGCCTGCCCGCCCACCGCATGGGCTGCCCCCGGTTGGCGCGCCCCACCACTGCTCAACCAGGCACCCGGCACGCCCCCCCCACCCATCCCCCCTGGCGAGCAGGCACCCCTCTGAGGCCAGGGCAGCCCGCTTGGCGGGCAGGCAGGCAGCGGAACCGGGCAGCCAATCACACGTAAGTCCCACCCAGCGTACCGGTTCTTCCCGCTTTAGATACCACCACTGAGCACGACACCACCTAGACAACAAGATCCAACAGAAAACCGTGAGATCCGTGCTTTATTCTGGGTCTGCTACCACTAGGCCTACCGGGGAGTCTCCAGTGAGAAAAGCTGAGAAATGTCTGAATGGAGGGGGCGCAATGAAGAGAACAGGCAACAGGTTGCAGGGAAAGCAGGCAAGTCAATTGGATGTGAAGGGAAACAGGCATCAGAAATGACCAGAGAAGCTGCAGAAAGGCAAGCTAGACCAGTGAATTTCAATCAGTGGGTGCCATACACAGGTGTGCCACAAATAGCCTGAAAGTATGCTATGGAGTTTTGGAAAGGGGCCATTTGTTAGTAGGGCCATGGGGGTTGAGCCCTCCATCAGCAGCCTGGTATACATTGTCAATTGTCAGAAAACTGATAGTGTGCCTTGATAGCATCTTGTCGTTGTGCTGTGAGATTGAAAAAAAAAGTTGAAAATTGCAGACATTTAGGCTGGTCATGGATTCTTAAGAAGAATAGGGAGGGTAGATTGTTGGCCAACAGTTCCAGGTCAATAAAAAGGGGTCGTGCTTTCTTTTGTTCTTCTGCAAGCTGCTTGGTTGCTCCCTATTATGCTAATTTTCCATGGAAGGAAATGTTGATGTGAGGTAAAATTTACCCATGCCATTCCCTACAATCCGTGTCAAAATGGTACAGTCTTGGGAAGTCTGCACATGATTGATGCGAATGTGTGCCCCAACAATTTCACACCTGGTTAGTATTGCACATTTTTCAAGACACACTTTTCTTAGTATTTTCTTACTGATCTCTCACTCCTGGAATAAGATGTGATGAAATGTACACCATCCTTTTTAGGCATGCCACAAGTGCATCCACGTGGCTATTTTTTGATGTAGGAAATGTGAATGGGTAGACACACCAGTGTTTTTCAAACAGTGGGTCAGGACCCACTTGGTGGGCCAGGACCTGATATCAGGTGGGTCACAAAAAGCTGGGAGCAGCCATCTTGGAAGCTGCAGACCTTCCTTTTGCTATACTCCTTTTGTGAGTGTTAACAGTTTGAATTTTCAACTGAGGTTTTTTTAAAAAAATGTTTTTAGTTCAGTACTTCTACATATTTTGTCCTAATCTTGCTTTTTGTCAGGTATGTTCTGTGGTTGTGCAATTGCTGCAGTCCAAGAATGCCAATTTGCATTCCAGGAGTGTCATTTTATTATGTCACACCACGGCATTTCCTGCTTGATGATGTCACTTCTAGCTATGACATCTTATGGTGGGTCCCAACACAAGTGCCATTCTAAAAACTGGGTTCCCGGTCTAAAAGGTTTGAGAACTACTGAAGTACACAATGAATTTTTGTTAGAATGGTAGTAACTTCTATTCCCAAAGTTGCAATTGCATTTGCCTGCATTCATTCCTTGTTACATTTGCTTCTACATCCCTGTTTTCTTCTGCCATCTCCCCACTGCTGAAATGTAACTTATAATTTCCTCTGGGCAGAGATCCGTCTCTTTAGCTTATGTTACTCAATAAAGCACCATGTATATTGGTGATGCTACATAGTACTAATAAGAGAAAATAAAAACGTTTGGCAATAAAAGCTGAAATCTGTCGCTGGGTTGTGCGTTAACAGTGTAGTTGTTTACACCTTACTGTGACTTTAACAGTTCTCAGAAGCCGTTTGTGAAGCCCAGTCTTTGTCTGGATTACAAGGGAGAGGATGGGGCTGTCACAAAGGATTCTTTGCACTTCAAAAAAACTGATGATTCTGTAGATCTTCTCAAATATAGGTATTTGTCTTAAATTCTCCTACCAGGAAGAGGTTCTGGTTGAGCAGATGAAAGCCAACATGAAAAATGGTACCTGCGGAGGTAGGGCCGACTCTGGTTGTACTTCGTCTCCCCTGAACAATTCCATTTTGATACTGAAAGTGAAAGATGACGTGGTGCTTTTAAAATGGACTTCCCACAGTTTGGTCCAAACAAGAACACTTGTCAATGACGTGCCCTGCAGTTCTATCCATTTGTGCTGGAAAGGTAGAATAGGGTGGAATTGTTTGGGTGTTTTTTTGTTTTTGTTTTTGTTTTGTCCTCACTTTTCTGATGTGAAACCAGAAGGGCAATGCTTTTGTATCTAACATTCTGAAATAGGAAACTGGTCAAGTCCTAAGCAAAAGATGCTTTCTTTGTGCTTTATTAAGCCATGTCACTTAAACCAGTATTCTTCAACCTTGGGGTCGCAAAGCCACAATTGTGGGGTCGCAGCAACTTATGGGAATGAAAAAGGTTGAAGGCCACTGGACTAGAGCACCACTAGGTAAAGGGGGAGGCATCAGGTGTACCCCTCAGGTACCAGGAGATTCTGTCCCTATCCTGCTCATGTTCTTAGCAATTGTGCTAAAATAGTTTTCACCAGTGCCAGGCTTCATGGCAATGTTTTCTGCTCTCGCTAACAAGAATATTTGGCTATATTAAACAATGCTGGGAGGATATAAATGGGGCAGGGAGTGGGCAGATAGGGTCCTGGGAAGGGGGCATGATCTACTGTGGGTCCCCAGTCTCCTACTTCATGTATTTATTTAATTACTGGAGTTGTGGCACAAAAAAGGTTGGAGACTACTGACTTAAACTATTAGCTCTCTGAAGAACATAGCCGAATTTATTGATGGTGCAGACTTTTGGCCCAATCTAACTGAAAGGCAGCACCAGGAGAACATGTGTTCCGCAGGTGTGTTCCACCATTGCTGGCCTACCAGAGCAGGTAAGCTTGGCTTGGGGTGAAGAGAGGGTAGGGAGGGGTTGAATGGGGCAGAGGAGGGTAGACTGGGCCCAGAAGGGGGATGGGATCAGTAGAGGCTGTGCTGATCCACCTGCACATATCAACACAGCCTTGTGCCAGGGATATCACTAGCTCAGGTCCACATTGATCCATTGCAGCTGTGGGGGCTTGCCCCAAAGAGACCTCCAAAAGCTGAAATTCGCCTGTGGGATACCCCATGCCAGCACTGCTACATCACCATGTGATTTAGGTTGGATTGGGCTATTTGTAAGTAGAGACTGGCGTGTGCAACTAAGGGCCCAATCCTGCGCAACTTTCCAGTTGTGATGCAACTGTGTTAACAGGATGCGTATTGCATTTTGCAGTGGGGGAGGCAGTCATAGACACCTCTTCAAGGTAAAAGAACATTTGTTCCCTTACCTTGGGGCTGCGTTGCAGCTGCATCAGCACTGGAAAGTTGGATAAAATTGGGCCCTAAATGAACTTGACTTTTTCAATTCTTACAGTCCAATCCTATCCTCAAGGTGTACCAGAAAAACACTGCGTCAACAAAACTCAGGGCGCAATCCTAAACTGAGTTAGGCCAGCATAAGCTAAGGCAGCAAAGTTTGGCCAGCACAAGGGCCACCGTAAAGTATGTTTGGACCACTCTCGGAGTCAGAGAAGCCAGCACACAGACGTGAGCCATACTTCCTGACTCTGAGAGTGGTCCAAACACGCTTTATGGTGACCCTTGTGCTGGCCAAACTTTGCTGGCTTAGTTTATGCTTGCCTACCTCCAGTTTAAGATTGCGCTCTCAGACCCCAGCACAACTCCTCCAGGAAGAGGCCAAAACAGGAAGGAGATAGAGTATAATGTGGGAAAAGTGAGGGAGGGACACTCTTCGCAATAGCACTCTTGCAGCTGCACCAGGGGGAATGTCGGAGTCTCCCTGCATACGTTGGCAGAGAGAAGGATGCACAGCAGGTAAGTTCAGTGCAGTGGTGGAGGAGGGCAGGAAGGGGTGGCATGGGGCAGCAGGAGGGCAGCAACAAGGACAGAGATGGGCGGATTTGGCCTGGGAGGGGGTAGAATTAGCGCTATCCTATCACCCTTCCCAAGCCTGATCTTCAGACATGGTTCAATGCAGATCTGTGCCAGCAATATTACCGATGCAGGTCCAACTTGACCTGTTGCAGTTGCTGGGGCTTAACTGCAGGGCAAGGGCACAAATTTCTCCCTACCTCAAGGAGAGCTCCAGCAGCTGGCACAGGCACCACAGCAACACTGCACAGGAATTTAGTTAAGTGTTGGGCTATGTGAACAGAGCTGATGCGGGCTCTGACAGTGCCTGGGGTGGGGCAATGACATTGACACACCATGGCGCCCCCTGCCCCTGTGCAGCCTTGCCATGCCCCCTGTGTCCAGACTCGCTACATTTTGGAGCAAAACAGAAATAGGAAAGGATGGACAGGCCCATCTGTGTTCCGGCATTTTCGTTGTCTCCTTCGCCAGAGCGCCCGCCCCCCCCCCAACAGCACCCGTGGTAGGCACACCACCACGCTGCATGGGCAGTCTGCATGTGAGTTGCATGGGCAGTCTGTGTGTGAGGCAATACCAGCTCATCTCTGCAAGGGAGGTGACAGTGAAACATGTTGGCAAAACAAATACAAATTCAAGCTGTCAGTTTGTGTCCCATCCCTCCCACTCCCTTACAATTTTGTTATCTCCTCCTGCTTTCCCTTGTTCCTCCTTGGGGAAAATTAAACAGCTCTTCCTGTTGCTGTGTCCCTGAGATGGGAAAGCTCTCTCTTCAGGTATCCACTTTTGCTGATTTTTATCCATAGGAATCAAAAGAGGCAGAGGAAGAAGTCGAAGCAGCCAAGGGGTAGAGGGAGAGAACGGATGGCTTTCTCTGCCCTGTTCAATTGTGAAGATATATTTGCAGTGCAATGGGGGATCTCTTGATATGCTCTATCTGTCTTCTTTCTTCCTTTTAAACTAAAACAGCTTAATTATCTAAGGATAAGTATTAAAAATTAACACTATTTAAATGGCCTTTCCCTTGTGTTATCCTTTCTATTTTTTTTTAACCATTGCCTCATTCACCATCTCTGCAGAGATTCATGTCCCCTTCTCTAACTAGTCTGGCCCCAAAGATATACCCCCACTTCATCTCCTGCCTGTGTACTTTCAGACATTCGATTTCTTCCTTTGCTTTTGTGTTGTTTTTTCTTTAATCTTACTTTATAAGGTTTTTCTTTCCCATTTGGATTTCTCATTTTAGATGGATAGCATCTAAATGCAAATCCCAAGAAAAACTGCATAGAAGTGAGGTAAAATATTTCAGCGATGGAAGCTGAGCACATTGAATTAGTTTGCACATAAAGTTAGTACTAGATAAACAAACACCTAATAGTAATCCATGGAAAAAAGAGATTAGTTTGCTTTCAAGCCAGATGTAAATCCCTTTCTCCCTCCATTTTCCCAACCTTATTTTTTTTTCTATTTTTGCAGATATAAAATGTGAGTATTAAAAAATATCCAGTAGGCCAGTGGTTTTCAAACTTTATTCTAGTGTAAGATGGAATTTTTTGAAACTCCTCAAGGAGTGAAAAGACCAGAAAACAGTGGCCAGGGTTATCTGAACAATAGCTTGCCCACTACTGGTGCATGGTGTAGTGGTTTGGGAGTTGACTTGGACCTGGAAGAACCAGGTTCAAATCCCTGCTCAGCCATGAAGATTCCAGGGTGACCTTGGGTCAGTCACTATCTCTCAGCCTCACCTACCTCACAGGGTTGTTGTGAGGACAAAAGGAGGGGAGGAACCACGTAAACCACCCAGAGCTCCTTGGAGGAAGAGAGATATAAAAATGTGAACAATAAATAAATCTTCCTATGTGCAACAAGGGACTGGGCAGTTGTTTCAGTTCATAAGGGGTGAAGGTCTCAAACGTCTGAGGCTGCAATCCCAAGTCACACTTAGGAGACACACTCTTGCACAGGAGTAAAACCCCATTGCACTTCTAGGATTTACTTGTGTGGACATCTACCATCGCTCTGTTAGAATTAATTGCTGCACACAGAAATGCCATAGCAAAACTTCCAGGATTCCTTTTGTGCTTATTGTCACTGTGGAGGATGTGGGCAAAAATGTTTCCTGAGGGTAGGAAGTCTGAAACCAGTTGGACTAGACTAAAATTTAATATAGTATAAGTAAACATTGAGCGGATGAGCTAGTTCAGTCGCCCATCTTTGACAGCGGTCAATTCCAGATCAATTGGGAAAGTGGATAATAACATTCTAAGTGACAGGACCAAGCTGGGCTAATTAACAACCATCCAGCAAACAGATCTGGAATGTGTATTGTCCAGTACAGGATGCTTCTGGTCAAGAACTTTGGCCAGGGACTGAAGGCAAGTCACCAAGCAGTTCGTTAACCCTGCAGGAACAAAAGTCGATATTCTTGCTATTTATGTCTAAAAGCCATTCAAGAGGCCTTAAACCAACAGCCAAAGGCAGGGGCTGATGTTTCACATCCTTACTCTCTTGGTACCAGCCCAAATAGTCCTGAATAGTGTTCTAGTATAGGAACTGTCCATTTCAGACAACTGTCCATAAGACTCTTGGTTCAATCCAGTAGGATAAGTGATGCAACAACTGTCATTCGATTCCAGCTTCTGGCAATGGAAAGTGTTAATTAGTGCCTGGGGAATCAAAAGGAGCATGTCTCTATGTGATCTATGTGAAGATCCAGCTCCCTTTGATATCCCCAATCTTAAAAGAAAGCCTCAGCATAAGGTTCAATCAACAAGAGGTTACCCTAAAACATTTTAAAATCAGTACCATTGCACAAAGATCTCGTGGCCAAGCAGACAGTTTGTGTGTCCCGTGTCATCTTCATCTGATTCTCCCCAAGAAAAATAGAGCTTAGCCAGTCCATCTGCTGGGATTGGTAAGTGTATCTGCTTATTAGGCATCTGGGCCCACCTGACCAAGTCAGAGGGCAGGTAGAATGCCTTAGGAGTTCTAAAACATCCAATCAAATGAGATAATGAGCATAGATTGAACAGAGGTTTCTTAGGGTCAAGCCCAAGGATGCTTGTATATGTCACAGCTTGATCCCTGTGCATAGTTGTGTTCTGACCTCCCTCCCTAGGCATCATGGACTCCTCAAACCAACATGAAGTTGATACAATTAGGGAACAGTGAGATTTAGAAGCATCAGGAAATTTCTTTGCTTTGCAGTTCATCTGTAATAACTGGTTTGTCTGCACCTCAGTGCAGCCAACAGCCAAGTCATTCACAAACCTGTGGTCACCCTTTTCCTCTACCTGAGCCTTGCCTTAGTCCTCCCTTGACCTTGGCTACATGCTATTAGTTAAAAATGGGGGGGGGGAATTGTCCACATATCTGGGGACTTCTCTCTGCTTGGCTTTGTCCTTGTGATAGCAGTGTCAATTTTGGCCTTGACATAGTCACAAATGAGGAAGAAGGACCTTGCCTTAGGGGTCCACCTCCATCACCATACCCAATTGAACTGTTGCTTCAGATTTGGTACCTCAGACAGAGCACCCTTACTTGTACAAATAGAAACAGTCTCCTGTTGCACCATACTGTACCTCCTTCTCTTCCTCCTCTGGCTACCACCTTTGAGAACACAGTTGTCTTCTTGAACTAACTCTGGAGCCAGTGGCATACCCAGGGGCTGTGGCGCTCAAGGCAGCATCATTGTGCTGTCACACTATATCATGATGTAACGTTCCAGGTTCCAGGGTCCAGGTTCTCACAGCTGGTTGCTTTGCCACTGTGAAAATTGCCCCAGTTGCAGCTGTGAGCTGCTGCTGTGAGTGCCCACACACTGTAGTCACTTCCTAACTCAGGAAGTAACTGGAACACACACACGCTCACAGTGGCAGCAGGCACCCCCTTCAAATGGCGCTCCAGGCACACGTCCTGGTTTGCCATACCCCAGAGAGGCCACCGTACTGCCCAGCCACCCAGAACCTTGCCTGCCTGCTTTGGAACAATACCTGTACCCTACTGCTTGTCTCTGAACTTATCTGAGGCCTGACAATGTTTCACATGTTCACTTGCCTCATTTTTAAATCTTAGATTTTGCTGTGGTTGGATGTGGCATGTTCTGTCCAACAGAGATAAAAACGAAGAAGATTTAGCCCAGGGGAAATGGTATATCAGGGCTTAACTGAAAGCACTTTGGTGTCTTTAGAACTGAATCATTTACAAGTTATTGCCCTTGGCTTTTTGAAGCTAGCAATGAAATCTGTCTGTTAAATTTTTGATATGAATTTATGTGCTGGGCATTTGGGATGATGGAGACACTTCATTACATAATTATTTCTATTTTGTGGCAAAAAATTTCCAGCTTAGAGCCAAGTGTGACTATTTCCTAGACAATTCTCTTTTACTCTCATTTGATGTTGATCATATTCTTTTTAACCAAGCTTATTTTAACCAATAAAGTATGGCACTCTGTCCCAGGACTCGCCACGGCATCAACTGAATGCACAAGGCACACTTCTGTTTGTTTCCAGTTGAGAGAGATGTAATTAAAATGCTGCAAAAGAACATTTTTACAATTAGACTGGCTTGCAAGATGAGTGGTGTGAAGTGGGGAGAGAGCACTCATGAGGTCTGAAGATGGAATCACTCCTGGCTTGTTGAGGCTGCAAAATGTCTGCTTCTTGAAACAGTGTGTATTAAGGCTGGTCAGTCGTCTGGTTCACAGCTCTGTGCAAAGGCACACAGCATTGTCTGCGATGCACAATGATGATCCAACAATACTAGCTAAATCCCCATATCTTTGGTCAAAACAAAGAAATTTAAAGTATAAAGAAAACCCAATTCTTAAACAGATTTAGAGCGCAATCCTAAACTGGAGTTAGGCCAGCATAAGCTAAACCGTCAATGTTTGACCAGCACAAGGCCAAACAAGGCCATAAAGCATGTTTAGACTACTCTTACAGTCAGGGAGGATGGCTCACGCATGTGTGCTGGCCTCTCTGACTCCGAGAGTGGTCCAAACATACTTTGTGGTGGCCCTTGTGCTGGCCAAACTTTGCTGGCTTCGCTTATGCTGGCCTAACTCAGTTTAGGATTGTGCCCTTAAGCATGATACATATTTTTATTTCAACTGTGATGATACTCAGAAAATCCCCAGTGATGAATTGCAGCTCTTGTTTTCTAGGGTTGCCATACAACAGGGGTGGCCAAACCATGGCTTGCTAACAGCATGTGGCTCTTTGACATATAATGTAAGACTTGCAGAAATACATTGGCTGATTTGCATCATTTAAAAATTACCTTAAAAGTTGCATTACTTTTTTGCTTAAAACATTTTCAAGCTTTATAATTATTTACTGGTTATAAACTGAGAGTTCACTGGATTAAAACAGAGACGATTAATGTTTGTGGTGAGTAAATATATGGGCAGCCCAATCATATCCTGCACTGGACTAGGCAGGCCAGCAGTCAATCAGATTTGGCTAAGTAATGATGTTACTGAGGGTAATCAAAGGTAATTGAGTGTGAGAGCAGTGCTTTCTGAATAGGCAGTGTTCTCACTCACTGAACTAAGGTCATTTGCCCTTTGTGACATCATTACATAGCCAAATGTGATTGGTGGCATGCCAACTTTTCTGTTAGTAGGAAAACTGGCTTTTTTTCAGGCAAACGCATGGTGCTGAAGTTGCAGCATTTGACTCACAATGCTGAGTGGGACTAGGTATGAGGGCAGGATCTCCTAATAGTGCATAGATCATCACATTGAATTCTCTCTACATTGTCCCCTTGCATCAAAAATATTTCCTGTCTTCGAAAATTTTCTGACTTTGAAAAAGAGAGGTGCATTTGGCAGTCAATGAAATGTTGTCTTTTACAGTTTCAGCTCAGCTGATGGAACATTCCTTGCATGTGCAGTGAATAACTTGCGCACTGCGAAGAGCAGGAGCTTAGTTGGGGACATAAGCATCATAATGCTTTGGAGCTGTGTGCATATCAGATATGGAAGCTATCACTCTACTAAGCCCTATGGATGCTACACCCTTTGCTACCTATATGTAAGCAAGAAATCTCTCATATAATAGCTGGCACTACTTCTGGCCCGTTTGACATGCATATCTGACTGATTTGTTAATGTGCAGCTGAATGGAAAGAAAACAAGTGTATCCCAAAAGATTCTGTTTTAGCAGTACAGGGAAAAGCAAAGACTGATTCCTTCTAGATTGCTAGCTACAGAGGTGGTAATTCTGGGCCATCAAAAACTATGAGATAAAAATCTGCATATCATTTGCACACATTTGCATGCACTCATGTTGCATTTTGCATTTTCTCATCTGCAGGGGGCAAACAGCAGGAATATCCTCCTTTTTTGCATTTCTAGGAAACTTTTTTTTTTTTTGGTTAGCATTGCCATTACTCTCTAAAGAGTCACCTTTTTTTTCTTCCTGGAAACAACTTTTCTCCCAAAGATCTGCTCTTTCGTTGTCTCTGTACCCTGAGCTAAGGGCGGGTCCTGCTGAAAGTCACTTTTTTCTAAAACATGTTGCCACAGAAGTACTGCACACAAAATTGTAAAATCAATCATAAACATCCAAATATAACCACCTTCCTCCTGCGTCACTAGATCATGCCATATATAAGCTTTACTATCCATATTTGTCCGATGCAGCAGATGGAAGCAGCAGTGATGGTCAGAAAGAAATTAAAGTAGCTGCCAGCTAAATTGATGTGGAAGAAGTGATGTCCAAATGACCCACTGGTCAGCCAGCAGGAATCCAACAGCAGCACTCTGCAGTGGAATCACTAAATTACTCTCAGTAGAATTTTGAATCACATAATTCTCTCTCTCCCCTGCCCCACAAACTTCAGTCCCTGGATCTTTTTTGCTTCCATACCATCCATGGCTTCCCATCAAAACCTACTCTGTACAGTTCAAAGCCAGCATCTGCCACTCAATTTTTCCAATGGAAATAAAAGGTTGAAAGCTGCAATCCTATCAACACTTACCTGGAAGTAAGCCCCATTGATCAGAATGGGACTTACTTCTGAGTAGAAATGCATAGGATTGGGCTAAAAGATATGCCAATGAAGACAGTTCATAGTTGTCTAACCCAGTGGTCTCCAAACTGTGAAACCACCATGTATGAAAAAACCTTCCTTGTTCTGTGTGATGCCTACTGGTCTGTGCTGCTAGAGCTTATCTTCCTTTATGATCATCACAGAAATTCACTCCAGCCAGCTGCTTCCACTTGGAAATTCGAGCACAAATCCTGCTGGGGCAAGGAGCGGTGGAAGTGGCTCCCCACTGTGCAATTTTCTGTGACCATCGGAGATTTAGATAAACAGCCGCAGTGTGGAACAGGGAAGGATTCTTGTAGGCCTAGCTCATGGGCCAGGGTTTGGTGCTTGCTGGTTTAATCTATCTACAGATTATCCATCTATCTACCAATCTATTTACAGCAGTGGTTCCCAACCTTTTTAGCATCAGGACCCAATTTTTAGATACAACAAACTGTTGGGACTCCCCAAGACTGGAAGTGATGTCATTAAGCAGGAAGTGACATCATTGTGCCTGTAAAAACATTATGTAGACTACCATAGGTTACCAAATGCAATCATTGTTTTCAGATATGTGGAAATATCTTGACATTTTTTCAAAAATAAATTTCTCTGGCGCTTCCCTGAAAATACAACTTTTTAAATGTTGTGCACATGCATCTATGGTAGTAAATGGGGTCTCCGCGGTGCTCTGAAAATCAGGTTGCGACCCCCAGGTTTGGCACCACTGATCTACAGATTGATTTATCTCATCCTTATTATAGTGTGCTAAAAGTGGGAATCAGGAGTGAATATAGAGCCCAGAATGGAAGACGCTCGCTTCAGGAAGCAGTTTAGTGTTGTCAGTGCTGACAAATCTCAGAGGAAAATCACTCAGGCAAGTCTCTCCAATCCCTTTGAACCATAAAGTATGTGCCTCCCACAGTGTGCCTTCCAAGTGCTACTTCACTTCTTTGTTGCCATCACTATCTTGTACTTTTGTACTGTACCCTCTCCTGGTCAGAGGGAGAAGGCCGATCCATGTGAACTGCTGGTACTGCTTGCTTGCTACTGAGTGGGCAGTGAGGGCAAGGAGTAGGAGCAGTTCAGGAGTGACAATCAGCTACCTGCTATGGATCATGCCAATCCATAAATATCATGGCTTTCCAATGGTTCCCTGCCTGCTTAGTCCCTCACTAACAGCACCATCCTAGGGATGTCTAAAGGTAAAGGTAAAGGTTTCCCATGACCGAATGGTCTAGTCATGACCGACTGTAGGGGGCGGTGCTCATCTCCGTTTCAAAGCCTGTAGAGCCAGCATTTTGTCCGAGGACAAGCTTCCATGGTCATGTGGCCGGCATGACTATACGCCGTAGTGCACGGAACGCCGTTACCTTCCCACCGAAGTGTGGGAAGTATTTATCTACTTGCATTTAGGTGCTTTCGAACTACTAGGTTGGCAGGAGGTCTACTCAGAGTTAAATCCATTGTGCTCAATGGGGAAATGGTGGATAGGATTGTTGCCTAAAAGAGGATTAAACATGAATAACTTACCTTAGAATGAATTAACCAATGGGCCATAGTTAGTCCAATATTTATCTATCAATATTATCTACCAATATTTATCCTATGATAGTCTACAGTACTACTACTGAGTTTGGGAGGGGGTGATCGCTCCCAGACCTAATTTATGATGGGCCCAATTCAAATGGCTTAGTTCAGGATTGATTCAACTTAGGCAGTATTAACTTTAGATTTGGGACCTTTATGGATAAAGGAGTTCTGTGACAGGGACCCCCTTTTTCTATACAGCACAGTCAGGGAAATCTGGTCTGTGTGAAGTGCACGATGAATCGGGCCCAAAACTCAGAAGAGGTTAGACCCATGTGTAATTGTCCAGGATATCTGCTCTGTCCTTGAACCCATCAAGCCCCTGGAGGATCTGCCATCCCATCCTTGTATATAGCCTCATGCTGGATTCATCTAGACCAGGGGTGTCAAGCATAAGGCCTGTGGGCCAGATGCAGCCCAGAGAAGCTTTTCATCCAGCCCTTTGGCTCTCCCAGCACCACCATAAGCTGATCTCTGCTGCTGAGCTATGCTGAGGTGTCACTGTGAAAGTGCTGCCTGCATAATAATATCCTGAAAATATCAAGCTTTGCATTTTTGTCCTCTGTTATTTGCAGTTCATGAGCCCTATGTGAGAAAAAAAGTGCTTATTTCTGGTCTTGACCTGCTTAATGACATCACTTCTTGCTTTATGACATCACTTTTGGTCTTCAGCAGGCATCATGAATGCAATTTGGCCTGTCAAATGAGTTTGACAGCCATGATCTAGACACTTGAGTAGCACACTGCTACCAATCAAGTCCCTAAACCCACAGCAGTACAGTAGTGTACCAAGCGTGGAGTTGGGGACGATACACCATAGATCATTGGTTTCCAAGCTACGGGTCTGTGGTCCACCAATTGGTCCCGACCCAATTTTTGGTAGTTCACCAAACTGACAAGGTAGATTAGACGTGTGCATTAAGGGTTAAACAACCTACTACTTGGGTGGGGGAGCACTGCTGCCCAATCACCATTACAGTCACAGGCACTTGAGTGGCTGGTAAAGTAACACTTCGTTTTAGGTGGGTCCCAGTGCAAAAACGTTTGGGAACCACTGCCCTAGATGTAATGTACACCTGAGGTGACAAACATGGCACTGAGTGCCTGGAATACCTGGAATCCCTGGGGATCTCAAGTGGTTTACCTGGCACTTTAAGTGGCTGCTTGAAGTCACAGGTAGCCTCTGCCTTGTGGATACCCAGTGGAGACCAGATCAACCAGCCACTCGAACCGATTGTGCAGGAGCAGAGGACCTGAGGTGGCATCAGGCAGCGTTTCACACCACCTTTGGCAGCGACTGCAGCTTGACTTGCCACTATTGCTTGAAGGAATTTGTGGTGCTTCATATTTCTGCATTACACCAACCTTGTAAGTTTGGTAATTATGCCCTCCCCCCCCTCCCTTTGCAGATAGCAAACTCAGGGGACGGGGGCTTGCGAAAAGCCCCCTTGCAAGTGTTGGTTTTGAGCTGAGCTGAGAATGGAGCTGGGGTCATCCTGGCTCACCTTCTTCTCCAGATCTCAGCTAGGTGAGTCACGTGCAGTTTCTCATCTCCCACCGCTTTGTACACTTTGCAGAATTCTCCAACTCGTAAGAAGCAGCTTTGTTTTTCCAACCTCATCAGTCCTTGAGGCGCAAATGGTTCATTAGTAAATCAGCACTTACCTTCATCATGGAACGACGGTGTCTGCCTTAGTCTCACAGCGGGGGGCCCCTTGCCTTCCTCCTACCCTGCCAAGATTTCAATCTGTTAGAGGCTAACAAAACTGCTTTATGATATTTTATTTGTCGTTTCAGGCTTCTGTCTTATTGGCTTCTCTAACTTACTGTTCCAAGTTGTAAATGAATTTGCTACTTCCAAAGGCACGACTGGCACCCCTGCACTGGAATTCACAGCTGTGTGACGTTCCTGGGTACTGACTGTGATGAGGCCACCAAAAAGATGGATTTCCTTAGTTCATTTTCACAAGCACCATAATGACACCTTTTTCTCTCCTCTCCTCCACATCCCTGGGTTTTACCATTAAGACTTCATGTTATTGCTTGCTTGCTTTCCTTTTCTGTTTATTTTACATGTTTAATAGTGAATTTCTATTTCCTTTGTTTTGACTTTTAACACCCAATTTTTTAGCTCCAGTTTGGAATGCTTCCTTCCCTTGTTCCTATCTCACAAGAACTTGCCGTATCCCATTTTTAGCTGCCATTTTTGGGGTTTCTGTATTTCCGAAAACTGATTTGGTGTTATCTCTAAGTCGATCTGGATCTGATGTCAGGTCTGTTCACACACACACACACACACACACACACACACACACACACACACACACACACACACAC
>JAJKFI010000056.1:4364178-4399626 GCA_029204185.1 Lerista edwardsae | reverse complement strand
ACACACACACACACACACACACACACACACACACACACACACACACAGCAGATACCAAAATCCACTGATACTGGTATCTGCATTTAAAATGTTTTTTTTAATTTTAAAGTTTTGTTAAAGTGTTCCTTACCTTAGCGTTGCAAACTATGCTTGCTGCAGTGCAGTCTCTAACCCTTCCCGAAACCACTTCCAGGTTGTGCCAAGGCCCACAACCCACTTCCCTTGGCCCTGGCATGCCTCTGAATGAATTGGGGAAGTGTTTTACGGCTTTTGACCAGGGTGAAGACTAATTGGTGATTGCAGTAGTGATGGCTACAGTGGCATCTCCTCCTCAGCATGGGGTCAAGTAAGTGGTCAAGAAACCTGGCTCTAGGAATCTCCCCAGCCATCTCTGATGGCTGGTCAGAGGGGAGCATGTTCTCACAGATGTGATAAACGTGTGTCGCAGTGTGCTATTTCAGATACGCAATATGCTGGTAGCGGCTAGCAGTCTTCTATTGCCTCCCGCCCACTACACATAAAAATCTAGCCAATCAGGATGAAGACTGAGCTACAATCATTCTCCATTACTTCTATTTTTCTATGTGTTGTACATTTTCTGACTGGTGGAACACTCCGTCACATGCTCAGCTTTCTGCCTCAACAGGTACCAGGCACAGGCACAAATTTCCCACCTCAGTGAGACCTAGACTGCAATCTCCTCCATAGGATTCTCTCCCCCACCCTCATCCCCAAACGGGATAGACTCAGTAGACACTTTTGCTGTGACTTTTTGGTTAATCATTCATTTTGCTGGAGGACCAACTTTGACAAGGGAATGGAGAGGGATCCAAACCAATGGCCTGCCACCAAGTGTCTATGGAAGCTGTTCATTCACATATCTCTGTTACTGGTGAGAGAGAATCACCACACAGGAAGCCAGATTTGGTCCAGAGGCTGCCTCTTGGTGACACGTCTAATAATGCAGAAATTAATTATAGGAAGGGCCTACAAATCAAAGAGGAAATACTTTTTGTTCTCAGAAAATGGTAAAAGGCTTTACAGCAATACCTTGACTTTCATCCACTTGACTTTCATCGCTTTGCTTTTTCTGCCGTCTTACATTATAACCACATTTCGAATTTCATCTGCTTCTTTCCTCTTTTCATCCAACCTTCCACAATGTTCATCAATGTTCTTATGCTTATTTTTCTTTTATTTCTGTTCATTTACGTTTTGCATGTTTTCGCAAGTGGCATAGTCTTAGTTTACATTTTTTGCTGGCCGGTATACATTTGCAAGCTACATAAGGTTCTGCTTTGATATTCATCCATTTTTTTTATTTTTGTCCATGCTCTGGTTCCTAACTAGATGCAAGTGAAAGGTATCGCCATACAAGATGCAAAAGGGACACATAAATGAGGGTTCACAAGGTGAATACAGTACAGAACACACAGGCTGAGCTTGGAAGTGTAAAGGTAGGAATAAGAAAGATTTTGGAAGGAATCTGGATCACTTGCTTTTGTGGCCATTGTGGATGAAGTAAGTCTTTCTTTTAAGATGCATAGCTAATAACATCCGAACCAAATTACATATTTTGTTGCATTGTAAGAACAAGCTGCTGTGTTATGGAGCGTGCTAAAAGCTGTAGCCAGATTTGCATTGCTAATTCTTAAGTCACCATAAACAGGCAATTGCAGTGTGGTGTTGATTCCACTAGAGGGTTCAATTGTTCCTGTATGATAAATGCTTTTGCCTGGTTGTTGGTTTCCAGTGTACACTTCTCTACTTCTTCGATGTCACTATACTGTAGGTCGAAAACAAAAGGCATGCCAGAATGAATCAATATTAGCAGTTGTTAATAAATTACACGACAGCTGTTTGACTTCCTATTATTATGAGGCCCAATTGTGTAGAAGAAGAAAAATCACAATGAAACATAATCAGCCTGATTGCATGTAAGTTTATTCTGCAGTAAGGCCCTCTGAATTCCATGTAACTTACTACTCCCAAGTAAGAGTGCATAGAACTGCAGCCTGAGAGCCCAGATCTAGCAGTTCAGTTCTGATCAGGCTGAGAGGGCACAGGTAATGCCGAAGTGAGCTTGTATGTTTCTTTCTGTACAATCTACATGTTTTCAAACTTTTGTTTCCCTCTCAAACTTCATATGCTTGACATTTTTAGATGTACAGTTAAAGCAGTGGTTCTCAAACTTTTTAGCACCGGGACACACTTTTTAAAATGACACTCTTATCGGGAACCACCTAGTTTTATGAGACTTTTAAAAAAGGTGATCTAAAAAGAAATATTTGGAGTTATTTATTTTCAAGTAATATTATGTTAATTTGCAAAAACAAAAAAACAAAACTCTATGCATTTCTTTTACATTAGGCAGCCCTAATGTATAGCCTCTAGCCTTGAGGGGCTTAGTTATGTGACCCAGATGCAAGCTCGCAAACTGCAGGAGCTCAGCTGTTTGCAAGGCAGCTAACAGTTGGTTTTTGAGTAGTCTCAGAGCTTGCGGCAATTTGTTCTCTGATCTTTCCATCACCTGTGTTTTCACTAGGGGATCTGCAGGACCCTCCAGAAATTGGGTCCTGACTCACCAAGTGAAACCCAATGCTGAGAAACACTGAGTTAAAATATCTTTAGCAGTGGTGGAATTCAGCCAGTTCTCACCACTTCTGCAGAACCAGTTGCTAATTTATTGATATACAAAAAAGTAGTGCTGTAGTAAGAAGCAGTACAAAGAAAGGAGGACATAGAACCGGTTGTTAATTTATTTGAATCCCACCACTGATCTTAAGGTAAAGGTTTCCCCACTACCGAATGGTCTAGTCATGACCGACTGTAGGGGGAGGTGCTCATCTCCGTTTCAATGCCTGTAGAGCCGGCGTTTTCTCTGAGGACAAGCTTCCATGGTCATGTGGCCGGCATGACTCTACGCCGTAGCGCATGGAACGCTGTTACCTTCCCACCGAAGTGGTCCCTATTTATCTACTTGCATTTAGGTGCTTTCAAACTGCTAGGTTGGCAGGAGCTGGGACACGCAACGGGAGCTCACTCCATCACGCAGTCTCGAACTCCCAACCTTCCGGTCGGAAAGCCCAGCAGCAGCAGTTTAACCCGCTGCACCACCACATCCCAAACCTTAGGGGTCTCTTAAACCTTATCTCTCAAAATGTGTTTTGTGTATTAGGGCCAATTCATATGACTCAGGAAGCTTCCCAGTCTTGTCCAAACACTGCATGTAGCAGAGACACATTCACCTGTGGATAGTCTCACATATTACATTACAACAAACCTGAGTTTCTCTTCATGTACACTCAAGTACAGGAAGTTGAAGCCAGTCCCAGTTCCCTGACAAGTTAACTTTTTGATACCCGTCAATTGCTTTCGTGCACAGATTGCATCAATATGCATCAAATCCCATGCAATCAGAGCCAATTTGCGTGTGTGTGAGATATGATCCTTAGTATGATGGCATTCCCTTATGGAATTGACAACCCACACAGTTAGCAATGTTATGGCTGTAAAATTGCCTGTAGAAAACAGTGACATAAGAATGGTGAACTATAAAGAACTTGATCCCAAGAAAATAGTTATGGAAATTTAGAAACAGTGAAATTCAAAGGAAATTTTAGAGCTTCTCTCAAGGAGAAGAATCTGAGAATATTTCAGGAGAAACCAAACTTCTTTAATAGAAATGATATTTCCCAAGACTCCCCTAGGGTTGCTGCTGAAATTTCATAGAAAGTGAAATTTGAAGTTGTTCCAGAATTCCTGTTAAGAATTTTCAAAGAAGCTAAACTCAGGGGAAGTTTTATAAGATATGTGAAATTTCTTGGTGAGTTTCTGCACAAAGTTGATCACAATTAGGTCCCCACTGAAATTTAATGAATTAGCTAGTTGTAGATTAAGGGCCAAAGAAAACATCTGATCCCGTATCACCACTCTATTTA
This sequence comes from Lerista edwardsae, assembly GCA_029204185.1. Lineage (NCBI taxonomy): Eukaryota > Metazoa > Chordata > Lepidosauria > Squamata > Scincidae > Lerista > Lerista edwardsae. The sequence continues at coordinate 4,395,685 of JAJKFI010000056.1, read as the reverse complement.
TAACAGGGGGAAAAATTCTTTGGATGCCAATGGAAGCTTTCTTACTGTAAGTAGCACAGAGGGGACAGAATCAGATTTGGAACCATGGAGAAGGTTCTAAAATCTCCTATCCCCGTCATAGTTTTGTCCTGTTTTGCAGTGGTGTTTGCCCTCTTTGTAGGAATGCCACTGCTATTTTGCCTGCCCACCAAAGAAAGGAAACCACAACAGGCCCTCTCACTTGTCTGTTGTTATATGTAGTTAAGAACATGAGAAGACTCCTCTGGATCAGGCCAAAGGTCTATCTAGTCCAGCTTCCTGTATCTCACAGTGACCCACCCAATGCCTCAGGGAGAACACAGGACAACCGGCATCCTGTTGCCACTCCCTTGCATCTGGCTTTCTGAAGTAGTCTACTTCTAAAACCAAGAGGTTGCACACACTCTTCATAACATGTAACATGTGATACACTTTTCCTCTAGAAAACTGTCCAATTCCTTTTTAAAGGCATTCAGGCCAGACACCATCACCACATCCTGTGGCATCCTATGGCACATCCAACTTATTCTGTCTTTGGTGTTAGATACGGGATGATGTGGTCAAGCATACAAGTAACCATTAGAAGTCACAATTTTAAGAGGTGACCACACAGGTATGAAAAAGGCCTCAGGTTAGTTATCACAATGAAGGCACCAGTGGCCCTGTTTGCACATAACAGGAAACTATTTTTTCCCCACCATGAGAATGATCCCTAGATATTTCTTGGCTGGCATGAACCCTTCTTTACCTTCTCTGGTTATACAACTAGGAGTATTGGTTTCTTTGAAAAGTGGCTCCATGACTCGTGCAAAACCAGGAATGGCGGCTAAATTCTCACATCCAAACCAAGGTGTGAAGCAAGAATCTGAAGCTGGCTTTGTCTCCTGGTTTGGAAGCCATGGTTAAACCACAGTTCTCAGCTTAGATGCCATGGAACGATGGCTTGAATTAAGCAGGACTGAAAAACCATGGCTTTCTAATGTTGTGGGGATGGGTGGGGGTGGGTGGGGGTGTAACGTGATGGGTGAGGAGAGTGTGTGTGAACATCCTGCTTTCCAGGGATCATTCAAGTTATGCTTTCCTGTTATGTTGGAACCGAGCTGGAATCTCAGTGTGCATACAGAATTTCCAGCTTTGGACGACAAGGTGATTTTTACTTGTAGACAATATTTTTACAGATCACCTCAGGAAGACCTGAGTTGATTCATAGGAAAGAGCTACTTCTGTGCCTCTTTCCCATCAGCAAACCCCTGCTGATATCCATCTGCAACTCCTTCCACCCCCTTCCCCAAGAGAAAAAAACCTGTACCAGAGGAGACTGCCATAAACACCTCCATATTTCCTGTTATATTACATAAGAAACAGTCTAAGTTGCCCACTTGATATGCGTCTATCTCCTCAAAATAGATGCATAAGAATTTCAACTAATCTTGATTTGGGTCAGGAATTCCTGTTAGAAATACATGGGGAAAGGCCCATATATTTTGAGCAGAAAAAGGGAAATGTGAATTATTGGTCTTGTTGACAGAGAAATGTGCTCCTCGGTGACAGGGTCATTACATCCTGGATAACTGTGTGCTGGTCAGATGCATTCCAGTATTGAAAAATTGCATCCCTTCTGTTTGAATCCTGGACATTTGTGTCTCAATATACGTATATTTATATTAGATTTACTTCTTAATATTTCAAATGCAAAGGTATGGTTAGGGTTAGGGCTGGGATTAAGAGGCTTAGGAGATAAAGCATGGGGGTTGTTGCCCACTTAGTACAGCTTGATTGTTGCCCAGTTATAGCATAATGCAAATGATTGGGATGAATTGGACCTGGACACGATTGTCCACGACACAAAGTATTGTGCTTCTCTAAAAGTTGTGTGCATGTAGAACTCTACAGAAATAATATAGGGCAGTGGTTCCCAAATGTTTTGACTGGTGGCTCCCTTGACCTTCTAGGCCATTGACCGCAGCTCCCCATTAGGGCTTCATTCCTATACATTGTATAGGGCAGTGGGCTTTTCACAAGGATTTCACGGCTCCCTTGGCTGGTTTCTGTGGTACCCTGAGGAACCACAGCTTACAGTTTGAGAACCTCTGATATAGGGCATAAATATGTTCAGTTTGATGTTGTGACTTTCGCTTCTCAGTTGACTGGGCGAGGGAATGTCACTTCCATAATAAACCCTAGCTCTTTGGATCTATAAACCAAGTTCCTTCCAGCTTTGTGTGTTTGTTGTTTGTTTGCTTATCTGCCTCATTGTGTTTGCTTCTGTCCATGATAGTTGATTCCCAAAGGGTCTTCCTTCCACTATTCTGAGAGATCACCCAATCCCGAGCTGCATTAATAACCAAACTGTTGAGACCGGGCTATGCAACTGAACCTGTGCATCCAGAATTCCAGAGCCACAACTGCCAGCATTACATGACTGTTGCAATTGCATGATTAAACTTCACATGACTGTTGTAATTGCATGATTGAGATTATAATCACAAAACAACGTTTCATGGGAATTGTTTTTAAAATAACCCTCCAAAGTGACTAAATGGTTTGAAAACAATGTTATTTTGCACAACAAGCCTTTTAAATAGCAATTTCATTTATAATTACTTTTTTTGCAAAGTAGTCAATTATAAAAAGATAGAGATTTACTAAGATCTCCGTGTTTGTTTTTGATGAGGAGGTGAACTTCTGGTCTTGAATCTCTCTATATTTATTCCCTACGCTTTGCTAATCTTCTCTCCAACTGGGTACCTGCTGCAGCGGATGAGAAAGCTTTGGGGAAGAGGAAATGGAAATGCAGGAGTACAAAGTATGGGTAATAATATTTATTAATGCATGCAGAGAACTATTAAATTAAAAAAATTAATAGAGGTCAAAAGCCAACATCTAATTCTCTTCAGGCAAAAGAGAGAATTTATTTAAAAGGTATCCACAGAGAAATTTTCCACATTTGCTTTATGTGCCAGAAATAGAGACATCATCTTGACATCCAGATGATGAAAGAGATGAAACGAAAATCAAAATTAACACTAAGCAATTTGACCATGATGCATATTTGAAAGATGTGAGAAAACACTCTATTGCTTCACAGAGGCTGTTTCTCCAATACTGCTAACGTTCAGCAGAATTGCACTGGAGCACTTAGAGCCCTGGCGCCACTTATGCAGCCCCCCTGAATGGTGCTTGGGGCAGAGGCGGGAAAATCCCAGAAGCCTATTGGCTGCTGGGTGATACAGGGGTGTGGCACCACTGTTGCTGGAATCATTTCAGCTGCCCAGCATCAGTCCGCATCTTGTTATTGAGCCCCTCCCACTCTCCCTATGTACAATTTGAGTCTAGCTTGTTGCTGTTTCAAAGTAGGGTTTTTTTTTGCTGCTAATCTGATTGGCTTGTAGCTAGTATTTTTGTTTTTTGCTGGCACAAGTGAAGATGCATTTAGATGTCATACTTAAAGGGAGTATGTCTTGTTTAGACAGGTGGTATGCTGGCAGGGTAGCCAGGAATGGGGATGGCATGCACACGGGACATGTAAGCAAGGTCAGGGGGTGAGCCCATACTGCTCTGGTAACAAATGCCCACAGTAGTGAGGCTGGCTGGTGAACCCCCTGGCTGGGTTAACAACACCCCGGGAGAGTGTTGTTAGATTCAGATTCTAACAGATTCAGATTCAGGGCAGTGGACATGAGCTCAAGCACAGGAAAAGATCATGTGACTCAGAAGTTAAACCTCTTAAATAAGTTGTCCTTTACTGAAGGTAATATAGCTGGCCCAGCCCTGGGGTTCTCTCCACTGTCTAGGCAATGTAAAAGGCCCCTCTGGTCCAGTGTCTTTAACTTAACATAGCTAAATCAGGGTACTCACATGTAACCAACAAGTCCCACCCCGGTCCTGCTTGGGTCAAGTCTTCTGGGGCCTGCATGGATGCCTGGCTCATCATGGCATGGAGTGGGCTTCCCCAATGCAAGTCTGAGCGAGGGCAGTCACACAAGCATCATCTGTCCTGGAAGCCCTGTCTGCTCCACTCCAACGCAGGCCTCAGGCAGCAGAGAAAGGGCCACTGCCATCCTTGGATTCCTCAGCTGCCACTCCCCACCCCCACCCCAGAGCTCAGCTGGTACAGATATATGGGGCCGTTTGATTCGGGCGGGCCTCTGCAGCAGGAAGCTGCTGCGGGGGCCTCCCCATCTCCTCCCAAGGAAGCCAGGGGAATGTGACAGCAACTCAAGGCTTTGCCTCTGTGGGTCAGGGCTGGCCAGCTGCCCCGACCCTTTGGAGTTGGCCGTGATAAGTCAGGGAGGATGACACACGTCTGGGTGCTGGCCTCTCTGAATCCGAGAGTAGTCCAAGCATACTTTACGGTGTCCCTTGTGCCAACCAAACTTTGCTGGCCTAGCTGTCCTGGCCTAACTCCAGGTTAGGATTGTGCCCCCAGTCTCAGATTGGGTACCACTTTGAACCAGGATGTCACATCCGTGAGGTCTTGGGGAAGTAGACAGCCAGCGCTGTTTCTCCCAAGTGTTCAGCAGCCAACATGCTTTTTTTTTTTTCCCCTAGCTAAGCTTTCCCTGCTGCAGGTTATTTGCTGGAATTTAATAAAAGTTAATCATCCCAAACCTCTGTCTCGTGTGATTCCTGGGGGGTACTGGTGTAATATGATTGCACAAAGCTCATTGAACACCATGGGTTTAAACATGCTTAACTCTGCAGAGGATTGCAGTCAATGTGTTTAGTGCAGCACCCTCATCTTCCTAAGATAGCAAGTTGAAAGTCGAAAGAAGTCCTGACCAGTTAGATCCCGACTCGCAACTAAATGTGGACACTGTTCATGTTTTGAATTTTTTAAAGGTCAATAATATTGGCTCTGACTGCCAACTGTCTCCTATACAAGAGAAGGCATGGGCAGAGGGCTATCAACATCATCATCAATAATTACAATACAATATTTTAATATATTTTGATGATGATGACATACTGCTTTTCAACAGTGTTGTTCACAAAGCAGTTTACACAGAAATGCATCAACAAATGGCTCCCTATCTCCAAAGGGTTTACACTCTTTAAAAAAATACAGAAAAGACTCCAGCAGCAGCCACTGGAAAGGGCGCCATGCTGGGGTGAAGAGGGGCAGTTGCTCTCCCCCAGCTAAATATAACAGAGCACCACTCTAAAAGGTGCCTCTTTGCCCAGTTAGTACTGGTGGCTTGAGACCCACATTTTCAGAACTGTGCTCTTATTTAACTTCACTAGTTCCTGCTTGCTGGGTCAGGGGTTGTGGGAAGCAAAGGGGCCAGGAGCCCCAGGAGCCCCTAATTTATAAAAAAAATTAGAACAATTGGCAAGATTTTGAATCTATTGAAATTTTCAAAATTTTGCAGATTGTTCTATTTTATTCTATTGAAACTCAAATGCTAATTCACAATTATTGACTATTAATTTGTTGTGGGGAATTCAATAAATTCCCCTTCCTGGTCCTGATCTGCTAACACGGGTCAATGGGGATTTGTACCAGTGATATTGCTGGCATGGGCCCAAATTGACCCATAAGAGGCAGGCAGCTGGCAAATGTCCCTTGACACCAAGGAGACTTTCCGCTGATGCTGATGGCCTTGCATCAGTGGGGGGGGGGATTTAGGTAGGATCAGGTTTCATTCTTATAGGGTTGATAAATATGGTGTAAGTAATCCCTGTAAGTCATTGGGATTCTCATCAGCTAATGCATTATTGTTAAGGGAGTGATTGCCACTGAACCCTTGCCTCCTGCATTCTCCTTTTATTTTCTTTGTGTGCTGGATAAAGTATATGGAACATTGCTCCTTGTCCCAAAGCCTCTATTATGGTTGACCTCTTCCTTACACAAACTCTAGCCCTCCTCTCTTGCTTGCTTTTACTGCTCTGAGAAAAGTCCATAAGATTTATTGTTATAGGAGATGCTCCCTAGACCTTGAAAACCACATGCCGTATTAAGTAGAACTTACTCTTGTGCAAAACAACCTGCTTGAAGTCGGGATTCCAAACCCGTAATTCAAAGAGATCTGCCCAAGGAATAACAAGAACATTTCCTGACTGGTTGTTCAAAACCTCCTTCTTTAGGTGACTTTGCTCTTCACTGTGTGCAGGAATTCCATACATTTTATTATATTGGCAAATGGTGGTGGCGGTGCTTTGGGGAAATAACTGTGTTATTCGATTTGTGCTCACCCTCTCCAGATGGGAACATTTAGGGCCAGTTTATGCATGCGGCAGAATCAAGAGAAGATTTTTCCTAAGCCGGAACAGGCTGCAGACATAAGGAGTTTTTGTGTTTAAATGTTCCCCCATACAAAAAAATGCTCTGAACACAGAAAGCTAGCCTTTTCCCTGATAAACAATTGTTTTTTATGTGCAAGGAAATGTGTTTTTTCATAAAAGAGCACTGAGCAATGAGATCATTCACCCACAGCCTCAAGTGGTATGGTCTAGAACAGTGGCTCTCAAACATTTAAGCATTGGAACCCACCTTAAAAAAAGTTTCATTTTGCCAGCCACTCAAGCCCCTGTGGTTAAAATGGTGATTGGGTATCAGTGCTCCCCCCCCCCCAAGTTGCAGGTTGTTTAACCCTGGATGCACATAGCCTAATCTGCCTTGTCATTTTCGTGAACCATCAAAAAGTGGGTCATAACCATTGGTGGACCATGGATCCACAGTTTGGGAACCGTTAGTGTAGGGCATATATGCCGACAACATAGGGTATTGTTGGGCTTTACCAGCTATCAGTTTGCACACCCTGTCAGTTTTGCGAACCATCAAAAATTGAGTCGTGACCCACTGGTGGGCCATGGACGCACAGTTTGAGAACCGCTCAGTGATGTCATGCAGGGGGAACGCGGGGGAACTCAGTTCCACTAGTTAAAATTAGGGTTGACTCCGCCCACTTCACTCTCCCCCCTCCCCCTCCCAATTCCTCTGCAAAGAGCTTTTCTTCTTGGTTGGCCAGCACTCAGAGGGTTAAAGGGAGTGACTCCGGATTCCTACGGGGCGAAGGCAGTGATGTCATTCAGGGGGAATGGACCAGAACGGGCATTCCGGATCCTAACGGGCTCCGTGGCTGGTTCCGGGTTCCCGACAAATGCCGATCAAAAGTGAGTTACTGTTCCTAAATCATTTGAATGACACCACTGGAACTGCTGGTCTAGAAGAAGTGTTAGCTCTTGATTCTGTTGAATTTAATAAGCAGGCCTAATGTCACTAAATGGAACACTATCGGTCTGAGCTTAACTAACGCCAACCCCGCCAAAACAGCTACACTAACAGAGCACCTGCAACACTACTGTGTTGTTACCTGGGTTTTGCCTAAAGCAACACTTGAAAATTCCCATCTTTGCCACCCAAATTCATCTTGAAGGCAGCAAAGGGTTTTATAAACTCTTTATAAAGTTATAGAGTTTAAACTCTTTAAACTCTTTTATAAACTTATAGCATATTTCAGGGACATGTTACTGAGAAAGGAATTGAAAATTTTGATGTCCATTTGAAAGTTTCTCCTTAGACAACACCTTTCAAGGTAAACACATATTTAGGTGAAGACCAGCAACATTTCTCAAGAGGGCCCTACATAAATAACCACATGGGTCACTTCCAGTAGCGTAGAGTGGCACGGCATGGTAAGTACTGCAGGCACCGCTATGTGTCATGTAAATAGCCCCTCCCACTTGCCACCAGAGCCCTTACACATAGTGCTGCCATTGCTGCCTGGAATAGCTTCATTGGCGAGTGGGAGGGGCTCCTTATATGGTGTGTTGCGGCACCTGCAGTACTTACCATTCCACCTGCCTCTGGTTATGCTACTGATCACTTCCTTCAGCTTCATTCAAGCAGTTAGGCATGGAATTAAAAAACCTTCAGCACCACTCTGTCTTAGTTCACTCTCTGACCTTTAGTATTGTGCCTCTAAATATCGGGATATGACCTCTACTTCACCCTTAAGTGTTTCATTCAGTATTGATATTTTTCAATATAATATTTAAACTGCCTTACACTCCTACAACAGATGTTTCTAATCACCTAATACTTCCAAAGCAGTTCCAACAGTTTCTATTATCTCTCAAACCAATTTACCCATGTGGTTTGGGATGCAATATAATTTATGCTCAATTCTAATTAGCATTTCCTTCAGTGGTGCGTTTTTCACTCTTCAAGAACTCTTACCTTTTCTCTTTCCCTGTTTTTTTTTTGGGGGGGGGAGTTTGTTTAGAAAAACCATCATTTTTCCACATTGACAAATTAAATGGGCTTTATTTATGTCTTTTCTAATAGAAGTATCATTTAAGAACAGATCAGATTGCCTTTAACAATAATTCTGTGGGAATTAAATCTGTTCCATTTACTTTTAATGGTATAGCCCTTTACTGCATTAGCATTTCATAAGTTAGGAATGAATTGCTTCGCTTTTTCAAGTTCATTAGACATTTCTGTTATCAAGACAACTCAGTCATCTGTGTCCATATTTTGGCATCTGTTAAATTTAGGTGAAGTTCATCCTATCCCCATGCAACCTTTTGAAATTTTAACACTTCTCTGCTCTCCTAGCATTTTGTTCTCTCTGCTTCTTAGTTTTAATCACTTCATTATTTACTTTAGCCTTTATAAAGCTGGAATAAACACACACTAAATAGGTCAGTCCATGTGTACTTAATTTAAGATGGTTTAGTCCAATTGATCTCAATGGGACAAAAAGAGTTAGTACGTCCATGAGAATGGGTTATGGATTCGGCTATAAAAACTGTTGGCTAAAATAAGCCTTCAGTAGCTTAATTTTAGGTCTGACTTATACAGTACAAGAGCTACAGTTCAAATCTTTGCCCATGGCAAATTTCCATGCTCATCTTATCCCATTTAGAGCACAATCCTAACCCTGTACTGGAACAGGCCGGCCACTTGGCCTGCACTTTATCCAGGGCAGATTAGGAGGCAGCTGGAGCCCACTTCGGGGTGGCTTGGGCTTTTCCCAGGGTATGGGGATATTTTCTCCTTACCCTGGGTAAAGCCCCAGTCTCCCTTATGGGCTACTTGGCTCTGTACCATCAAAATCACTGGCAGAAATCAGGCCATTCAGGGCTGACCAGGACAGGGGTTATGATCCCCCCAACCCTCCCCCGCCCTGTTCCACCTTCCCTCTGCCCTCCCCGAGCCCCTGTACCGGCCTCCAGGTGCCAGCCTTACCTGACACTGGGACTGGCATATGGAGGACAGCACATGTCCATACACCAGCCTTCCTTATTCTGAGAGGGGCGCAAAGACGCTTTACAGCACGCTTGCAACACTCAAAGGCCTTGTGCCGGCCTAGAGTGCAGTTCGGATTGTGCTCTCAAATGCAGTTACCATGTGCACTGGTCAATGTACGTTTACTGTTACTGCTCTGATGCCATCCAAAGGAGGCATGCAGAAGCACAAGGGATCTGTTGCAGCCCCAAAGGTCCAGGGCCATCCTATAGCGGAGCGCCACAGAGTATGCAGGTCTCATGGTGTTCAGTTGGGACTAAGCAAACCATAAGAAAGGATTGTTTTTATTCATATTCTCCGATGGAGGACGCATTTATTTGCGCTTTGCCCTCAACAAGGGGCTCCACCTGCCTTTGGATATGTCTCCCAGTTGCCTCTCACTTCTATGGGTGATACCTTTCTTTCTCACATGGACCAATGGCATCCTGTTCACCAAAAATCCCCTCCTGGCCTAAAGCAGCCAGGCTTCCAGATCTCGTGCTCACTACTAATCCAATGCAGAGTGTGTAGCTCCCAGCTTTACAGTCTATATGTGTCCATGCACAGATGCCAGGACCCAGTGGACTCCTCAAGAGTATTGCTGTCAAGGGGAGCAGGGAGGTCTCATTGCAGGTGGTGGCAAGGCCAGGGAACCCTGAGACCCACCAACTGCAGAAGAGCCGTTCAGAGAGGACCATAAAATGTGTAACCCCTCCCCTTTTCTCCTTTCATCTGCCTCTTTTTCCCGGGGCCTATATTCTCCCTGGTCCACACTCATTAGTCATGATGGGAATGAACAAACCTCCTGGTTTCAGAAGCAGGCTATCTCAGAATGCCAGGTGAAAGGGAATGGCAACAGGGTGCAGGCATCTTCTTGTCTTGTGTGCTCCCTGAGGCACCTGATGGGCCACTGTGAGATACAGGAAACCGGTCTAGATGGGCCTTTGGCCTGATCCAGCAGGGCTGTTCTTAGGTTCTTATGGGTGCACCTGCAGCCTGGGATGGGTCTTGTCCTAGTAGGCCAGGTGCCAGTGTATCAGCCTAATCCACTGTCCACTCGTTTATTCCTAATCCTTGGGAGGATGGAGGATAAGAGTGAACCGTGCCCCCCCCCCTCTTTTAATGCAGGGAAAAATGTGCCTCATAAGTTCAGGAACCACTATATGAAGAGTTTCAGCTAGAATTGCCAATGGATGTGTTCTGGATGATTTCTTCTCTTCCCTTCTTCTTTTAACATCTACAAGCCGGCAAACAGCAGCACTAAATGAAATTACCTTATTCATCAGGAGGGGAAAATGTAAGGGAGATAGGTATAACTAATGACAATGGAAAAATCAATGATGGAGTGTTTTCTTTTCTGGTGAGTGATATGAAAACCTGTTATTTGGAATGAGATGTATTTATACTATTTGCATTATTTATAACTAATTTAGATACAAAAGGAGCGAAAATTCATTCAGGCAACAGGAGAAGAGAAAGAAGGGAAAGATGTCTTAATAAATTGCATTGTTCAGATGTACGGATACATACAAAGTCCTCCAAGGTATTTAATAAAGTAGGCCAGAGAAGACTCCTTTGTGTATAAAGCTCTCTTGCAACTACATTATTAGCTCTGGGGTGAGGTTTCCCAAAGCTACTGAAATATGCTCAATTTAGATTCTGTTTTATACGACTGAGCCTGAATAATTTTATAAGTGTATCTTACATTTTAATGTTTCTCTGTTTCTCATGTATTTTACAAGGCTGTAAATGTCTTTACATTTTTTATTTTTTCCCCCAAGAAATACATCTTCTTTGTATTACGTTTCATTGTTCTTAATTGGACTAAGAAAAGTGTGTGAACCAAGGGTAGCAATGGAAGATAAGTTTATAAATATGTATTGAGGCTATATGTTTCGGGAAAGTAGTGACACTTCCGGACAATACTATCATGCGCAATCACATGCTGACATGGTGGAGATCTACCTTTCTAACAGCTCCAGCTAACCAAAACCGGCACAGCGATGCAGCACTAGTGGTGTGGGTTATACTGCATCATGTGGGGATTATTGGATGCTAGAGGTCTCCTTGGGGTAACTGCTCAGCCACAACAGGTCAGCTAGGACCTCTGCCAGTGATGTCACTGGTGCAAGTCCACATTGATCTGTGCAGGTGGATTAGGCCTAGGCAGGGCATTGGGATTTGGTGTGCTTTGGTGCCCTCTATCCTACCTCTCCTGGGCTTGATATACCCAACCCATCTCCATTTCCTCCCCTTCCTGCCCGCCCTGTCCTGCCCCTCCCTCCATCCCTGCACTGGACTTACCTGCTCCAGCGGGGCTCTGTCAGTCCACCAGTGCCAGCAGGAAGACTCCAGCCTTCCCACCCCCATGCCTGCTGCGAAGCTTCTACGACGCTTTTGTGTCAGTGTGCAGTGGTAGAATGTGTGTTCCACTGGTGCAGGCCCTTGGTAGGTCTGTGTTACAAACCTGGGACCCACCTTTACCCTCAATGTGAAATCCATAAAATAGTTATTTTTTAAGTAATTTAAAAGATTTATATCTCATTTTCAGACTTAAACACTACCAAGGTGGTGTGCAACCAGTTATGCTGTGTAAGGTGGTAAGCTGAAGTGGTAGAATTCAGGATTGCTTCACTTCAGATGGCAGGTGGGAGTAGTATTTCGAAATGCTCTCCAGTAGGAAACAGCATCCTGTCTGCAATTAACAGACAGGAACCCATGCCTGGAACACATCTATTAGGCCTTTGTTCACTCTTATGACTGAACATCATTTACCTAATTTAGGGCCTGCCCTGATCCTAAGCTTCGCTAGTGCCCACGGCTCCAGCAGCACCAAAATGGCTACCACTGGATCTTATGGGGCCACAGAACAGCCGCAAGCCTCCTCTGGGTAAGGGAACAAACGTTCTATACCCCATGTTGACCTATCCCATTGACAGCCCAATCCTGAGTTTCACTAGAGCAGACAGGCCCGCGGGTCTGTGCTGCATCCAACGCAGCTTGGGAGCCTCCCCAGCAGAAGGGCACATTTGCCAGCCTCCCCAATGGGTTCTTCATATCAGCCCCCACAAAATTGTGGGTGCAGAACCAAGGAAGCTGCGTGGCCCGAACTGGGGCAGTGCAGCCTGGGGACAAGGCCTTGCATGCACATCCCAAACCCACTTCCCTCCCCGGGCTCAGATGCCCACCGGCCTGCCCACCCACACCCACTTCTGCCTACCCCTTGCCCAGAACCACACACTGGCCACAGAACCACAGAACCATCCCTGCGCCAGCCAAGCTTCAGCCTGGCGTCGGCCTGGGGGCACTAGGGCCGATGCGGGGGTGCCAGTTGGCGCCCCCGCATCGGTGCCACGTTAGGGCTTGGATTGCACCCTGGGTCTAGTTTGAGCAAGCACAGAACCGAGGAGACCCATGTAGGGCTGCATGGCTTGGGAGGGAGTATAGGATATGGCGACAGAGTCTGCTGCTATCTCCACCCCCCCTCCCAGCCCCATCCGCCCTTCAGGCCTCCCTTCACCCCATTCTGTCTCACCCCACCTCAAAAAGGCTCACCTCTGGCTCGCAGTGTTACTTACCACCGGTGGTGAAGTAAGAGCATGTGGCGGTAGCCCAATAGGATTGGACTATTAATTGGCTCATGTAAAGTAGGTCTGCTTTCAGAGGGGGGGAAGAGAGAGCAAGAGAAAGAGAGAGATCTGTTACCTTAATTACCCGATTTGTACATCTGAAAGCTTAAGCCACAACACACCTTAGCCATGATGGTGCCATAATACGGTGTCATTATAAAAGTGCTTCAGCTCTAGAATTGTTTTAGAATTGCTGCCATTTTTATATTGTTAGCTACATGAGCTGCAGAAAAATATCCATGTGCTCCCCTACCCCATCCTAATTTAAAATAGCCAACCAAAATAGGTCATTTTTCTGCTGTCCTTCACACATCCATTACTTGCCAGGTCTATCCACAGTTATTTGTATTTTGATTTTTGTATTTTGATTTTATTTATGTGGGGTTCTCAGGTTGTGATGATGTGGCGTGCAGTATGGATCAGAGTGCAACTTGATTCAGGCTCTGGCAGTTCCTGCTGTGGAGAGTGAAGATGGGTCAGACCATCCAATTACCTCTTGACATTTCCACACTATCCTCTCGCCCTCCCCCCAATAGCACAATGAGTTTGAATATTTCAATAATATCTGTTCACCCTCAATTTGGGCCTGTTTTGAACATACAAAAGAACCTTAAGTGATTGAAATACCAACCTTAGTTGGCACTTTGAAAACTCAAAAGGCTTTACAAGATGAATAGCAAACTGGGGATGACAGCTCCTGTGGAGCCATTATTGAATTGCCCTGGTGATGACTGCATTGCTTTGGATTTAGATAAAAGACTCCATACAAGACGAATGGTGGGAGGACATCAAACAAGACTGTGTCCACACGGTGACAGAAGCAATCCAGTTGAAGACGCTGCTGATTTCCCCAAGGCAACGTACTATTTCTTCTGGAGTAATTTCTATTAAGGAGCTAAGTATTGTATATTCATCTCCTATTTACACATTAAAACAAACTGCTTCCACTTGTCAAATGGTCTGCCTTGCCGTTGCAAGGCAGGTAATATCAATAGGGGGAGCGTGCTAATTATTCTGCATCCCGCTTTTTATTTAGCTACAATAGCCAGCTGTGTAAAGATTATAGGCAGCAAGTTACAGTCTAAGTGATCAGATCAAAAAAGATTAGTCAGCAAATCAGTAGTCTACACACCAACAGGAGGGCTGTGCACTTGGACACCCTTGCAAATACAAAGGGAACGGATAAACGAAATCAGCCCTGTTTGGAGGAAAACTCATTCTAGAGTGTTACCCGTTTTCCCCTGTGCGGAATGCGTTCTGCCTGCAGGCTAAGTTGGCCACAGCCTTGTTGCATTGCAAATCCCTTTGAATATTTTGCACAAGACAGCAACGACAACATCCAGTCTTGAGGCTGAAAAGATGTGCATTCGTTGATGGGAAAAGTATTGCCATGATGCAATATCAGGCGGCATCCTGGGTGATGACCACGGGCTGACTGGGAAGGCTTCCTGTGCTGCTCCAGGAGCCTCCAATGGCCTTCCTGGCTTGACAAGCCTGCAGAGCACAAGAGGGTGCTGGAAAGAGATGTGTGTTGGACCAGCAGCTGAGTCACACACTTGCCCGCATTGGCACAGAGATTGGAGGGCAGATTGTAGAGCAACAGTGACTCTGATACCAGGCAATGTTTAAGAACACTTCTCCCCCTAAAATTAATGGAATATAAAAGTGCTTGCACTGTACCATGTTGTAACCTTTAAGTTTTGCAGACATTCCTTACTTAGTAACCAACCCATGTAGTAATTAGCCAACCCATTTTGTGATGAAGTTAACCCTTACACAGGGGGGCTTGAACATTAGATTGTTGTTCACTGCTGGATCCAGTTTGGATTGGACCAAATCCCTACAGAAATTGGGTTCAATCCTAATTGGGTAAGTTTCTGTCCACCTGTGCTAGAATGCAAAATGCTGATCTCTCCATTGCCCTCTCTAACCACGAAATTTAGCTAGGATGGTTCACAGTGGGTGTTGCAATACCATCCTGATCTTCTCCAGATCCAGAGTACAATCCTAAACTGCACTGGAATGATTAGGCCGGCAGGCCTGCGCCATATCCAGTGCAACTTACTGTAGATCCACTGGAGGGATCTCCCTGGGGCAATGGCATGCTAGCACCCTTGCCCCAGGGGAGGCTCCAGCTTCCCCATAGGTTTCTGCTAAATAGCCTGCCTGCTAAATAGCCTGTGCTAAATAGCCTGTGCCTGCTAAATAGCAGGAGGAGGAGGCCGTGCTGCCTGGGGACAGAGTCCTCCAGAGCTGAGGAGGCTGCTCATCTCCCCCCCTCCCCAGGCCAGAACGCCCACCGGCACGCCCACCCCGACCAGTTTGAATTGTCAAGTGAGGGTTTTTTTTTAATTTTGTTTTTAGTTCACTGTTTTTACATAATATTTTGTCCTAATCTTGCTTTCTATCAAGGATATTTCATGGTTGTGCAATTGCTACAGTCCAAGAATGCCAATTTGCATTTCAGGGGTGTCATTTTGTTATGTTACAATGACAGCACTTCCTCCTTGATGATGTCACTTCCTGCCACAACATCACTTCCAGGTTAATGACATCACTCCTGGTGGATCCCAACACAAGTGCCATTCTAAGAAATGGGTCCAGGTCTAAAATGTTTGAACACCACTGCTCTAGAACATTCACAAAATGAATTCTGTTTATGGCATTTTTAATGAAAAAACATGGCACAAATATTTTTGTAGATGAATAAAAATAGAATTGTAAAAAGTGGGCATTGGCTGGAGCTTTAAGGTCGTCTAGTCCAACTTTCTGCTGGGCCAAGGAGTTATGAAAATTTCTTCTGCAAATGATTGTGCAAATATACAAGTATGCAAATAATCCAGCAGCCCAATCCTATGGTTTTCCCCACCATAACATGCAGCCATGCCAACAAGCTGTACTGCATGCTATGGGGGGGGGATTGCAAGGCTAGGGAGGGGAAAGGGAAAATATTTTCCCTTACCCCTCCATAAACCCTTCAACTGCCAATGGGTCTCCTCAGACCTGCACCAGCTTTTTAGTTGGCACAAGTCCAAGAAAACAAAGGGACTGTTTCAGCTTTATCAGTAGAGGACAGCATTGGCACATGTTGCCCATGCTGGGTGCCAGCCCCTTCCACCTCCAATGGCCACCCCACTGACACAAACCATCGGTGAGCCTTTGTCGAAACCATTGCCATGAAAGGGGCCTCTGAGTTCTCTCTGGTGGTGGTTTGGAACAGCACTGATAAGTGCTTCCAAATCACCATTTGCAATGGTCAAAAAGCATATTAGCATTGCACTGGAAGTGGTTGTACATAGGATTGGGCCATAGGATCTACACATTATTTCTAGAGCAGAATTGCAAATGCATGCTTCTATTGTGCACATATGAACTATGTATAGAGTTGTATCTACAGATTGAACATTAACACAGATTGAACGGTAAAGTGGTTCATAGGAATTGCTACTCAGCTGCTGGGGGGCTGGGAACTTGGGACTTGGGAACTTGGGACTGATGCCCTCTGCATCTTCACATCACCCCTCGCACCTTGCAGACACCCTCCTTCCCTGCACATGCACCACTTTTGGCTTTGGAAACAGCTCCATTTAAAAGCCATAGGGCAGGCGGGAGGGCCCATTTTGCAGCACTGCAGCACACTGAAAATTAGGAGAAACCCCTTCCCCAGCAGAGACAGCAGAAAACCATCACTCCACCACAGAGGGGACGATTGACCCCTCTGGCCCCAGCTTCACTATGCTACTGTTGCAGCAGTGCTGCGGACTATGGACCTGGCAAAAGGACTCACCTGTTTGTTTGATTCTACAGAAAGTTGTGCTAACTTATTTTCTTTAAGTTGACCTTAGAATGCATAGTTTGCAGGCATGTCTGCAGTATGTTTCCATCCTTCCCCAACCCAAGTTTATGCATGGATTTTCTTTATTCGTTTTCTGAGTATTGCCGCCAAGAAAGTCTGGAAAAGAAAGCGTGTAGCTAATTTGCTGCTTAGTTTCCCCCTGAGCCATTGTGCTGAGATGTTCCCACAGTTGTTAGGTTTCCCTAACAGGCAGGCTGCAGAACCTTCTTTGCTGACAGAAGCCACGAAATCAGTTTGTTTGTTATTGCACATTTATCCCACTCTTCCTCCAAGGAGCTCAGAATGGCTAGCATATGGTTTCTGCATGGTCTTCCATCTGGGAAGCAAGTTTCTCAGCAAGATCTAAAGGTCTGCTGTTGGTTATATTTAGAATTAAATTACCAAAAAAAGGAAAAGAAAAGCTGGAGCTATAGCAATCCTATCAACCCAGGTCAAATGATTGTCTCCTTATGTTGGCAAACGGATTTCCCCATTGACCTGTATTCCTAGTACAAGCCATGTCAACAAATGGTAATTATAACAACGTTTCTAAGTAGTGAATTGGCCAGAAATGTAAATGCTCAGCAACCATATGGGATTTGAAACATGACTTACTAACCACTGCTACCACTTGCCCTAAATGGCACCACCTGACTTCTGGGAGAAGTGTGTTCCTTTCTGTGCCACAACTATGTTTTCTTACAGCCCAATCCTACCTTAATCCCCTGCCACAGATGCAGCCACACCATTGCAGCACACACGGAATTCTGGGGTGGGGAGGATTCCTGGAGGTCTCCTCTGGGCAAGGGAATGTCTGTTCACGTGCCCAGCGGTAAGCTTTCCCTGCCTTCTAGGATCAGTGCCAGCAATTTAGCTGGGGCAAGTCCGAGTGGAACTGGGAAGGAGGATTGACTCCGTAAATTTGGATCAGGGTCAGGAAGGAGTTCCACCAATTAAATACCGACCTCTTCCTGGCCACAATCCTCCTTCCTCCCTGCCCAAATCTCTGCCTTTTGTCCCTCCCTGCCTTGGTCTCTGCCCCATTCCACCCCTCTCCCTCGCTTGCCACAATCAGACTTACCTTCCTGGGCCCAGCCATGGGCCTCCTGCACTGCTATCATTCGCGGCAGAACTCCTAAAATGCCCTCTCGGTGGCCTCAGAGTAAGGCCAAAACCTCTTTTGCAACAGCAGTTCCACTGTCTTAATTACCCACGCACCCAACAATAAACACACCAGACTGTGGCTTAGATTCAAATAAGAACAACATTATTGCAGCAGGGTAGGGTGGGGCAACTTTTATCTCTTAACCCCACCCTCCAGAGTGCAGGGCTCTGAATAGGGGAAATGGACCTAGCCGTCTCCGTCTCCTTTTGCTCTTTAGGGCGAAAACATCTGACTCCAGGCCACCATCAGTGCCACGTACTGATTAAGCCTGCCCTAGTCACCCCCAAAGAGTCAAGTCAGCCGGATGGCCTGACTCGCACGATGAATCCTGCAGGGCCCTGCAACTCCAGTCAACTCCAGCTCAGCCTCTTCGAGCCGGTTAGGCATCATCCGAGCAGTCCTGACTCGTACCCCAACTTTGCTGTCTTGGATATACATGTGTCTGCCCTACCTACCCGTACCCCGCACACTTCATGCCAAGTGACCAATTAAATTTTATGAAACAGACAAATGGGACATTCCTACAACCAGTGGTGTCATTCTATAATGAACTAACGGAACGGTGGGTGGGACTTACCGCGTGATTGGCTGCGCGGTTCTGACGCGTCGCCACCGTTCTGAGCCCCGCGCGGGCACCCCTGGCTTCGGAGGGGGTGCCCGCTTGCCTGGGTGGCGCGCTGGGTGCTGCGGAGAGCCACGGAGGGGCGCGCCACCCGGAAGAAGCCCTCCGCGGCGGAACAGCAGGCGGCGACGCGTCGCGGGGCCCCTGTCAATCAAGGGGTAAGTCCCGCCTGCGTTCCGGTAGTTCATTATAGAATGACACCACTGCCTACAACCAAAGAACCCAGTCCAGGGTAGGCAAAAAAACTGCCAGCCACAGCCAATCAGGACAGCAAAAAATTCCTACCCAGACCTCCAATGAGCGGCCAGCTCAGATTAGGTTACGTGAGGGAGGGGTCGCTGCTGCTGGCCAGAATGAGGAGACACGGGTGCCTCGTGCCCGCCAAGCTCCCGTCCCTGCCTCTCCCCAGCTTGAATTAGTCAATGGGGGGAGTGCAACAGCTGCAGCCTGGCTCACAGGCAGGGTGGGGCAATCCCCCGTTAGCGGGAAAGGCACTAATGGCTGATCTTCCACTGTAGTAAAACCCTTTTCTAACTGTGTTCCACTGTTGTAAATCTCTCAATGTACTTTATTCTTGCAGCTGTGAGGGAGGGGCCACTTTACACAGGCATTCAGGAGCCTGAATGCTCCTGAATAACTCCATTAATGAGAGGCGCTCTTGCCATCAGCACAGAAGCCTGATAAAAACTTAGCACATTGAATTTCAAGGCTAAAGGTGGCAGTACTGCCACTCCACCAACAGACCCTGCCGTGCCCACAACATGGTAAGGCAGTGGTGGGGAGGAGACAACATTGGGCAGGGAGAGGGAGGAATGGGGTGGGGAGGTGGAGGGAGGAAGTGGATCTGGCGGCAATGGTGCTTACTGGATCCTGTCCCCTCTTTTTCAAACCTCCCCACCCCTTTCTTCTTCATATAATTGTGCCAAGTAAGGAGCTGGTACAGGTCTGAGGAGATCTGTTGCCAAGCAAGAGGCTGATATAAAATAATTCCTCTTTCTCCTCCAAACCCTCCCCCCTACTGGACACCACATGTGCCTTTTTGGCACGGCTGCATCCATAGGGGGGGAAAGATAGGGTTGGACTAAGTTGGTGATTCCTATCATTTAACATTGTCTCTGCGCTAAAAAAAGAAAACCCAGCATAAGACTGGGATGGTGCAAATTCTCCCACTTGTGGCCTCAGCATCTTAGGCAACTTGCAGTGATTTGTCCCAAATTAATAGTTTAGAGCCAGACCCAATCTTTCCTTCTTCCCCACACCCCTTAATTGCTCTGTCCCAAGTTTTGAATCTGATCACACTAGTGTTGCCGGAAAAGGGCACAAAATTTTTCTCATCACGGGGACAGCATTTAATAAGGCAAACAACTAAATGAGAGAGTATGAGGATCATCTTTATTACACCTGCACAGGCAGGCTACTCCCCTGCTCCACTCGGCAAGCGGGGAAAAAGCAAAGTCCAGGTGCGCACGGAGGCCCGAGGCTGAAACCGCGCCCCCCCACGTCGCCCGGCCCCGCGCATCACTCAGACACGCCTCCCTTACCTCGGAAACGCTCCATTTCCGAGCGTAAGGGAAGCGTGGGCAGGCGGGAAGGCCAAAAACCGCACGGTCTCACCCGGACCGCTCGCAATGGTGCCCCGCCGCTGCCCGGCGCCCCACGGCTCGCGCCACCCCAGGCCACAGGTAAGATACGCGCCTGGCAAAGTCATACAATTCCAAAACATCTTTTATATCCTTCTCCCCCTCAGAAACTGCTGTTTGGTGGAAAATTACTACACAGGGGCTGGGACATGAGAAGCCCAGTGTCAGTTGGGCCTTGAGAATATGCTGTGGCCATTCTGATAAGGGAGGAAGCTCTGCTGGCTTTAGCCAGTTCCCTATCTATTGTGCAGAGCTAGCTGTACTGGATGGAGAAGGTCGCAGGTGGGGGCGAGAGAGCGAAAACAATGAGAGCAAAACGGGAGGAAGTTACATTACTTCAGCAACTTTAGGCAAGAGACCTTAAGCAAAAGATTCAAGATGGCTGCACTTTGGTTCGATGGCTATACTAGAATGGGACAAAGCAATTTCTGGGTGTAAGAGATACAATGCATTTTTTAAATGAATAGATTTAACATACATGATTGGGCCTATGCTTTCATTTTATGAACGTTTTAAAATACATTGAGAGTGAGATTTTTGATGATAAAAAAAACTGTGTGTGTGTGGGGGGGGGGTGAGTGCATGTGCACGTGTGCTGTTTGTCTGCAGTGCTGCCTGCAGATACTTTTGTCCTCCTCTGACAAATAATAATAAAACTGCCATCAACTCAAAGATAGTTTCCCCTACAAGCCTCTGAAGCATAAGTTGGTTGCATAGACAACAAAGTTACTTTCAATCCACTAGTCATTCGTTTCATGCCACAGGAGGAATCAAGCTTCTGCTGTCAAGCCTGAGGAGTTGGTGAAAAGCATAACTGGTCCCTGATATGTCAAATGACTGCAGTTCAGCCACTAACAAATCCTTGTGCCTTGAGAAAGAAAGATATGTTAATCAGAGAGCCACATAATTGGGTTCATGGTGTTCCATGGTCACCCTTGCTGGCTCTAGAGATAAAAGTACTTTGAAAGATTATGGAGAGATACCTGGAATGTATTCCGGGCTGACTGTGAAATGACAGATCTTTTTTCTTAATTACGTCGGCTATCAGTCTAACACCTGTACTTAACCATTCTGTCTTGAAGAATCCCTTTTGATATGTTTTATTGTTCCGCCAGACACTTGGCAGAGTAATGGTGCATGGATGTTAAGAGGTTTATTACTGCAGACCAAAAGCTTGATTCTAATCTCCCTGAGTTAACGCCAGGACTTTCGGGACTGGCCTGCCGAGGGGACGGCCACAGATCTGCAGACAATGCTGCTTTGGAGCTGCGCAGTCCCCCCCCCCCCCCCCCCCCGCTGAAGTGACTGGCCAGGCATGAGCTTTTTGTCTGTCAGTCAGCCCATGCAGCCCTTAATTAGGTGTGTTACAAGTAATAGTCTATTACTTTGTAGTCTGGCCAACCCCGGTGCATTCATGTAGCAGTGCTGGCAGACAGTTGTCACCATTGTCTTCCGACAGCAATTCCATCTCCCTACTGCCCAGCTTGCGACCGTCTCTCGTTACAAACGCCACCAGTACCCTTGCTGCAGCAATGAATCATACACAGAGGACTTCACACAAGCTGAGCTTATTGAGCTGTATTACAGGGAAATATATCTCAGATGGCTCCATTGCAGCCAAAACAATCTGTCATTTTTAATTCGTTCTGTCACCTCATTAGGTATACAGGAATACTGACAGAAGGGGAAGAGGAATCCAAGAATCGACGTGTCTGCGCAATTCTAAATCCACATTTTTAATCCCACTGATGTATGTACCAAACATATATGACTTGGTCATGCATATTGATAATACAATAGAGACACCTATAGAATTCTCACTTGCTTAACATACAATCATATGTTGACAAATAATTTGTGTTCCCGATTCAATACCTTCTTTTTAAAAAGTGGTTCTTAAAATGTTGTTCAAACTTATTTTAATAACATTTTATGACTCTTCTTTTTTATGCCTCATCATAGCTAGCAAGGTTAACATTTCACACTTGCTTCTTTTTAATTCAAAAGAGCATTTTCTGGATTTGTGTCATTGGCATGCATACTTATTCCACTTAGGGTGCAATCCTAACTGGGGGCTAGGCTGGCTCATGTCCCCTGCCCTGGCCTTTGAGTGTCACAAACACATCATAAAGCGTTTTTGCACCACTTTCATGCAGGCTAAGCTGGCACAAAGATGCATGCCAGCCTGCTAGTGCCAGGACCCAGCACCAGGTAAGGCTGGCTTCCAGAGGCCAGCACAAGGGGGGTTGAAGAGGGTGGAGGGAGGGTAGACCCATTGGCAGGGGGGAGGGGGTGGAGCCAGCACTAATGCTGGATCCTAACCCCCATTCCTGGCCAAGTTGGCCTCAATCCTGACTGCTCAGATTTGTGCCACTGATTTAGATTTGTGTCACTGATTTCACTGGCACTCCCACTGGGAGCCACCGTGCAGCCCCAATGGGGAGCCACAGCTTGCCGCCGGATAAGGGGAATAACTTAGCCTTACCCTGCACCAAGCAGCAGCTGGCCCCAAGCCCTTGGCCTGCTTATTCAGGCACAGCTTAGGATTGGGCTGCCCCTGGTTTTACAACAGTGGTCACTTAGTACTGGTCTCATTGAGCAGAGATAGGGATGTTCATAAGGCATAATCCCATATGGTCTGAAATAGCTGGTGTCTGTTTCTATGGGAGGAATTGCCCTCTTTCACTGATCCCAGCTATAAACATGAAAAAGCATGATATTCTTCATCTCCTGAAATGTAATTATGCAACTTGAGGATTTAGAGGTTCTATGCTCAACAAGTAACCTTGAAAAAAATATCTGACAGCATGCCACATTCTGGTCTCTCTCACGAGATCTGATTTTGTCTTTTCATCAACGTCTAATATTTTATGTGAATACAGTGGAAAATTTTTATCAAGGACCAAGTATGTATCATTTGACAATACTGTCCACAATTCAAAATATTTACCTGGCATGCACATATAATAGTAAAGGAGAAATCTTGGCTCATCTTCTGTGAACACAAAACGGCTATCTCCTCTTCCCCTCTCCACCCCCCTCAAACATGCTTGTTTTTATGTTAATACATTGAAGTCTCATTCTACTAGAAGTAGCCGAATATATTTTGAGAACTCTGATCATTTTTGCAGTAACACACTGAGTCTGCGATAATAATGTTTATGCACAGATGTAAAGAATGTGCTGACAGATTACAAAGGAGTCAGCCTGTGTTTGCACAGTGTTCATTTTTTTTATTTATTTTTTTAAAAAAATTGCACTACACCTGACTAGGAACAAACAGATTTCTCCTCCAATAGAACGAGCTCACAGTATATTATAAATCCCTGAGCCCCCCTGGACTAATTCAAAATCCCGGGTTAGGAACACATCAGAGAATTGCAAGCTCTTGTTTTAATTGCAATTAGAGATTTGTATGAATGATTGTCCCACTAACACTAAAAGGCATGTCAGCCTAAATAGATGGGGCACAATCCTTCCCTATGTTGATGAAGCACCTGCACAGAGGGAGTTGGAATATGCTATGCCATCTGCCACTGTACCCCATTGGTATATGTCTTTACAGGCATATCTCCTGGTTTTAGAGGTAGCCTATCTCTGAATACCAGGTGAAAGGGAGTGACAACAGGATAAAGATACCTTGTTGTATGTTGTGCTCCCCAAAACATCTGGTGGGCCACTGTGAGATACAGGAAGCTGGACCAGCTAGGCCTCTGGCCTGATCCAACAGGGCTCTTCTTATGTTCATTACCCCCATTGTTACATGGGTTGGAAGGTCTGTATGAACCATATCTAAGGACGGAAAAGCACCCCAGTATTTAACCTGTGGCAAGCTTTTGTGTACATTGCAAGTAAACATCAAAAGATGTGAACTTTTGTGTGTACCATCAATTTGTTCATAATCAGCCGCATAACTAATTGGGTCCAGGGGGTACATTTCCCCTGGTACCATGTCTTGAGGGGATATCAGGTGGTCTCCAGGAGGCCCTTCTGAGGGCCAGGGGAGTGTTAAAAAGTTTATTTGTTCCAGGTGCTAGATGTTCTAGGTATATCACTGCTCACAATGGTTTGAATGGTCAAACATTTGTGAGCAAGCCAGAAGCAGTGAGTGGCCAACTGCATGCAGCAGCAGACTCTGGATGCCCTCCACACCAACTAAGATCATGAGGGGGTGGGAGGGAAGTAGAGTGAGCAAAATGGGACAGGGATAGGCAGAAGAGGGCAGCAATGGGGGCAGGTAGGAGTGCTGATCAGGACTGGGAATGGGCGGGTCCGGGGTAGTGGCATCGGCTGAAATCAAGCTCCCTTCCCAGGTTTGATCCACCTTCTCAGGTCAACATGGAGTTGCACCAGTGATATCACTGGAGTTCCGAATAGACCCAACTAGGCCAGCAGGGGCTTACCCTGGGTCAATGATAACCCTTGCTCCAAGAAACTCCCCAGAGGCCAAAATGTCCCTGCAGGATGCAGCAGATGCCACACTGGTGCCGCTGCATTGCCCCATAGGGTGTTATGGTTGATTGGGCTGCTGGAGAGAGAAAAGCAGCCCAAAGATTTGGTGACTGGTCTTCATGGGCTCCATAGCTTCGGTGGTGCTTGGGATAGTTGAGAAAGAAAAGATTGGAAAGGAAAGAGGGTTGTGGGGTGTTACTATCCTGTGTGCGAGCTGTCATGGTGATGCTTAGGTGGAGACTGGAATGGGCATACCAAGGTCATTTGGCAACCAAGACCCATAAATTTTTGGCACCCCTAATGACCAAATTATTTTAAGTAATAGTTATAACATGAAATTATTATTATTATTATTTTGTTGCTGCCGATTTCCCCTGTAAGGGGAATGTCCCTTTTCCAGATCCCCTAGTAGGTTATGACCCACCAGTTTGGGAACCACTATATTAGTACACTGATATATTATTTTAACTTTGTATGTATAAATACCAATGAACATGCTTCTCTTGTGGACAGCTGCACCCAGCACTGGCCAAATTGCAGCTGCGGGTCACCCCCCATAACCATAGCTATCTTGGGGTGGCCTCTTGGACACCCCCGACAACCTGGCTCTGGTCCCAGCCACCCAATTTGTATGCTCCTGGTGAAGAGCTTTCTTGAAATGGGTTAAATAAATGCTAAGTATTATGCTAAAAGCAGGGCATTAACTATCCAGAGAAGAGATATCCTCCATGGATACAGAAGCTGAGATCTGCAACAAATTAATGAGCAAAATGGCCACCAAAGTGTGAAACTAGTTGATAGGTTGATAAAGATGTGAATTATGTTAACAAATGAAGTGGCTCCCAACAGGGTGATTGGCCACTTGGGAAATAATGTGACAGTTGTCTCCCTGGAAAAATATAATTTGGGCTCTTTCTTTGCCAGGTGCTGTGCATGACATGAGACTCCCTGATAGCATCCATGTCGGCCTTCATATGGATAAATGCCTACAGCTGGCATCAAGTGATAAAGGCTAGATAAGGAAAGGGAGCAAGGTCCAGCTGCTAAATATAGAGCAGATTGATTGCCAAGACACAATATTTTGACACTGTCATGTAAATATAAATGGCAAGCTAAAATGCTGCTCTCTGTCACAGTGCTATCCTCTGACATCCATAATGCTGATGATGCAAGAGGAAAAAAAAAAGACTTTGCCCTCTGGAATTTTGAATCAGATGAGCCAAGTGTGCAACGTCAACCCTTTCCATTGGCAGGCACCACAAAGGCTCTGGATAGGCTAGCATTTGGTGTAATCCAAAATAATGCTAATACTACTGATTATTATAAAATTATTAAGTAAAATTATTACTAATCTGTATATATACAAAAGTGTGTGTGTGTGTGTGTGTGTGTGTGTGTTCCACATAGGCTCCGCAACGCCTGGACCAATCAACAACAAAACGTGCACGCACACACATCCTTTTTTATATATATAGTCTTTTTTATATAACGCCTGGACCAATCGACACCAAACTTGGCACGCACACACCTTGCGGCCTTGCGACAAACACTGCGGGGGTCAGACCCCCCCTAGCGCCCCCACAGGGGGTGCTGGGGGGCCTGAATATATGTATGTATGTATGTATGTATGTATGTATGTGTGTGTGTGTGTGTGTGTGTGTGTGTGTATACTTCAGCTGATATGTGTGTCCTGAGGCAATCTATTATGATGTCATTGCTGATGTCACTCTGATTATGACATGCAGAGTATAACCTTTCCAGCACCTGAAGTCTTTAAAGTGTTGAACAGCTGCTGAACAGAAGTCCTGCAGAATGGATCTGGGATGTTGGGATCTGGGAGAGGGATGTTGTGTTGCAGTTTCACATCTCACAGTCCAGAACTGGCTGAAGCTGGCATTCCGTCTCTCCGTCTTAGAATCAGATAGAGCACCTGTGAGTCCTTGAGCAGGTCAGCTTCCCAGCTTGTTAGGGATAGTAGTTGTACTCCCTTTCTGATAGTGTAGAATAAGCAGACAGTTTCACACGGGAAGCCCTGGCTGGAAACACTGCACATTCCCATGAGCTCATAGTGTTCTAAGGGTCACCCCATTGGGTAAAATGGGGCACAAGGGGTCTTCAGGTATCCACCTACCAGATACACTCTGGCTGCATCCCTTTGTTCTGTTGTTAGAAGGAGTTTTTCACTGTGTGTGCTTAAGATGTAAAGCTGCACTAAAACGCCGCCTGCGAGCGGCCCAAACTTCACCGGCTTCCTAGCCGGCAGATTGAACCTTTGTACCTTTCTTACTTTCGCTACAATAAAGAGACTTTGTTATGGAAATGTGGCGATTGCTTCAGTCCTTCGCACCGGAGCGCTAAGGCAAGCGCTAGAATGGGTCTCCAAGCCCCCAACTCTGCTACTATTTACACAAATACTCAACAGGTTATGGTTTCCAGCGCACGCCGCGCTGCGGAAGAGTCAGCCGTAACCCTGCAGGGGCTCGCCGAGGACCCGATCCGCGGAGCAGAGCGGAGCGAAGACTGAACTGTGAATGCGGCTGCATCCTCCAACTCGCCGACACCCTGACAGATGTCGGATGAGGAGGGAGCGACCGGTGGAGTGAAGGAGGAGGAAGACCTCGAGAACGGATCCGAGGGAGAGGACGTTGGCGTCCGAGGGGAACCCGAGCAAAGCGAGGAAAGCGGAGAGGGCGAGTCGGAAGACGACGATCTCGGACCTCTCCTTCCCCCAGCGGGGCCTCCCGACGGCCAAGCGCCCGCCCCGCAGCCGCCGCCGCTCGTTCCCGGGCAGGGCGCTTTCCATCCTCTGCCACCGCCTCAAATACCACCGTTGCAGCCCGCTGCGCCCGGGATTGTGATGGCGCAGCAACCCCCCGCCGCCGCGACGGCGCCCTTTGGCGTTCAAGTTCCACTCCTCAACGACAGCAATTATGTGCAGTGGGCTCATAAAATGCAATTGCTGTTGGAACGAGAGGACTTGTGGCAACGCACTCAAGCGCTTCCTGCAGCCGCAAATCCTGCAGAAGTGGCAGCTGACAGGAAGGCGAAAGCCACTATCGGGCTTGCAATCTCTGAAGATCTTTTGGTTTACGTGAGGGGCCTTGCACACGCTAAGCACTATTGGGACACCTTGAAGGAGCTGTTTGCCAGGGCATCCCTCACCTCCAGCATGGTTCTGACACGCAAACTGTGGCGGGCGCGTCTAGAACCGGGGGGCGACTTACGAGTCCACCTGAGAGCGATGCAGCAGAACCTCAAAGACCTAGAAGCAGTCGGGGAACATGTGGAGGAGCGCCTCAAAGTGTTTGCGATCCTAAATTCCCTGGATGAAACGTGGGACATGTTTACACTAACTTTGGAAAGCATCCCAGCAGTGCAATTGACTGTCACCTTTGTGGTCGCACGGCTTCTCGAGGAAGCAGACAAAAGGAAAGACAATCAGAGAGAGCGTGAATTCAGAAAAGGGAAAAACAACAATTCTGGGAAAAAGCAGCAGCAGCAGCAGCAACCCAGAAATGAGTCCCAGGCACAGGTATGCTCCAGTGTGCGCCAGTGCTACGTGTGTGGTTCCATCCATCATCTTGCCCTCCAATGTCCCAAGAAGAAAGGAGGAACCAAGAAGAAGAAAAAGCCCCATGATGAGCAGAGCACAGGGCAAGGAAAGCCTCATGCACAGCAACCCAAAGCGAGCATCGCGTTTGTGAGTTCAGCGGAAGGAGTGCGCACGCGAGAATCCTGGTTGCTCGACTCGGGAGCAAGCCATCACATTGTGACTTCTGCAGACTTACTCACGAGTAGGCGCGAGACTGACCGTGAAACTGTTGCTCTCGCAAATGGGAAAGCAGCTCCTGTGAGCTGCGCTGGAGACGTGTTTCTGCCTCAACTGCAGACCACCTTGAAAAATGTGCTGTGCGTGCCAACGATGTCCAGGAATCTGCTCAGCCTTGGAACTCTCCAGGAAGAAGGATTTACAATTACTTTCCAAGACAACACCTGCACTCTGAAAAGGGGGAGTCTCTGCGTGACCGTGCCCAGAGTGTACAGGCTGTTTGTGCTTGGAGCGCAGGCGAAGGAAAAGCAGCAGGCAAGTGCGTTCTTCAATCAACCGAAGCACGGACTCTGCCCGCATCTGTGGCATCTGAGATTAGCACATTTGAACCATGACTACGTGAAGAAGACAGCTGAACTTGTGCGCGGAATGGACTTGAAAGATTGCGACGCATTTGTAGATTGTGAGGTGTGCAAAATCACCAAATCGCATCGCGCAAGCATCCCGAAGTACAGCAGCCGCCAGACCCAGACTGCCTTCCAGCTGGTGCATATGGACTTGATTGGGCCAATGAAAAAGACAGCGGGGGGGGCGCAATATGTTCTTACAGTTGTGGATGATGCTACAAGGTACAGCTTTGCATATTTGATGCGTCAAAAATCTGAGGCGTTTAATAAAATTCGCAATTGGGTCAGGTGGGTGGAGAGACGGTTTGAGCATCCCGTAGTGGCAATTCAAACCGACCGGGGAGGTGAATTTCTCAGTGGGGAGATGTCTCAATGGTTGGAAAGGCAGGGCATCACTCACAGACTCACCGCTCCTCGCACCCCAGAGCACAATGGGGTGGCGGAGAGAAAAAATGGGGAGCTCCAGAGCATGGTTAGAGCGCTGATGGAGCAATCAAAACTGCCCAAAGGATTGTGGGGAGAAGCGATGAGATATGCTGTGTTCATTTCTAATCGTGTGTATCACCGTTCAATTGAAGGGGTCCCCTACACCAAGCTATACGGTAAACCACCCGATCTCGCATTCCTAAAGACGTTTGGGTCACATGCTTTCGTCCATGCAGATCGGGAGACACGCAGGAAGGGCGCACCGCGAGCCAAGAGGCTGCAATTCATTGGAGTAGAACCAAATTGCAAAGCGCTCAAATTTCTCAATCCTGACCACAGAACGGTCACCATTTCCAACTCTTATAATTTCTCTGAGCAAAGTATGCTGCCAGATCATGCTGAGCAAACAGTCAGCATCCCCTCTGAGGCTGGAGACAATGGGGGGGAGGCAAGATTAGAAAGCAGTCCTGATCAGCCGGCAGCATCACCTCAGAGAACTCTAGAGAGTCCTGCCACACCAGCAAGCTCTAACAGGCTGCTGGAAGGGGGGGGAGCGGGGGAAGCCAGTCCAGGCTTGGACACAAGCACTTCCTCAGAGGAAACCACTCCAGAACCGGCTGTTCCGCCCAGACGCATCCTTCCCCCTAGGGCTTTGCGTGGAGTGCCACCTCAGAGATTAACCTATCAGGTGGAGGTGGGAAAGGTACCCCAGACATACCAAGATGTCTTGGAATTACCGCCACCCGAGAAGGAAGGATGGCTCCAGGCTATTCAAACTGAATTGAGGGCAATGCACAACCTGGAGGTTTTTGAACCAGCTAAATTACCAGCTGGAAAGCATGCAATTGATTCCAGATGGGTGTTTGTTCTAAAGGATCAGGAAGGTGCTGAGCCCTTAAAGAAAGCACGTTTGGTGGTTCGTGGCTGTAAGCAAATCCCAGGGGTAGATTTTGAAGAAATCTACTCCCCCACACTTTCAGCCACAACGCTTCGAGTAGCACTTGCTGTCGCAGCTAGCAGAGGTCTCCAAGTGCATCATTTTGATGTGGGAACAGCGTACCTGCATGCAAAACTGCAGGAAGAAGTGTATATCACAATACCCCCAGGGGTGCAATGTGACAACTCACATTTTCGTCTCAGGAAATCGATTTATGGGTTGAGGCAAAGTGGAAGAAATTGGCACTTATGCCTTAAGGAGCAGCTGCAAAAGTTAGGGTTCACACCCTCCCCAGCTGATCCATGCCTTTTCAAGAAGGGAAAAGGGGACAAATTGTGTGTTCTTCTGTGTTTTGTTGATGACCTGCTAGTTCTTGCACGAACGGAGCAACAGATCAATCAGATCACAGAACAGCTGAAAAAGGCATTCACCCTTAAATGTCTTGGTCCTGTCAATCGTTACCTGGGAATAGAGGTTGAACGCACAGCTGACAGTACTGGTTTTCTCCTCAGCCAGGAGAGTAAAATCCATGCCCTGCTTCAAGAATGGGGCATGCAGGACAGCAAGAGTGTTGCAACTCCAATGGTGGTTGGAAGGGGGGAGAAAGCAGAAGAGTCTGCACCATTTCCAAACCAGAATATGTACCTCTCACTATTGGGTTCACTTACACATCTTGCGTGCTGGACGCGTCCAGACATTGGCGCTGCAGTCAATCACCTGAGCAGGAAAGCTGCAAACCCAACTCAGGCAGATTGGGTAGCCTTAAAACGTATTCTCCGGTACTTGAAAGGGACTAGCACCCACAGGTACCACATCGCCCCAAAAGGAGCACTGCAATTGGAGGTTTTTGCAGACAGTGACTTTGGGGGAGATGACACCAGGAGATCTACAACTGGCTATGCCATACGTCTTGGGGATTGCGTGATAGATTGGGGTTCACAAAGACAAAAGACTGTTGCGTGTTCGACACTGGAAAGTGAATACACAGCCTTGAGTCTTGTGACCAACTATCTTCACACGCTCAGGCAATTGATGTCGGATTTGGATGCTCCACAGGTAAATCCAATCCGAATCTGGATGGACAACCAGTCTGCCATCCAGATTGCTGGGTCAGAACGAGTCCGGATGCACTCCAAGCATGTGGACATAAAGCACAAACATGTCAGAGAGGCAGTCCAAAATGGGGACATTGAAGTGCTTTACTGCCCATCGCAGGAGAACATCGCGGACATTCTAACCAAAGCTCTTCCTGCGCCACAGTTCAAAGAAGCAGTTCAAATGCTAGACCTGGCGCCAAAGGAAGACTTCCGAGACGAAATGGGGGGGTGTTGCAGTTTCACATCTCACAGTCCAGAACTGGCTGAAGCTGGCA
>JAJKFI010000056.1:4309484-4359178 GCA_029204185.1 Lerista edwardsae | reverse complement strand
AGAATGGGTCTCCAAGCCCCCAACTCTGCTACTATTTACACAAATACTCAACATGTTGGCATCTGGGTGATGCTCCCTACGCCGTTGGAGTCCAGGTTCGGGGCCCCCTCAACATGGGGGGCAAAAAAGGGTGCAAAACAAAACGTCCGCCATGCCCCGCTGGAACAATTGGCTGACCTGTTTGGTAATTTGGTAATTTTGTGTGCAATAGAATCTCCATGGGCTGCCCCCCACCCATCCCCGCTGGCGAGCAGGCACCCCCTCTGAGGCCGGGAGCACCTCGCAGCGCCACGTCCATCATGGAGCGGCGGCGAATGGCGACAGGTGGGCGGGGCAGCCCATGGAGCGTTCTGCTTGTTTGCCCATTAGATGACATCACTGGCTGTGACCATTTTGATAAGGAAGGAAGCTCTGCTGGCTTGAACCAGTTCTCTATCTATTGTGAGGGCTAGCAGCACTGGATAGAGACGGTTACAGGCTGGGGCAAATGAGTGAAAACAGTGAGAGCAAAGAGAGAAACAGTTACATACTTCAGCAACTTCAGACAAGTGACTAAGCAAAAGACTCAAGATGGCAGCACTTTGGTTCGATGGCAACAAGACTATGTCAATGTGGAGCTCCCATGAGGGCCTGGCCCAGCCACAGCGTCCAGGAGCAGTCAGCAGGCCAGGGCTGAGTGGCACCTGTGCAGCCAGATGCCCAACCCCACTTCTGGTAGGCAGAGGGGAAATTGCAGGACCGAGCACGTTTGGAGTGGTGCTTGTGCACTCAACTGCCTGCCAACCCAGCTGCTAGAGGCAGACAGAGCAACACCAACACACCCCTCCTTCCTCTTCGGCCAGCCAGGGCTCCCTACAATACCAGAAGGACCCATGGCACAAGCAGCCTGCTGGCATGGGAGTTTGGGGGAGATAGGGGAAGAGCAGAGGGATGCTTGTGAGGAGAGGAGCAGAAACAACGGACAGTAACTAGGTCTGGGGCATGCCCTCCTTTTCCTGGTGTGTTTCAGAAGGGGCCCCAAATACCTGAAAGCCTAGGGGCCTGGCCATGGGTTAATACTGCCCTGAAAACAAGTAATTCTCAATTCTTAAATTACTAAATAGAGGGGGGGAACTTCCTTTACTAGCAGAAAAAAAACTACTTTTCTGTAGGAGTCAGTCTCCTGTGAGACTGTGAGGGGCAGAGACTGAGAGAGACAAGCGAGGGGCAGAGGAGACGAATATGCCTGGTGTCCTTTCTCTTCCCCATCCCTCTTTCCAATGGTTCTGATGTCCAGATCTGGAGGGGGAGAGGAGGATCTGAATCCTTCCTCTAGAGTTGACTCTTGGACTGTATGCAATGAACATTGCCACCCAAATTTTTGCCAGATAGTAATTGGCAGGGGGGTGGCTGGATGATCTCTGCTTCTGCTGAAGGACACGTGGTGCTGCTGCTGCTGGAGAGGACTGGCAATTATTACAGCTCCCCCCATGTATTCATTAATTTATAAATATTAAATGTATATGTTCTTGCTTATTTTCTGGGCAGGATCCCTGTTTGCATGAAGCAACTTGTTTTAAGGAACGCAAAGATGAGGTTGGCCTGGGGCTCCCCTGGCTGAGAAGGCACGTTGCCACGCACTCTCTAAAAAGGCAGGCTGGCATGACAACCGTGAGGGCCTGGCTGGAGAACCATGGCTGCTTCTCCCAGGTTTCAAGGGCGCCAAAGGGCCGCGAGAGTGAGGGGGCGGTCGTGCAGCCACCCGTCAGCTGGGGGGGAATGGCTCCACAGTTGTCACAGTGGGGATAGGCTCTCCCTCTCAACTCCCTTTCTAAGGAACAGTTAACAAGCCGATGTCATGGCCAAGGATAGAGTTTGCGAACACGGCAGTGGCTCCTGCAGGCCTCAGTCATGAAGCACCAGCAGCCTTGGTCCTCAGCCGCCTTCCCAGCCTTTAAACGGTGGGTGGGAAGCAGAAGAGTACTGGCACTGGCTGCTTTTCATTGTTTGGGTGGGGAGCTGGTCACAAAGAAGCTTGAGATGGGAAGGGGAGGAAGGATACTGGCAGAAGAATGTGGCTGATCGTAATGAAGATCAGGAGAGTAAGAACACCCTTATTAGAATTATTTCTCCCTCCATCCAGAAAAAAGTAACCCGGGGTGGGGGGAGAGGAATGATTGAAATACACAAATTTATGCAGGGGATGGATAGAGTGGACAGAGGGGTGCTCTTTTCCCTCTCACATTGGTGTGACTATTACACGAGGTGGAGAGGTAGTGGTGATGCCATGCTCTGCTTGAGTTGCTGCTTGCCCCATTGAAATTCCATTGCTTGTTGCTGATACCTGGCACCAAGGACAGAGTAGTGGTGGAATGGTCACAAAGAGCCCCTTTTCAATATTGAAGATCTTCTTCCTCTCCAGTAATAATCAGTTATTGAACAGCCGGCACTAGCAAAAGGCACTAGCATTTGCAAGTGGATCAGATTCTGCCCGTGCAGATTGCTGGACAATATGGACCCTTGGTCTAACCCAAAGTTTAGCTCTTATGTTGAATCCTCCATGTATCAGGAGAAGCAATAGATCTCTGAATAATGGACACCGGAGATTTACAGGGGAGAGCTATTGCTCTCATGCTGTGTTTGCAGGCTTTCTGTTGGGCATTGGTCTATTGTTGTAAACATGTGCTGCTAGGCTAGATGAACCAACCTTGGTCTAGTCTGGGTATGGAAAATTATATGTACTGCAATGTAATGCAGTTTTAACTTCAAAAATAAGTAACATAGCATTTAAATTAAACACATGAAATCAGTATATAAGTGTATTTAGCTTTTGTCATGACATGTCCTACATTTTTCTTGAACGTCCTACATTTTGGGGCTCCATGTTCTCTTTTCCGGTTATGATATCTGGTCACCCTGCTAAGGGGACAAATGTTCCCTTCCCCCAAGGAGACCTTCGTTGACTTCTCTGCACCCACAGGATACAGCAGTGGCCATTTTGGTGCTGCTGTCCTCTGGGCACCAGGATGCATAGGCTTGGACCATAATTATTAATTAAATAATATTAGTAAAGGTAATATGAATTAATAATGAAAATCAATTTAGCAAACTAGCATTTAAGCACTTAGTGTAAAGTCATTTAAGTAGCAACCAGCACATCTTGTGGCAGGGAACATCAAGGAGATCCAATCAGGCAATCCTACAGGAAGTCAAGCCTGATTGCTCCCTGGAAGGACAAATACTGAAGCTGAAGCTCAAGTACTTTGGCCACCTCATGAGAAGAGAGGCCCCTTTAGAAAAGACTCTCATGCTTGGAAAGATCAAAGGCAAAAGGAGAAGGGGGCGGCAGAGGATGAGAGGGAGGCCTGGTGTGCTGTGGTCCATGGAGTTGCAAAGAGTTGGATACAACTTAGCGACTGAACAACAACAATGTGAAGAAGTATTTTGTTGTATCTGTCCTGAATCTCCTGCAATTTTTTTTTCCACTGGATGACCCAAGTTTTCATTTTATGAGAGAGAAACTTCTCTCTAGCCACTTTCTCCAGACTATGCCTCATTTTATAAACTTCTGGTGATTGCCTTTTACTCGTCTTTATTCTAAAATTAATGGGCCCAACGGTTGTAGGGAAGGCAGTTCTATCCCTGATAGTTTTGACTGCCATTTGACAGCGTTGAATAATTAACTGGAGGTAGATTGCAAGATGTTTGACAAAATCCTGACATTCTGAAGCTAATGACGTACGAATACAAGCATCATCCAAATTCTGTAAATGCAGCAGTATATGAGGGAATAGGTTGGTCTGCCGAAGATCTTTCACCACTTTCATGTCCTCCACACTTTTTTTTTTGCATCAACCCTTTTTTCCAGTCCAGAATAGGAAGACCACATGGCTAACACATAACCAAGTAAGGCACAACTAACACTTGGCACAAGGCCTCCCTGTGTCAGCCCTGGTTGTATGATGTATACTTGGGCATGGAGTCTGTTTCATTATTATTGTTGGTATTGTTACTTCAATTCACTAATTCAATTACTTCATACTTCACTACAAATATTTTCAGAACCTCTCATAATAATTCATGTATTATTTATTTATCACATTTCTATCCCACCTTTCTTCCCCAGAGGGGATCTAATAAGAAAAGGTGCAAAAACAAATGCAGCAAAATTGGTCTTTTTTGTAAATTGGACAGAACCAATGGGCTCCAGATTGTGGCCTCCTATCTCAAAACCCAGGTTATTCTTTATACCCAAGATTATCTCCAAGATTTCCCCCCAAAAGATGAATTTGAGAAGCTCTACCAACACTTCTAAGCCTATGTAATTACAGGTTTTAATATGGAACCAGTGGCATAGAATGCAAAAAATCACATTTTGACAGAAATGAAAATTGATTCAGTCAATGATTTTTAATTACTCTGAATTTTATCGGCCTATTTCTGGATCAGTGACGATAATGTAACATGAACTGAATTTCCAAAAGCATCAGTTTTGTCATGCTCTTTTTGCTCAGAAATCGCACACTCCTTACCCCACTGACTCTTTAACACTCTTCCTGCTCTTCTCATATTTAATATTTGGGTACTCTCCAACATAGCAACTTCAGGATAGTAACCTTTTGTGTACAGTTTGAATAGAAGATAATGCTTGGAGTATTCAAACAGAAACCGAAGGAAAGCTCATCAGCGAAGCTTCTGCCTGTGCCCCGAAACTCAAAAGGAAGCTGCTCGAACCATTAACTAACAAGGCTATGCTGTATCTCTGAAACTAGATGTGATAGGGCAGAACTGATGCCTTTTTTTTTAATCAGCACCCCAAATTCATATAAAGCCGCCATACATTTTGAAAAGAAGGTTTTTATGTCCTTTAATTTTGCAGGCCTGTGTTATTAAGAGCAATAATTCAGAAGATTGACAGTACAATCCTATGCATGTCTACTCAGAAGTAAGTCCCATTGGGTGCAATGAGATTTACTCCCAGGAAATGGGTATAGGATTGCAACTCTAGTGGTGCAGAGGAAGAATCTGCGTAGCTTTTATAAAGAGAAATCCTGCTGATCGTCTTGACAGTATCGGCAAGTATGTAAATCAGATTGCAATCATAAGCTATGATGGAACAGCACAGGCCTACTTGGGAGTGTGCTGGATCCTCCAGAGGGTAAGGGAACATCAGTCTATGGCAGGGGTCAGGGAACTTTTTTACCTTTTACCCCAAAATATATTTAGATACGCCAACGTTACCCACCCCCCCCGCCAGAACAAAAGGAAAAAAATTACATATTGGAACCCATTGCTTTTTATTTGATTAATTAATGAGCTTAATTAATGCTATGTAAATATGAATTTGTAAAGGGCGGAGCAAAACAAACAAACAAAACAAAACGGAGCCAGCCAGACAGCGACGGAACCGGAACGGGGGTAATGGATGGTCGCGCTGCCAAGACACAGCCGGGCATGCATATAGATTCATATGCATGCCCGGCTGTGTCTCGGCAGTGCAACCGTCCATTACCCCCAGGAATTTCATTTTTACCCCATTTGGGGTAATTTACCCCTGTTCCCTGACCACTGGTCTATGGGCTACTCAGATCTGTGCCCACTATATAGCAGGCACAGATCCAAGTTCCCCATGTGGCCCAAATTGGGGCCAGGCGGGATGGGGACAGGGTTTGGATGCGTCCTAATGGCTGCATCCAGGCTCCACCCCTCTCCCCAGACCAGGCTACACTGGGACACCCTGCCCTACCCACTATGCTGCATATAAACTTATGGGGTCTGAGGTGGTGATAACTAACCAAGAAAAAGATCCTGGGATCATAAAGGACAGATCAGTTTAGAAAAACCACAACCTAGTGTGTAGCAGCTGCGAAAAAGACAAATTCTGTGCAAGGGATTAATTATAAAGTGATTGAATATAAATTGTCCAGTATTGTAATATCTTTATTACCAGCAGAACTTCCTTTTTTCTTCACAAAATTTAGTCTACAGGTCTTTCTCCTGACATTTTGGGTGCTGAACCTTTGACTAAAGCATCCAATATTCTCATGACTGGACTATTGGACCTTGAGAGAGAGAGAGAGGAGTTATTTGCTGAGGTGTCAAAGGTCTCTTCACCTTTGGATTTACAACTCCTGTTGACTTACTTCTGCAGCAGAGATATCTGTATTTAACTGAGAACCTCCAAGCACGTTGAGCCTTTACAATTGCAAGATGTAATGTTTTATCATCTAAAGATGGTAAAAGCCGCTTCGTTGTCTTTGCAAATGACAACAAAGAATGCATGTGTATATGTAACAAGGGAGCTACTGAGAATCTATCTCACATTCTTTGACACTGCTCTGTATATGCAAGGGTGTCAAACTAGTGTCATAGTGGGCAAAACAGAATTCATGGAGCCTACTAAGTGCCCAAAGTGACATCATTAAGCAGGAAGTGATGTCAAGAGGAGGTCTGGCTGAGTGGTAATGCTGCCCCCTATGAAAGTCCAAAGTATACCTGGATTGGCAGTTGGAGACAGCCAGAAGTTTCCATAAACGGCTGCTGACAGAGAAGTAAAGAATTTCTCTAACTGGTGAGAGGAGCAGAGATCTCCCCTTCAGTGAGTGTGAAGGAGTTCCTGTCAAGCGTGGGAGGTGTGCACAGCAAGAGAGATGCCAGACTGTGAAGGAGATCGCCTGGATGGAAGACTATGCAAAATTAGAACTTGTGATTGTAACAAACCCTATATGGGGTTGAGAAAGCCTGTCTATGTAAACCACCTTGAATAAAGTCAGAGGAGAAATCCAATTACAAGAAAGGTGGTATATAAATACTGGTATCAATCAATCAATCAAATTTGCCAGAAAGAAACACTTTATTCTCACATTGAAAGTAACGAGCTGCAAATGACAGAAGAAAAAATGTGCAAGATAAAATGGCCCCCTATTTGGGAGGGGGCAATTTTATCTTGAATGTACTCAAGAGCCAACTTTTGAACTTTGCTGTGACTTCCTGTCCCCATTACCTCCCAATCAGTGGTGGCATCTAAATGAATTAAGAACAGGAACTCAGTTTTGATTGGCACATATCAGGACCCACCCACTGGAAGTGATGTCATAAGCCGGAGGCTGGCGAAGCCCAGGTCTACCCGCGGCTGGTTCCTAGCCAGCGACGACGTCAGTGACAAGTGGGCGGAGCCAGCCGGTTCTGTACAGCACCTGGCGCCTACAGAACAGAAAGTGAAGAATTCCCCACTCCCCAATTGTAGCTCCAATAGTGATGGGGACAGTCTCCCAAAGAAGCCTCACACCCAGAGCGCCAGTGAAACGCTCTGGACTGGAGAGACAGTGGCAAAAGCCTTTCCTTGGTCTTCGCGGCTAGGCGAGGTGGAGTTATTCAAAATTGCCAGGGAAGTTGAAAATTGGCATGGGGGCAGCAGCCTCGAAGCTGAGGCTGGCTGAGCAGAATGAGGCAGGAACCTGTGGAAGGGGCTGAGGGGCGGCAACACTCCGGATGGCACCCTTGGGCGCTTCCCCACACCAAAGCCCACTGATGCCGGGCACGTCAGGAGGGCAGCTTCAAAAAGTCCCGGCTCCCCTCCGTCCCCTCCAGGGCCCCCCTCGATTCACCACCGCACCCCCAGGACGCCCCTTCTCCCCAGTGGGCTGTGGCCTCACCAGAGCAGCTGCTGACTCCACGTGTGTGGCTGGAGGGAGTGAGGAAGAGGGCTGTGCAGGACAGGACTTTCCCACTGCAGCCCTTCCCCCTTCGCCCCCCTAGGAATCTGGAGTCACTCCCTTTAACCCTCTGAGTGCTGGCCAACCAAGAAGAAAAGCTCTTTGCAGAGGAATCGGGAGGGGGGGGAGGGAGAGTGAAGTGGGCGGAGTCAGCCCTAATTTTAACTAGTAGAACTGAGTTCCCCCGCGTTCCCCCTGCATGACATCACTGCTCCCAATCCAAAATTGTGCCCTTGAAAACAAGTTTACAGAAATGGGCAGGTCAGTGTTTCAAAAATCCATAATATTTTGGGCTAGAATTACTTGATCAAATTATCACTGCATTGCATGATATGGGCTTTTCATTCTCAAAGTCAAATTAGAAGGAAAGAAAAGGACACTGAATTGGAAGGTTGCACAGAATCCTAGGGCCCCTCATCAGTGAAAGGTTCACAAAGCCATTTTCTGCAAACAATGAGAAGTGTCTTGGGCTTTATAATATTTTCATTGCAGCTGCTTACCACAAAGATGGCAGAACTGACTCATTTACCATTTTGGGGAGACCACCCTAGCTTAAAAATGTCAATTGTAAACCAAGAACCTCAGGTGATGCCATTAAGATGGTATAAAATACCATGAAATACCAGGCGATCCAACCCAAGCAGCAATTATCGGAAACATTTTTTTCCTTGTATCTACTCCAATTTTCCTTTGGGGAGTGCTAACTCCGTAAATGCTCACTATACATAAACAAAGCAATGGCTGTCAAGTCTTCAACAAACTTAAAATAATCTCAAAGTGTATTACTTTGTTTGACAAAATAGGCTTTGGGGAGGTACTAATGGACTCAAGTGAAGGATCCAAAGAAGGAGAAGTTGATCCACTTAAAAAAGGACAGGCTAAAAGGAAGCAAAAAGGAAAAAAATGAATTATTTTCTTTTAAAATGCTGGTTCGTACTCAAAAAAATTGCTGACTTCCTTCTGGAGGTCATCTTGCAGGTCCTTCTACCACATAATAGTGTAATTAAAAAGTGCTGATGTTTTGAACTTTCTCTTCACTGGCCACCTAATAAACCAACTAGAAGTAATATTCAGTATGGAAACCTGTCTCTTGTGCGAAGTCTCAATAGACACAAGATGCATTAACTTTGCCATCAACAAAATTCACCGAGCAAAAAGAATATCCATTCCTATATAGATAGCAGTTCCTAACAGTGTCTTGCCATGTTGTAGGAAGAACAGAATTCCATGCAGGGCTATGCAGGTGAGTTAGTTTCTCAGAGTGCAGTCCTAACCTGGAGTTAGGCCAGCAAAGTTTGGCCGGCATAAAGACCACCACAGAGCACATTTGGACCATTCTCAGAGTCTGGGGGGATGGCGCACCTCTGTGTGCTGGACTCTCTGAATCCAAGAGTAGTCCAAATGTGCTTTACCTTTCTGCTAGCCAAACTTTGCTGGCCTAACTGTGCCGACCCAGCTCCAGGTTAGGATTGCGCTCTCAGTGGCTCCCATTTAAGTTATAAGGATGACATAGAGATGTTTCCTGTGAGCAAGTATACACATGCAGTCAGGGGTGTGTATGCCTTAGTGCTGCAAGCTGCCTCCACTGCTACCTCCTCCCTTTATTTTACAGCGGACCTTGGTATCCATTGGGGTTTGGTTCTGGGACACCCCACTGATACCCAAAACGGTGTTAAATAAAAAAACTGAAAGCTGTGCTAAATAGTGGGCACAGATCCGAGGAACCCTACGGGGAGGCTGGAGCCTCCCCTGGACAAGGGGGCAAATGTGCCCTTGCCCTGGGGAGACTCTCCAGCGCACCTAAGCTGCGCTGGATATGGTGCAGGCCGCAGGCCTTGGCAATCCTGTGCAATTTAGGACTGCGATCTTAATGTTTAAGCATATTTTCACAACCTTAAGGGCTAGAAACTTGCTTTTTTAAAAAAACAAAGACAGCAGTGCTGAAAGCTGCACTCATTATCACACACTGGAACTTCACAGAATCACGATATCTGTACAGCTCTGCCAACATTACTCTAGAACATATTATTTAAGGCTTAAGTGCTGTTGAAGCAGACATTGTGATATAAACATGTACCTGAGACTGATAGAAAAGGGATTAGCCCTTTCCTTTTGTCAAGAAAGGTCAGCATTGTGCAATGTTCCTGCAGGATTTTGAAGGGCAGCAGATCCTGGCAAGTTCCAGGGAATCAATTGATTTCCCTTTCCTTGCTTCACCTGTATATTAAATGAGGGATTTAACTGTGGGCTGTTGGGGATATATCTGACAGCAAAGGACAGGGAGGAATGAGATAAGGGAAAGGCATGGGCATTGGCAGCAGAGAAGTAGGAGAGATACACTTTTCTCACCACTTCCTTACATGCTAGTCTTTGACTCAGTCAATTAAAATATGGAGCACATAGCCCCATTGCGGAAGATTGCTTTATGAAGGCATATTTGAAGTGATCTCTTATAAAGACTTAAAACATTTTAATAATGCAAAAATGAACAGTTGAAAAAGACATTTTAGAATGGAAATCTGTGACCATTATATACAGGTATCCCTCCATATCTGCAGATGGGGTATCCACAGTTTCACTTATTCGCGGTTCTCTGGACCGCTCCACACACACACCCCATGCCCATAACCTCTGTTCTTTAGCAGAAGTGGAAGCACGCTTTTTTTCCTTAACAGAGGAACACTTTCATTTGTTTAATTGAGGAACAAAACGTGCAAACAGACAGCCCGCATGCTAGAGGGACACAGCCAAAACATTAACACGAAGCAGCTTCCTGTTAACATTCAGTTAGTCTCCTCTCTCCAGCATGCATGTCACATTCCTCAGTTAGCCAAGAAACTATTTCTTTGTGAAGAAAAAAAAAAGGTGTGCTTTCACTTCTACAAAAGAAAGATGGAGGGAATGGATTCAGGGGGTGGTAATTTATATAGGGTTCCCCCATATCTGTGACTTCCATATCCGTGTTGGGGGGAGGAAACAACCGCTATGGATACAGAGGTATGCCTGTATAGCACAGATGGGATAGTGGTGGCAGTGACTAGTATGGGGCCACCCAAAGCATCATTTGGGTGCTGTCCATATGGACCTAGTCATTACCTGGAGAAGCCCTATGCAAACCACCAGAAGCCCTATGCAAACCTCCTTGAGACCTCCAAAAGGAAACAAGAATATAAAGACTGAATACACCTTCAAGATCAAGTCCTAAACATTACCCATCCTTCCAGGCTATTTCATTTGAAATTTAAATTTGATCCATAATCAATACCAGCTAGGTATTGCTTTTGGCAAGGTCACAGCTGGTGTTTTTGGCTTGCTGGATCACAACTTAAGTAGGACTGAGCCTTCATCCAGTTTTTGTAAGTATTTAC
The DNA here is from genome assembly GCA_029204185.1 of Lerista edwardsae. Taxonomy (NCBI): domain Eukaryota; kingdom Metazoa; phylum Chordata; class Lepidosauria; order Squamata; family Scincidae; genus Lerista; species Lerista edwardsae. Next base: position 4,348,116 of record JAJKFI010000056.1, on the reverse strand, counting down.
TAGAGATGCTTATAGTTCTGAGGTTAGATATGAGTTTCAAGTACCTGTAATGGCAGACTTCAAGAAGAGAATATTAGGAACCCTGAATCCTTCTTTGGTTTGGATTAAAACCCAGACTTCTCATCCATGCCCCTTTTTACCTATCTAGCCCCCAAATCTTCCCCACAAATCCTGAGTTCCTCCCTCTCCTTTAAATTTTACTCACCTAGCAAAAAACCACAGAGAGAGGAATGGAGATGCAGGGCACTAAGTCCAGGGAGGGATGGGCTTGGGACGGGGCCATTAGACCACAACCCAGGCCTCATCCACAGGCCGCATGGCCCTGATTCGGGCTGCATGGTCTCCTCGGTTCTGCGCTTGCGATTTTGCTGGTGCAGATCCAAGGAGCACATTGAGGAGGCTTGTGCTTCCCTAGGTGCAAGGACACGAACATGCTCTTGTGCCGTGGAGCCTCTTCCTTCCTCATAAGTGGCACTGGATACAGCGCAGGCCCAGTGGCCTGCCTGTTCCAGCGCTATTTAGGATTGGGCTGTAGGTTCTAGCTACAGAGCCCTGTGTAAAGGATCATAGACTCTAGATCAGCAATTTTCAATGTTTTTTTTCCTCATTGGACAGTAGCCTCTATGGTCATCTCTATGTTTTTTGTTTCTTCTAATGTCAGTGGCATACCTAGGAAAATGATTCCTGTGGCAAGCACTGAAATGGTGCCCCTGTCCAAACAGAGAAGGGGAGATCATGGTTGGGAAGCCAGCCCTGTCCACCCCACCAAGTGAATTTATTCAGCAGGCTACACAGAGAAGGGGAGTTGGGGAAGGAGCCAGCCCTGTACCATCAAGTGAATTAATGCAGATGCTAATTCCCCCTAAACAAAGAAATGAAGTTCTGTATTTATGGTTGGCCTGCTGCAGCATTGCACTACAATGGCAATCCAGAAAGCTCACTCCTGCCTGGAAGCAAGTTTCAGAATGTTTTCCAAAGGTATTTACCTCTTTTTGGAGGTCCCCTGAAACTAGTGCAAAATTGCACCATCGGCTGTGATGTAGAAGTGCACCAATAGTTGAATATGGGTAAGTCCATTCCTGGTGCCCCCTTCAACTGGCACCTAGGGCAGATGTCCCCACTTTCCACACCCTAGATACACTACTGTCTGATGCCACTTCTGACTTCTGGGAAACTCTTCCAGATTCTGCTGTTCTGTTTCTAGGGCCACCGTCTGTAGCAACGCATTGACTGTCCCTCTTCCTCCACTGGCAAGAGTTTTTCAGCTATTTCAATTGCAGTGCAAGTATGGAGCTTTCACAACGCACCAGAGTGCTGCAACACACTGGTTGAAAATCACTGATCTAGGCAGATGTTTGCCTTCTCCTAGCACCAGAGAGACAACCACTGATGGTTGTCCTGTTCAGGACAGTACCTGACTTTCCCCCAGACCTGGCAGGAGGGCAACTTGTGCTGACACCAATTCAGTTTAGGCTGCAATCCTATCCACATTTACCTGGCAGCAAACCCCATTGACTATAATGGAACTTACTTCTGAGTAGACTTGCACAGGCTTGGGCCGTAAAACTTCTTTAAACTTTAGAGATCCCCAAATGTTCTCACTGCTGAGTTAGGTGGATTGACTTGAACCAGAGTCAGATGAGAGCTAAACTCAGGGATCGAGGGTTTTGGGCAAGATGCATTTGTTTCCCCTGATGATATCCAACACTCTCACTATGCATTCAATGAAAATCTTACTCTTGGTACGTGCAGCAAAGTGGTGAAGGACAGCCTGACTCAGCTAAGCCAGCATCAGCATATACAAAGATTGGATTGTCATTTTGGGGGATGGTGCCTGTTCACTACACACGTGTAGGTCTCCTTTGCTGGACTGGGATTCAAGTGCTTAAATTGCTTAAACCTCCTTTTCCTCAGTAGTTCAAATCTTCCTTTTTGTACGGAAAGCTGATATATCCCAGTTTATAGTACACAAATCAATAACTGAACTAGATGCTCAGCAACTTAGATAACTTCAAGAGACATATCTCAAAGACGTCAGATGCAATATTGGCCTCAGGAGTCATTTCAGGTAAGGGATATGTGGGGTTCAATACAAAAAGAAAATAGCACTACACTTCCACAGTACCTTTCCTTTTTCACACTTTGCAGCCCATCCATTAGGTGGGTGTTACAGGTTTGTCCTTTGTTCATTTGGCCCCTTCACATCAAACCAGAATTCTCGCACTTCTGTAACTGAAGAAACCGTGTAAGGAGCACAATAAGTAGCTGTTGTGTGTGTGTGTTTAACGGTGCAGAGGTGGTAGACCTAAGGTTGCATTGGCAGCATTCTGGGTTGCACCACCTCTCTATATAGGAGCCATCTTCTAGGGCAGAGTTCTTCAACCTGTGATTGGGGTGGGATTGCAGCAACTTTTCAAATCCTGTGCAAGAGATGGCTTGGATCAAATCCAATAATGGTACTGCCTTATCAAAACGGAGTCCTTGCACAACCTCTTCTTGCTGTCTTGGCCCCCAGCTCCTAAGGCCAGTCCTGCTCAGGCTACTACCTCACAGGGTTGTTGTGAAGACACAAGAGGAAGGGGGAAATGAGGCAGGCGGGGCAGGGGTGGGCAGATCAGATGCCGGGAAGGGGAGAGATTGGTGGTGGGTCATCATATTTTATTAATTTATTTAGGTGGGTTGTGGCACAAAAAAAGTTTGAAGATCATTGCTCTACGGGGCCTGGCAGGCAAGTGAGATAGATGAGTTTATGGCCTCCTCTTTTCCTTCCTGTTGGCAGCTGATCAGCATGTGCTGCTACTGTGTTGTTATTCTCCTTCTTTCCTGACCAACTGAGAGGAGAGGAGAGGCAGAGAGTATCACTGCCACAGCATGCAGTCAATGTTGAAAAGCGAATGGTGAGAAGGAAAAAAGGTGCGAGGTGCAGCAAGTCAGAGAGCAGAGATAGTGGCACCGTAGAGTAGAGCAGGAAGATGGGATGGAGCGTAAGGTGGCCCACTGGGGAGTTTGGCAAAAGCAATTTAAAGGGCCAAATCCTATCCAGTTTTCCAGCCCTGCTATAGCTTTGCCAATGGGATGTGCACTGCATCCTGCAGTGGGAGGATATGGAGGCATTCTCAAGGTAAGGGAATGTTTGCTTCGGGGCTGCATTGCTGCTGCATCAGTAATGAAAAGTTGGACAGGATTGGGCCCAAAGTCTCTATCCAGACCTACCACATCTAGAATCGCTAACCATGGCTACTATGCAAACTGTGTAGGCTTAATCCTCAAAACAAGGTGGCGGTAGCAGAAGTGCAACAATCAACCTAAGGTCAAGTTATAATCAATTTCTGGCCCCCAACCCACCTGCTCAAGTCCTCAGTTTCACATTATCTATTTAGATCTGTCCTCTCTTTCATTTTCTATAAGCCTCCCTCTCTGTTCTCTTAATCTTGCTGTCTAAACAAGAGTCATGGTACTGCTGGTATAGAAGAACCTAGGTTGGATGGCCATCCGGGTGTGAGCCGTAGTTTGCCCGCTGAAACCAGTGCTCTAGATCAGTGATCTTCAACTAGTGTGCTGTGCCACAAATAGTCTGCAGGTGTGCTGGGAAAGTTTGGGGGGGGGTCATTTAGGTACACAGTGTGCCTTGTCAATTATTTAGAAAAAAACCTGATGTGCCTTGACAACTTTAGCACCTTGTCAATGTGCCGTGAGAAGAAAAATGTTGAGAATCATTGCTGTAGGTCATGGCCCATATCATTCAGTGAAGTCTGACTCTACTCATCCCTGTTCATCCTGCACTAACATGATTGTGAGCACAATTCTAAACTGGAGGTAGACCAGCATAAGCTAAGACAGTAAGGTTTGGCTAGCACAAGGGACACCATAAAGTGTGTTTGGACCAGTCTAAGAGTCAGGGAGGATGGCGCACATCTGTGTGCTGGTCTCTCTGACTCCGAGAGTGGTCCAAACATACTTTACAGTGGCCCTTCTGCTGGCCAAACTTTGGTGGCTTAGTTTATGCCATCCTAACTCAGTTTAGGATTGTGCCCCGTGCTGGTCTCTGCAACACTTGTTTAGGAAGGGAGAAGGGTAGAAATGCACCCAAATCCTTTGGATCAGGTTCAAATGGGATAAAATGATTTGCAAACCTTTGAAGCCAATTTCCCTGTATCCCTAAGTCAGTGGTTCCCAAACTGTGAGCCATGCCTCCCTGGGAAACCAAGGAAACCAGCCAGGGGAGCCGCAGAATCCTCATGAAAACCCACCTCACTATACAATGTAATAGACTGTAGCCCTAATGGGGAGCCACAGCTAATGGCCCAGTAGGTCAAGGGGGCCTCACTTGAACATGTTTGGAGCCGTTGGCCTAAATCTGTGAATGTTCCAGAAAACTTCTGCATAGTTTAGATTGCAAAATCAGGACTTTTAAAGAGTCCAGAAAATATGTGCTGAACATCAGTTGGTGGCCATCTGTTTGAAAGCCCAAGGACCTTACTTTGTGTTTTTGAAACCATCTTGAAAATTAGTAATAAAACAAGAGGAATTGAAGACAAAACCTTTCGCTAATTCACTTGGAAGGGAATGGAGAGCCCGACACTAAAAACCCAGTAAATCATAGCTACACATACAAATTTCCCACCCAAATTTGGACTTGCAATTAAAGGGACTGTCTAATTAGTTTGCGATTGTAATTAAATACTTAAACAGATGACCATATGCCAGCTCTAGTCCCCCATCTCGCAAGTTTGGAGATTTTACTATACACACAGATGTTTCTTTACACTTAAGTTATCCACTGTATCAGTATAATAATATGCAAATGTAAATGTGGGTTTCTTTTGGCACCCTTTTAAATATATTCCAATTTGTTATTACTTCCTGTACCCATGGGTATGTGGTTTAACTGCGCTATCCCTATTATTTACCAGGGAGAAAACAAACGGCTGGCTGGTAGTAGACTACCTATGGGGTCCTAAGCCTTAGCAAATGATGCAGCACTGCAGAAGGTATTTGATAAAACACAATTCTTTGAATGTTTTCTTGCAAACTGGGGAGCAAGAGTCAAGCATTACAATGGTCCTCATGGGTTCCTATCTGCAGAACAGTAATCGCCAGTCAGGAGAGGGAGGGCTTTTCCAGGGCAGTAATTGCCGGTCAGGACAGGGAGGGCTTTTCCAGGGCACAGCAGCCTCCAGTTTGGTTGTCCCAGATTAGAGCATCTCCATCTCTATTGAGCCCCTACTTGAAGATCTCCAATGAGGGAGAATCCACCCCACCCCACCCCCTTGGCAATCTGTTCCATTACCAAACCACACTTACCACCAAGATTTTTTTCCCCTGAAGTCCATACAGAATATTCTCTCTTTCAGTTTGTGCCCACTGGATCTAATTTTTGACCCAGTGCTTCTATATGGGTGGCGGACGCATGATCACCATGGTTTGTGTGACTGTGGCAGATTGAAAAATGGGTCATTGCTGTTACTTAAATTGTTTGGGAGCAAAGAAGGGGCTGAAGGAGTCTTCTAATGCAATATGAATATAGTAGGAGTGTTTCACTTGCACTTCTAATTCACATATATGTTTGAATGAGAATGAATTTGGACAAGAATTAAAAAATAATACTTTGTTACATAAGCTGCAGCCATTTTTTAAAAGAAATGTATTGATTTAATGTACTTAGTTCCCTGAAAAATCTGTTGGTTTAAGCTAACTGCCATTAGTTTCAATTAAAATGTATTGATTTAAGTAAATGTTGGTTAGATTAAATGGTGCTTGACTTTGGGGAAAAAAAAGTATTTGCTTAAGCAAAAATTGTATGAATATTTGGATATTTTTCTGTCGAGAAAAGGTCTATTGACAGCCATAAAGATGTTTGGATAATAATGAACATCTTGGAGATAACAAAAATATATTCATTTTGAAGACAGTTTAGTGAATACAGCAAACATTTTGTAATTCACAATTCTGTATACCTGCCCCCCTTTTTTGAAATACATACTTAGTTTCTCTCACCAGGGGCGAATCTGTTTGAAAGGGCGCCCATGGCGCCCAATGAAAATGCGCCCCTAGGGGCACGCAACGTCATGACATCACATCGTGACATCGTGACATAGCGCCCCGCCCCTTCTAAGAGGCGCGTTCTGTTCGTTTGTGCCGGCTGTTGCCTTAAAGAGCTGGCACGGGCAAACAGAACATGGCGCCGCCCAGCACCCCGCCCCCCTTGAGAAGCGGGAGGGGGCGCCGGGTGGCAGCGAATTCTCCTTGCTCCGGCTGGCTCTTTAAGGCCAGCCGGAGCGAGGAGAATGCTGTGCAGCGCCTGGGCGGGAGCAGGCGGGCCGTGGGCGCCATTTGGGGGGGCGCCATGCGAACGGCGCCCCCCCTGCAAGATGACGCCCATGGCTCGTGCCACCCCATGCCACACCCTAGAAACGCCCCTGTCTCTCACACTTTTATCTCCAGCTGCTAAAACATTCATCCAGGGGCATGGAATAGGGATCTTGGCATACATTTTTACCAGTAAAACACTCTCATCTCATCCTGAAAGCAAAGACTTAGTTAGACTTAGACAGCGGCGTCATGCAGCTGGAACGTGGGCGGGAGGAACGGGTGAGCAGCAGCCTGCCCATTGCATTCCAGTCCATTTTGCCGTCTTCCCCGCCCCCACGGAGAAGGGGAAGACGGCGAAACGGACCGGAACGCAATGGGCGGGCTGCTGCTCACCCGTTCCTCCCGCCCATCGTTCCGGCTGCATGAAGCCACTGGACTTAGACCTGGAAGATGCAGGTTCAAATCCCTGCTCAGCCATGAAGCTTCCTGAGTGACCCTGGGCCAGTCACTTTCTCTCAGCCTCACCTGCCTTACAGGGTTGTTGTGAGGACAAAAGGAGGGGAGGAACCTTTTATAACTGCCTGAGCTCCCTTGACAGTGGCATAGGGGAAGGGCAGCCCTTGGAAGGGAGCTATAAAAATGTGATAAATAAATCAATTTCTCTCTCCTGTCTTATTCTCCACACATTTTTTTAATGTTTAAGTCTTCTGTTTGCTTACAGGAGAGTAACCCCGTTACATCTGGGTAAATCAGTATTGAATCCGTAAATATCCTTTTGATCCAACTAAAAGGAATGAATAGAAAAGGCATACTTTTTAAATATGTGTAGCATTAAGTACATTGCCTTCTAATGCTGTAACCATTACACGCATGCCCTGATATCCACTGATTTGGTATCCACTGTTTCAGTTATCCATGGATACTGGGACACCTATTAAAAAGGTAGGGGAACATTAAACAAATCTTTTTTTTTTTCCCCTTGTTGCAGCAAAACCACTGGTTCCCTTATCTTCAAAAAGGCATCCCCAGTATCCATGATTTCAGGTATCCATGGTGGGGCCTGGAACAAAACCCCAGTGGACACCAGGGCATGCCTGTATTCAGAATTCCTTTGTTCTTCAAGAAATCTCCTCCAGCCAAGCCCTGCAGTACAGCTTTATTTTTTTTGTTTATGTCATTATTGTTAACACTGTGCATGAAAGTTTATTCTGATAACCCAGTGCCATCATGTAGGTCTCAAATGCCAGCCTGATTGCAGTTGTTATATAGCCAGGTGTGCATGTTTTTCAAACCTCAGTTATTGCACACATGTTACATTTGCTAACATTTGTCGACATCTGCAAATCAGCTTGGCCCAGCTTTCTTCCTGGATACAGGTGGAAGCCCTCTAACATTGCTGAAATCAAACAAATCCTGAAGTATATTCTTAGTTGTTGTTTTTCTGAAAATGAGGCCTTTCATTTGATAGTGCGACTGGACGGCTTTTCTATATATAAGACGTTGAGCAAGTGTTCTGCCAAATTCCCTGCTGGGCCTCTCCAAGGGCCCAAATGCCCACACCAGGCCAACTAGTTTCCCCACAGAGCAGCCTCAGACGTAGGCAAGAGGGAGGGGGTTCAGTCACCCACTGGGCCTCCTCTCTTCCAGCAGCTTTCCTTGGGATCACTGGCTGGCCAGCCTCCTCCAGACTGCCCTCATCACTGGCTTAGCTCCAAACTACCTAAGTCTAGAACCAACAAACCCCACCACCAAACAATAGGCAATCAGCTTGCCTAAGCCGCAACTGCCTCCTCCACTTGGTGGCTCCAGGGGCATGGCAGCCATACAACAGTTTCCCAATAGTCTCCCACAATAACCTTACCTTATCTAGTCCTTCAGCCAGTTCTTCAGTCCGTCAGTCCTTCAGGCAGCCATCCAGCCAGCCACTCCATCAGTCAGTCCCAATCCATCCATCCAGCACCTACCTGGCACTCTCCTCCAACACCTACCAAGGTCCTTTCCTCCAACACCTATCCAGGTTCCTCTCCTACAGCTCCTGCCTCCAACTTTATACTGAGGCCAGCCAATCAGTGGGCAGGCTTTACCATCAGCCACGCCCATCTGCACCTGCACCTGCACATCATAGCCAGGGGCCTCATCAGCCTACAGCTGTGCTCCCGAGGCTTGCAAAGACCTTGGGGGCTAACCCTATAATCCCTGGCTTATCTGGGACAAGGGGCCATTGCTGATACCATTCCCTATCTCCTCGGAGTATCTCCTGCCTCTTCCAGTACAGCAAGCAAATGGTTGCTCACCATTTTCTAAGATGGTGAGTTACCATCTTCCAGCTAAAATTTGCTATAATTTAATGTGGTATATACATTAAATCTGAAGCAAGTAAATAAATAAGGATCTCTCGTTTGTTATTGTCACAACAGCCCTGTGCGGTATCTTAGAACCTAACCCTACCCGTCCTTCTAGCACCGATGTAGCCGTGCCAACAGGGTGTATGTGGCATACTGTGTTGGGGGGTGCAGTCATGGAGGCCTCCTCAAGGTAAGAGGATGTTGCTCCCTTTCCTCCGGGCTGTATTGAGGCTGCCTAGTGCTGGAAAATTGGGTAGGATTGTGCCCTTAAACTGAGAGAGCGAGAAGATTGCCTCACAGTAGCATTTCTCTATAAAAAATGTATATTCATAACATTTTAGAGATTACTTATATGGTGGAAAAGAATATTTACATAATAATTTAAACCAATTTAAGGGGGGGCGTTACAACATAGAACATTAGTTCTCCAAACTTTTACCACCAGGACCCACTTTTTAACATGACACTCTGTTGGAACCCACCTGGCTTTACGAGACTTTGTTTTAAGGTGATCTAAAAAGTCATAATATGTATTTATTTATTTACTTACTTACTTACAAGTAATATTTTATTTATTTGTGTGCACACACACACACACACACACACACACGCACGCACGCACACACACACACACACACACCCTGATCCATTTTTCATAATGAGGCAGCCCTAATGAATAGCCTCAAGATGTGAGGGGCTTAGTTACATGAGCCAGCCTTCACCTGCCCCCACTACCTGTCATTGACAGACTTGGAAAAAAAAACACCAGAAAAAGAGACGTTCAAGCATTTATCTTCCTATATTTACATAAACTTGCAAACTGCAGGAGCTCAGCTCTTTGCAGGGCAGTTAGTAGCTATCTGATTTTTTAATATCCCCACGGCTTGAGGCAATGAGTTACCTGATTTTTCCATCACCCATGTTTTCACTGGAGGCTCTGCAGGACCCACAAGAAATTGGGTCATGACCCACCAAGTGAGTCATGACCCACAGTTTGAGAAATGCTGACATAGAAAAATATACAAGGGAGGCCAGAGGGGTCCCTACTGCAGTTTGCACCCAAGGTGGTGGCACTTACCTGGAGCTTGGTGTTTTGGAAGTTCAGGGGTGATGAAATGATGTAACCACATCACCCCTGACCTTCTGTGCTCCTGTCAAGCCTTGTGCCTGGGGTGCCCCCCCCTGCCCTGGCCTACTGATGCCACTGAGAGAGACATCAGCAGAAAGCCCTTGAGAGAGCTGCTGGGACATATAGAGACAGTTGCTCTTCCCCGGCTAATATAAGAGAGCTCCCACTGTGAAAGATGTATCTTGACCCAGTTAACAGGGGTCCTGGTTGCATATATCCGGAAGCACCATTATAATCACTGACAGCCTATGAGAGATTCCTGCTCCCAGGAATTTATCTAATCCTTTTTTAAAAGTCAGCTAAGCTAGGTACAGGTAATTCACAGGTAATGCAAGTATGATAATATGATCCTCGGATAATGCCTGGCTAGTAATGCTACTGGCTGTACTTTTGATTAAGAAAAGAACTCCATTCTGTATAACTTGGGATCTGAGAATGCCTCTTTCAATGCTGTCCATGCAGCTTTCAGAGATGGACCCTCACTGGTTGCAATCAGGATGCTACATACAGTAGCTAATCAGATTTAGAGCCCAATCCTACGCTGGCTACTGCCCCATGGTGCAGCAGCACTGAAATAGTCACCACTGTATCCTGCTGGGCTAATGAGCCATCTGGAGGTCTCCCCTGAGTAAGGGAACTATGTTCCCTTAGCAAAATAGTGAAATAGCTGGTGCAGGTCTGTGTCCCCTGTAGGGGTTCCAGGGGTAGGGGAGGGGATAAGATGTGGTGGCAGCTGAGGCTGCTGTCTTTGCCCCCTCTTGGGCCTGGACTGTCCCCACTCTCTCCTGCCCAGAAATGCCCCCTCTCTGCCTTCCCCACCCACTCTGCCCTGGAATGCCTTCCCATTGCTCAGCAGCCTACCTACCACCACAGGCTCCTGGCATCAGCTTGAGTGGTGAGGAGACCCAGCGCCAACTGCTGCTGGCCTCCCTGCCGACGTCTTCCCCTCTTGGCCACTGCAACATGCCTTGTTCGTGATGGCCACTGCCAGGGCAGCACCCAGGCCAACAACGCTGCCTGGCAATAGGATCAGGCTGCCGGATGCCTGGTGATGTCATTGAGAATGAGGGCAAGTAGGGCCAAATGATGGCAAATTAAATGAACAAGCAAACATTTTAACAAGTAGTGCTGAAACTGTTGAAAAGGAGAGTGATTTTTCGCACTGCTGAAAGCCTTCACAAAAAACACTGGTCCCTTTTGGCTCAGTCCTGAGCACTGCCGATTTCTCAACGCTGTTATCACACACAGCGTCTCCTGGAATGCTGAGTAATATATATTTTGCTGAACTCCCAGCAATCTGCCTTGTTAGAGCCTCATTAAACACTGGCTGCTATGAACAAGTGTTTGTGGGGATGCTGCTGCTAATGATGATGAGGGAACTTACTGCTCAGCAATTAATTCCACACTTCCTTTGCAATACTTCACAGATACTCCGCAGGCACCCGCTTCCCCACACACAGCTGCTAAGTGTAGTAACTGGTGTAAATGAGGTGTTAATGATACAGTGTCTTGTGTAGTCAGGAAATCAGGATCTTACCTTGAGTCAGGAAAGAGCAGGCTTTAATCATAGAACTGGATGAGAGGTCAGTTAGGAGCATGTTTAGTGATATTTCATGGGTTTGTTTACGCTAAGAGTGGATGCTTTTATAGGCAGAATCAAGAGATCAATCAACTGAAGTTGTGCTTGATGAATTAGTGGGCTCCACTTTTGATGAATCAGTGTTAATCTGTAGTATGATGAATCCATGACACATTTTTTCCTTTTAATGGCTATTTAAGGTCTTTAGCCATACTCTATAGCAGAGCCATATCTAGGGAGGAGCGTGAGGGGCACCTGCCCTGGGTCTCCACCAAGCAGATATGCATGACTAACAGTAGTGTCATTCATTAACCAGGAGACGGAACGCGAGGCGGGACTTACCCCTTGATTGACAGGGAGCCCGTGACACGTCGCCGCCTGCTGTTCCGCCGCGGGGACTCCTTCCGGGTGGCGCGCCCCTCCGCGGCTCTCCTGAGCACCCAGCGCGCCACCCAGGCAAGCGGGCACCCCCTCCGAGGCCAGGGGTGCCCGCGCGGCGCTCGGCAATGCAGCGACGCGTCAGAACCGAGCAGCCAATCAGGCGGTAAGTCCCACCTCGCGTTCCATCTCCTGGTTAATGAATGACACTACTGATGACTACCCCCAAGCTCTGCCGTAGTAACAGAAAAGGTGCTGGTGGCTTAGCATGCCCTGTTTCTTCTCCTCTGAAGGGTAGGAGACTCTTATCTGAAATTCAGCAGTACACCCTCCTGCTCTTTTTGGCTGATGGCTACCACTTTTCCCCCTGAAAGTGCTAGAATAATGCTACATGACACAGGTTAATCACAAGGTGCATTTGGGGGAGAGAAAAAATATGGCATCCAAGAATGTCTGGAGGTTGACATTGCTAAATTGAAGGGGGGGGGGTTAATCAATCAATCAATCAATCAATCACTAGTATTTATATACCGCTTTTCAACACAGTTCACAAAGCGGTTTACAGGCAAATAATAACATTAAAATTAAATGGCTCCCTGTCCCAAAAGGACTCACAATCTAAAAGAATGGAGAACACCACCAGCAACATCCACGAGAAAGACACTGCACAGGGGTGAAGAGGGACAATTGCTCTCCCCTGCTAAATATAAGAGGACACCACTTGAAAAAGTGCCTCTTGCCCAGTTAGCAGGGGTTATCCATATACACCTTTACATATAATCATAGTTTCATTTCCAACAGCCCAATTCAACATGCCTTCCTTGGCACTGATGCCAACGGGGTACAGGCTGCATCCCATGGCAGAGTGTTGAGTCTCAGAGGCCTCTGGGAGATAACATTTATTCTCTTGCCCCAGGGCAAGCCTCCGCTGCCTTGATGAGTCTACTCTGACCTGCACCAGCTCTTTTGCTGGTGCAAGTTTGTTGACTTGGGTAGGTGGATCCAAATGTTCACCCAAATGCAGTAAGCACACACCCCCAGTGCCATACCTGGTCTCATACCTGGATGCTGAGTCAGTTGTCGCTGAGCCTTGCCACATTCTCCCTCTACCAGACTCCACTCAGTCCTCGAAGGCATAGTGTGGGAAGGCCACAGATGGGGTGCATTGGGCGAGGACCCTGTGAAGGGTGGGCACCAAATGCACAAGCCTGCCAGACCCTACCAAGCCAGGCAGGATGGGGGCTGATCAGGGAGCTCTGCGATTCTCCCACAGCTTGCCACCACTGCTGTAACCTGAGCCTGGCGAAGCCTATCTGACATTCTGGCATTGTTGCAGCTGTGCCAATGGGGCATGCACTGGATCTTGTGGGGGCAGTCACAGAGGCCCCCTCAAGGAAAGGGTAAGAACCTCAGAACTGCACTGAGGCTGCATTAGTACTGGAAAGTTGGATAGGAATGGGCCCTCAGTGGTTTGATAACCTTCTTTTTGGCAATAGCAACTTTTCTGATTCTTTCCTGACCATCTGCACATGAATGTAGATATAGAACCAATCTCAGAAGTGAAGGCACCACTGTGTTCACAGCTTGCATGGCCCCAAAACAGTGGGACTGCCATGTAAGTCTTAGCTCCCTGTCTCCAATCACTGGTGCTACTTGGCCATGCCTGTCTGGCAACACAGCCTATTTAGCACAGTCCTCTCTTTCATTTTCAGATCCTGCTGTTCCATGAAATGAATGCAGAGTTTCATTTTTTAGCCTTTGATTGCTTATAAGCTTGATTATGTTTTGTTTTTTATTTTAATTGGGTAACTATTTATGAATATATGGGGTTTTGTAGTTAATTGCTTAGAAGTTCAATTGCTAACAAGTTTGACTATTTTTCATTTTAATAATATTTTCTTTGTCATATTCATTTAACAGGAAGAGAGTGTTTCTTATTAAACTGCAATAATGTATTTGCAAACTCCTGGGAGTTTTGGACTTTTACAATTTTTAACTATGGGTTTGGCAAATGGGTTTTTTACTCATAGCTATAAATGGTAAAGGCATTCATGTTCTGTTACATTGGATACACTTATTGTTATATACAATGTTGACACCTGAGTAGTATATATTCTATTGTAGAGCTTTGCCCTTAGGAAGATATTTCAAAACAGACTGGGAAATAGCTCTTACAATGTAATCCTATGCTTGTCTACTCAGAAGTAAGCCATTTCAGGCTTCAGCTATTACCAGAGAACCATGTTCAGGGGAGAACCATGTTCAAATCCCCGACTCATCCAAGATAGCTCTTTGGGCCAGTCACTATCTCTTTACACCCCCCCCCCCAGGTATTGTGAGGATAAAAGGGGGAAAGAGCCTGATCTCCTTGGAGAAAGTGGAACAAAAATTCAGTAACACAGGGCCCAATCCTATCCAGCACTAATGCAGCTGCAATGCAACTCCAAGGTAAGGGAATAAACTTTCCCTTACCTTGATAAGACCTCCATGACTCCCCACCCCCTGTAGGATGCAGTGCACACCCTGTTGGTGCAGCTGTATCAGTGATGGCAAGTTGGAGAGGACTGGGCCCTCATAGCCCTATTTTAACTAACACACACACCCTAAACGGAGCATGCACTGTATTCTGTAGAGGAGGTAAATTGTGGAGGTCTCCTCTTGGTAAGACAACATTTGTTCCCTAACTCTGGGGAAAGCCTCCACTGCTCAAACAGCTCTCCTCAGGTCTGTGCCAGCCATTTTGCTGGCACCATTTTGAGGAGAGGAAGGGAGAAGGAACAATATTAATATGCAACGCAAGTTGCTGTGCCAGGAACCACTTCCCTCCTCCCGTTTCATCTTCCACCCTCACCCTCCCCACCCAGAATTTTCCCCATTCCTCCTCCCTATCCATTCTTCTCCCCCACCTCCCACATAGACAAATGTAAAGTGATGCACATTGGGGCAAAAAACCAAAACTTTACCTATAGGCTAATGGGTTCTGAGCTGTCTGTGACAGCTCAGGAGAGAGATCTTGGGGTGCTGGTGGACAATTCAATGAAGGTGTCGACCCAGTGTGCGGCAGCAATTAAGAAGGCCAATTCCATGCTTGGGGTCATTAAAAAAGGGGTTGAGAATAAAACAGCCAATATTATCATGCCATTGTACAAATCGATGGTAAGGCCGCACCTGGAATATTGTGTCCAGTTCTGGTCGCCGCATCTCAAAAAGGACATAGTGGAGCTGGAAAAGGTGCAGAAGAGAGCGACGAAAATGATTACGGGGCTGGGGCACCTCCCTTATGAAGAAGGACTGCAGCGTTTGGGGCTCTTCAGCCTAGAAAAAAGGCACCTGAGGGGGGACATGATTGAGACATACAAAATTATGCATGGAAGGGATAGAGTCGATAAAGGGATGTTCTTTTCCCTCTCTCAGAACCAGGGGGCATCTGCTAAATCTGAGGGTTGGGAGAGTGAAAACAGATAAAAGGAAGTATTTTTTTACCCAGCGGGTAGTTAATCTGTGGAACTCTTTGCCACAGGAGGTGGTGATGGCATCTGGTCTTGATGCCTTTAAGAGGGGATTGGACGGATTTCTGGAGGAAAGGTCCATCGTGGGCTATAGGCAATGATGGATTGTGCAACCTCCTTACAAAGGTGGAGGGCTACTGGTACCGGGTGCAAGGGAGTGGCAACAGGATGCAAGCATCTTGTTGTCTCATGCCTCCCTGGGGCACCTGGTGGGCCGCTGTGAGATACAGGAGGCTGGACTAGATGGGCCTTTGGCCTGATCCAGCAGGGCTCTTCTTATGTTCTTATGTTCTTATGGCTTGCCTGCCTCAGTATATATCACCTTCTGGGCAGGTAGCATGCTGGGGCTGCCACCACCATTTGTGGTGGCATCCCTGAAGTAGACACCAGGGTTGTACTGTTTACGACAGTCATGGTAACGGTATCTATGCTGTTGTACGTGCCTTGATGCTGCTGCAAAGGCAAGTTAGGACTGGGCTGTCAATAGGTCTGTAAAACGTAAGTTGCTTCACTGGTTGCAGTGCGCCATGTATGTCTTCCTGCACAGTGCATATGTCTGCAGCATTTGATTATTCACATCATATGCATACTTAGGTGGAAGAGCTTTGCCTTTGGATTCTACTGTTCAACAGAAACGAACCCAGAATTTCACTCTTTGTAGAGAGAACGAGGTGAAGTCCTTCTTCTGTAACAGGCATTCAATGAGGAAAAGACAACCGAGCATTCTTCCTTCCTTCTTTTTGCTGTCTTGGGAATTGTAGACTCTGGAGTCAGCTTACCAAAAACTTACAACCCATTGATGAAAATTGTGCTGTACTTCTGAGCAGAAAGCATGAAGCTGGTGACATCGCTACCTCTTTTCCCAAAGGCATGAGTTCAAATTACTGTCTTGTTCAAACCAGCACAGCTATATATTGCCTATACCTTGTGCTGTACACCAGGGGTCTCCAAAACGTGGCCCAAGGGTCAAATTGGCCCTGCAGAAGATTTTTACCTTGTCCTTAGCAGGTTGTTCCACAGCAATCTGCTAAGGTGGGGATGAATAAGGTGCAACCTCAGTATCTGCTGAGGTTCTGTTCCAGAGCCCGTCATGGATACTGGAGTAACCATTTAAATTTATTTATTTATTTAAGAGATTTATACCCTGCCTTTCCTCTGCCCTTACATATGATGCAGACCTCCTGCTGAAAAGTTTGGAGACCCCTGCTCTACACAATGCCTGAAACGGCACTGAGATGGTGAGAACTGCCTGAAAATAAGGTCAGAAAGATGAATTTATCTCCTTAGCTTCAAAGAGGAGGATTGCCTTGAAACATATCCTAAGTACTTGTGAAGACAATTGATCTACTTATGTATTGTTTCATGCACCTGTTTCCTGAAGTGCCAAAGACTTCCAGGAATGCCCACTTGTAGAATCGTTTGCCCTTGTGAGGATGGAGTATTGGAGACCTACAGTGTTTAAAATAACTGTTAGTCTGGATCAGTGTGGCCTGGAATGCTGCCGTTCTGCCACTGATGCCAGGTGTGTCTTCAGTCCTTGGTGGGGTATGCCAGTAGCTGGCAGCCACCAGCCCTTGATGATAATTTAAACTAGCCATCAATACTGATTGGAAAAGGATGCCTTTAATTAGGTAATAAAAGACAAAAAAAAGGCTGACTCTATAAGGAGAGCCATAACAGTGCATAGTGGTGGACATTATGACTATAACTGGAAGGCATAGAAGTTCTATGGTAATTTGTTTAGGGCCAAGCAGCAAGTCACCTGGAGGTTAGATCTACAAGATGTAGATTAACTGCACTTCTTACATGGATGATTTACAGCAGGGTGTGGCCAACCTTCAACTTTAGGGCTCCTGCACCTTTAACAGTGCAGAAGAGGGAATTTCAGCAGGTACAGCTTGTTATCTGACAAGTCGCATCTGCTGAAATTCCCTTTTCTACACAATTGTTAAAGGTCCAGGAGCCCTAAAATTGAAAGGTTGATCATTTCAGTTTAGAGCCTCCTCCCCTCCCCTTGCTAGTGCAGCTGCACCGAAAAGGCACATGCTGTATCCAGTGGGGAAGGCAGATCCCCTTTAAATTCCCTGACCTCTCTGGAAACTCCCCACTCTGCAATGGGTCTCCTCAGACTATAGCTACTCTGTTTTACCCTTCCTTTCTCCACCACTGCATTTCCTGCTCCAGCAGGCCCAGGCAGGTTCAACAACGTCCCAGGAGTGCTGCCTCCTCTTGTAGCGACACTCCCCAAATGGCCGATGATGGAGTACTTACACACTCCATTGGCAGCCATTAAACAACAGCAGAAACTTCTTCCGCAACTTCTTCCACTGTTATAAATGGCTGCATGCAATGGCCAACCCAGAATAGGATTGGGCTGTTAAAATGGGTCTTTTTCTTTAGACTGACATACACTATAATATTTTATTGTGCATAATGCTCAATCAAAAACAGGAGACACAGAGAAGAGATGAGTTTCTTTTATCTCCAAATGGGAAATGTGTGATCTAGTTTATATTCGCAAAATTTGTTGATGTAGAAGAATCTGTTGAGTTTACCCATCTTGTGCCTATCACTGCTTATTACAACTGGGTATGCGGCTTTTTCAAGAACTACACTGACATTACAGCAATATTTATGGCATGAAGAAACAGCAGGAGAATGTCAATTAAAAGAACACATGCAACCAACAAGCAGACAAGGAGCATCCGGGTGGTAAAGGACCCGTCAGTGTCCTGACAGTGCAAGAAGATGGAACGTGCTGCACTTAATCTGGCAGGGTGGGAATTCAGGTGAGGATACAGCACGTGACAATATGGAGTAGAATACAGGAGGATAGACATGAAGGACATTTGGGGGTAAGTTTCCAGCATGGTGCATTGAGATTTAACTGTGTGACCTCCATTAACATTTGTAGGATTCTCAAAGCTAAATCCCCATGTGGTATGCTGCAAATGTACCCCTAAGTATTAAGAACACACAACAATTAAAATAACTATAAATAGATGTGTTCAGAACTGGGAAGCAACAAGTGAGAGCTGAGGAGACGGTGCAGTACTGTCCTGGAGGAGCATTCTCTTCCAACTCTTTGCAAAAATGCAAAAAGGGAATCGTAGACTGAGAAACCTGAATTAGAGGCTCCAGGCTCGAGGAGACCAAGAAGGATATAATAACTTCTTGGAGCAAAGGTCAGTTTGCAAGATGCATGCAGATGTGGGAAGAGATTTTATTTTTCAAACAAATGATTTAGGAATAGCAACAGAAGAGGCAACTCTCAAGCTGCTGAGATATTATTTAAATGAGCTTTCAAAAAGGTTAGTCACTATTGGAAACTTTAAATCAACTAGACAAATGATGTTGTACAGCCCAGTTCTACCTAAGTCCCCCCTGCCATTGCAGCTGCACCAATGGCGCATGTGCTCCATCCTTGTGAAGGCAGTTGGAGGGGTCCCCTCATGAACCTCCACTACTGCCATGGTGGTAGAAAGGGAGAGGGAAGAAGCTAAGACATGGGCACGTGCAAGAGCTACTGATCCCACACCTAGTACAACTCCCCCAATCCATTTGGGGAACCTGCCCATTCCTCCCCCTCCTCATCCCATTCTGCCACCGCTGCCGGCAGACTCACCTTTCCTGATCCACCATTTGCAGCAGCACATGCAAAATGGTCGCTGGTGGCAAGTTGTGCCCATGGCCACAAACCATTTTATGACAGCAGAACATTACATTTCCACCTGCCAGCTCAATTCTGGATAGGGATTGGGCCATTAATTTATTTATTCCCTCTATAATCCACATTTTAGACAAATGGCTCAGAGCATCTCAGCTATTGTTCCCAGGCAGTATCTATCCATAAGAAGCATTTATGAACACATTGGTCCATAATTTGCAAAGGCCCCAGATTCAGTTCCCAATATCTTCCGATGTAAGGGTACCATTGCTGGAAAGATCTCCACTTGAGACAATAAGGAACCATTATCAACTGCAATAAAGCACAGTCTCTGAAGGAACCAGCAGGCTGACTCGGCATAGGGGCCGTTCAGACATTCAAAGGCCTTTTCAATGTGACATTTGCTGGCATTTTCCTGTACTGGGCAAACCTGGGGAGCAAGTTCCAAAGGTATTGGCCTCCAAAGGACATGCCCTTCCACCGACCCCAGAAATTCTAATTTCAGGCATCAACAGCTAAGATACCCCAGCAGACTTCAACTGTCGTGGAAGGGCAATGGGGAAGGTGGTGGCAACTCTGGCTTGGAAAAGATAATGCAAAGCCCTCTCAGGTGATTATTCAAGCAAGTAGAAATTAAATGAAGAAGAGAAAGGGGGATGAACAAATGAAGAGCGATGAAATCAATGAAGGACAAAGAAGACAGAGCAAGACAAACAGAAAATATCAATAGCAGGGACAAATAGTGAGCTAGTTGTCTGGAGGAGTTACCAGACTGTATTCATGTGCCAAAATGTGTGTGGAAACAAACAGAAGCAAAATCTCCCAACAAGCGATGTTTTCATGTAGCTTTCCTTGTCATTGCAAATGAACCATCTCCTTTGCTCTGCTTGTGGCATTATTGCTTAAATGCAAGTGTAAACCCTTTGCAATCAATGGTTTCTTTTCCTGCCAGACCTAGAGCTCTACAATCTTTTTCGTTGTAGTTCGGTCGCTAAGTCGTGTCCAACTCTAGGCAATGTGTTTTAAGTGGGATCATATTTTGCACTAAGCAAGGACTGAAGGGCCTGCAGATTTGGCCCAAAACTCACTCCTGTGCCAACTGAGAAGAAGTTGCAGGCTCGGTAGTCCATTCTTCCCAGCATATGAGGAACAAAGGCTTTTGCAGAGATCACTCTTCTTTCACCTTGGTAAACATTGCAAGATTCAGGTGAATGGAGGAAAACACTGCCCATGCATCTGGTTCTCTTCACAGTGACAAGGGGGGCATTAAAGAGCCCTTGTTTGTGTTTTTGGACAACTAGAATGTACAATAAAAACACTGGTCATTGGAAATGGGAGTTGTCTTGAAGACCAGAGAGGAACCTCTGGGGAATTGGGTTGAACCCCTCCCCCAGAGTGCTCGTTGCCTATTATTAATCTGGAGGGATTTGCTTTTGCGTTTGAGTTCCAAGTTGCTTTTATGGAACTTGGGAAAAATCTGCTCACAATGGAGCATGAGACTAAAAGGAAAGTGGGGCAGATTTGCCTATCTGAATCCAGTTGCGGACCTGGTCACAGTTCAACCAGGATGGATTTCCACAACCAGTTATTAACAGGATGACCAGTGACAACAGAAACTTTTCCTATGGTGGCCTTTAGAGCCTCCTGTCCTTGGAGGCAATTATGTTGGCCTCCCCTCATACTTGCACCGAGCATTACAAGATCGGTGTCTACACTTCTAAGGATGCAGCCTTTCTCAAACTAGTTCTCAAACTGTGTGCCGCTGGGATGCCCCCCGGCTTTTTCTTCTTCCAGCTGTCCCATCCTTGCTGGCCTGAGATTGCCTGAGGTTTTGCATGATTCTCACAAGTTCTAGTGTAATTTTCTCAAGATTTTCTTTAAGAGAGTGACGGCTGCCGAACAGGGTGCTGTGGAAGAAGGGTGCCATGATCCTGGTAAGTTAGGGAACCACTGATCTAAGGAGTACATTTTTGGGCAGAGCAAGTGTAAAAAGATAGTTCCCTTAGAAGAGGGCAGCCATTTGAAACAATCACCCAAGTTTTGCCATGGCAAGGATTCGGGTCCCTCTGCAGGCATTCACTAGCTGGAAGGAACCTTTTTTTGACAGGGAAAAAACTGAGGTGAGTCACAAGGGGAGCCTCAACAGCACGCAATCAGGGTGGTGGTCCTTCAGTACACAGCCAGTGGACTTGCCCTCACCACAAGGCACTTACCTTATGCATGACTGGCTAGAAACACCCACAGCAGGAACAAAGGAAGATGAGAGGCAGATCTAGAATCTGCACCAGCTACTCCTTCAGTCACCCAGCCAGCTGTTGTTGTCTGGAGGACAACCTTCTTGAGCAGTGGTCATCAACCTTTTTCATGCCACAACCCCAATAAATGATTAAATAAATAAAATATGAGACTAGAGACCCAACATTGGTCCCATCTCCTCTTGGGACCCTATCCACCCACCCTGACCCAGTTTCTATCCATTCCCCACCCCTGTGATGCCCTCCCAGCACTGTTCACCGTAACCAAATATTAGAGAGAGCAGAAAAAGTTACCATGAAACTTGGCACTAGTGAAAGGTATTTGGACACAATTTCTAAGAACCTGAGCAGGACTGTAACACCATCTCCTGGTACCAGAAGGGGTACATCAGATGCATCCCCTTTTACCTGATGGTGCACTAGTCTACTGGTCTTCAACCTTCTTCATTCCTATAAGTTGTCCTGACCCCACAACTGAGGCTTTGCAACCCCATTGGTGTCCCAACCCCAAGGCTGAAGAACATTGTTCTTAAGGATATGAATGGGCCATTCATGATCTGCTTCCAATCAAGCAGCAGAATGGGGTCTGGCATAAGAACAGAGCTCATGACTGTTCCTTTAAGTAACAAGCGTGTGCGAGAGTCATAAGGAAGCCAAAAGTTATTTTCAGAGTGCTGGATTGAGTCAGATAAAGTGATTACGCTAATAAAGGTTTGACTTTTCTCCTTCACTTTCAGGAGAAGAGGGAGATTCAGGTTTAAGGAATAAAATGACTAAATTAAGAAGCTTAATAATTTCTGCTTTTAAGCTGATGCCGTTGCTTGTGGAAGCGGTTAAGGTTTACGCTGGCAATTCCCTTGCATCCTAGGGATCAGGAGCGGAAGCCGATAAGATAACACGTGGAGCAAGAAAGTCATGTCTCACTCCAGTGGCTCTGCCGTTGCAAAACCTTGGTATCTGGCATGAGGATGACGCGAGGTTGCTTTAAGATGCACACAGTAAGCCCAGGGAGATCGCTACCCTATACTGATGTTATTTACTTTTGGGCTACATGTGTAGTTTCATTTCCAATTTCCAATTTCCTCATCAAAGCAAAAGTGGGGGGGGGGAGAAGCGTGTAAACATCCTGGTTGCCTCAAAATGATACTAAAAAAATAGTCAAAATAAAACTTCAACATTATCCTGAGTTCTGAGGAAACAGGCAGAAAAATGGTCTGCAGCTGCTTCTCAAGCAGTGACAAAGGAGAGAGAAATGGTAGAGACTTAATTAAGGGCAAAGACAGATTTTTCAGGTGTTGAAAATGGTCATTAATAAGGAAGGATAAAAACGCCAGAAATATGAACCTGCTAAACTCGGCTTCTGTTACTTTCAAAGCATTGAAAGGATGTCACTAGGCTGGATTCTCCAGAATGTAATTAGTGGTGTAGAGAGTCTGGTTTTTCTCAGGCCAAAGCATAACTCTGCCTGCTCCAGTATTTGCCTCTGAGCAAGGAGGTAAGGGGCTATTTTCCTTGAGTGAGTGGGGAGATCTCCCAAATCTGGGCTGTGCCCTCCTTGGTTCTGCTGGCTTGAATTTGAGAAGGACCTGCCTAGCTGAGTGCCACCACCTCAATGGTCCCCAACCAGTGATGGGATCAGCTAACGACTCGGGGGAACGCTGGGCGGGCAGCAGGAAGGTGGGGCGGGACTTCCGGGTGATTGACAGCCCATCCGTCCGGGTCCACCGCCTGCCCGCCCGCCACACGGGCTGCCCTGGCCTCGAAGGGGGCGCCCGCTTGCCGGGGGGACAGGTGGGGCCCCCCGGGTGCCCAGGCGCGCAGCGGCGGGGCACGCCACCCAGGGGCAGCCTGTGCGGCGGGTGGGCGGGTGGCGGACCCAGACGGACGGGCTGTCAATCACCTGGAAGTCCCGCCCAGCCTTCCTGCTGCCCGCCCAGCGTTCCCTTGAGTCATTAGCTGATCCCATCACTGTCCCCAACCAAACTGCTGTCTGAGGTAACCATCTCAGTTGGCCTTATGTGTGGGCCAAACCCTGGGCAGTGCAAACTGAAAACAACAACAGAAGTCTGCAGCTGAAGAGCTGGCCAACACATTCAGTATGTGAAATTCTGCAACCTACAGTATAGCTGGGTAGCCTTGATGATAGAAGCCACAGGTGATAACATTGTGACTTATGGGCCTCTATGAACTTAGAAACACTGACTTATACTGACCATGGATCAATCTAGTAATTATTGCTCATTCATTCATTCATTCATTCATTCATTCATTCATTCATTCATTCATTCAGGAGATTTATATCCTACCTTTCCTATGCGGAAGCAAACGTTTTCCAGACAGGCGGTTGTTCCCAATTCTGCTACTTGAGAGAACAGTGACTTCCTAAATACAATGCATGGGTCCCTCTATGAGACTTGTGTACTGAAGTGTCACTGGGATGGACCACCCCAGGTGCCATGATTCAGGACGTGGGGGGCACTGCCCAAACCCCTGTGGAGTGGAGCTCCATTACATGTTTGGCGGTGAAAGAGCCCTCTTGCCTGCCCTTGTGTCCCCCTAGAAGCAATTGACAGTGGCACAATGACACACCAGTGTTATTGCATCACCTTTGAACTAGGTGCCAAAGGGGTCAGTGATTCAGGGCTCACAACCCATCACCCACCTGCGGTGTCCTTGGTCTGCTTTGGGAGAGGCAGTGGGAAGAGCTTGCCACCTCCTCCATCTTCTAAGCCTTTCACAGAAGGCTTACCATGCTCCATAAATGGTCCTTTATAGCTGCTCCCAGGGCCTGAAATCAGGAGATGACTTGGGGTTCTGTGGCTCTTAGTTTCCACTTCCTTTCTTTGCCATAGGCTGCAAGATAATCATTGTTTCCAAGCCCAGTGGCCTGCAGTGCTACATCTCTGTGCAATTAAACTGCTTCACTGGGGTCCTTATAATGACTGTTGTGCCCCAGTATCTTTGCTTGTGGCATCAAGAAGGCCCTGTTGGGCAGGATTTTCAGAGCACAGGGCGGGGAGAGATCAGGAAAAGACTTCCCTTACTCTCGACCAGAGGTTTCACATTGAAACAGGGACAGTCCTTGTAAACCTAAAAAACAACCCATCAAGCAGCATGCATAAAGATCCAATTGAAAGATTAGGGCCTTAATGAAGCATGACATAACAGCCTGAGCCTCAAGGCATGCGGCTAAATTTAATTTCCTAAAAAATGTAAAGGAGGAGGGGCAAAGGATATAAAGCAGAAACTACAATGGCAGGGTGTGAAAAGAGTTCTGTTCCTTTGTTGTTGTTTATTTTGCTTTCCCCCCCTCACCATCTTCCTTTTTTCTCTTTGGACTGTGATTCTTCCTGCGCAAGAATCTCTTCTCGCTGCATGTCTTTGTCGCACCTGGCACCAACCTGCCTTCTTGGGAATTGCATTTCTGATACAAGAATGCTTAGGTGTGCCAAGTGCTATTTTTGGCACTGGAAACCCACCTCTCCATGATTAAATAGTGCAGCAAGGAAAGTCAAATGCTGGAAAGAGAGCATTGGAGACAATGCCATTTCTAACACAAAAAGACGGAATGTTGATGTGACATTGCTCTGAGAATGAAAAAGGCCAAGGGATATTTTCATCTGGGTTCGGGTAATACTACTAACCCTTATCCTTGCCCAAGATTCTTCTGGACTGCTGAATCACACCTTCAGAACACATTCATCCCTTGTGGCCATGGCTTCTCCCTTGTTCTTTTGTTTGCTTCCCATTGTCACATTTAAAATTGTAAGCCCCTTGGGGCAGGGCATTGGCTTTTGTTTCAGAGGCTGCACCACACAATGTGTATTGATGGGGCTCTATAAATAACAATTACCAAAAGAATAGCACATCTATAAATATATTGCATACTTTTGGCTAGGTAAGTTGGTTAGGGAGGTGCAGAACAGCCCACCCTCCCCTGCATTTCATTTCTTTTATGGACACTCTTTTGCTTGTCTTTAAATATTTCTCCAGTAGGTGGAAATTTCCCAATTCCTCTTGAACTTTCATTGCAGGGAACATTCTGTGACAATACAAGACCCAGGCCTTATCGACTTTGCTCACTGTTTAGAGAGCACAGTGATTAACGGTCTGCATTACTGTGGGTTGCAGATAGGAATGGCAGGACTCCATCCCTCAGAAAACCAACTAAACTGCCATTATCGAAAGCCTAACTTGGCTTCCCTCAGAATTCCTCAGATGTTTCTCCTGAACCGGAACCTCCAAATGTTCTTTAAAATTTCACTTCCCCAGCTTCAGAAAAAACTAGGGATGCCGTGCAAATAATCAAGAAGCTCTGACTAGTAGCCATTACTGGATCTACTTTCTGTAATGCTTTTGAATACTTTATTAGAGCAAAGTAGACCAGGCCTACACAAAGGCTAACAATAATCATACCCTGGTTCACAGAAGTACCCAGTGATGTCACTAGGGGGTGCAGATGGTGTAAACTACACCATGTGACATCATCAGGAGGGGTGACACCAAAGGAGGGGAGCAGGAAATTTCCTAGGCAAAATTGTGGAAAAAGCAAATTATAACCAGGAGGCCAGGTCTACCTTGTGGGTCGACCTGGGCTCTGCATTGGAAACTCTGGTAGACCTGGGCTCTGGATAAATTTCTGGCTGTTGCCACTCTCCCTTTTTTTGCTCCCGCTCCACTTCCATTCTGCTTGCCCCCGTTGCCACTCTCCTCCCACCCTCTTGATGTCACTGGAGGTACCCAGGTGCAGTTTAATGTGTGAACGACATTCACACATTATCTTCTCCAATCTTCTGCGCAGACAATACCATAGAATTCTATAAACAATTTTCTCTAAAATTCAGCTATGCTGGCAATTGTGCTATTGAGTGAATGAGATGAGGAGCCATTAAAGAAATGCACTTGATTTTCCTGGGCATGTGGTCATGGTCGTAAGCCCAAAGATATCATGCTGCTTTCACATGATCACACCAGAGTTATTGTAAAACAAAAAACAAAAACAACCATTGAGCTTCCTCACATATAAGAGATACTAGGATGCCTGGAGGCACAAAGTGAATTGTGCCACCAAAGCTCCCTCGGATATCTTGAAATATGAGTATCTCCTACATCTAGAGGTCCCCATTTATCATCTTGCCTAAAAAAAATTAATGGAGGCCCCAACTGGGCAGTTCCTTCTCTGCTGGGCTTATGAGGCGCCTGCTACCTTTGTCAGCAAATAATTTTGAATAATCAAGTTGATTGCAAAACATTCTGGTATTTTGTGGAGAATCTGCAAATGAAAAGGAAAAAAAAAGCAAATGAAAGAAGTAGGTGACTTTCCACTAGCTTGCTCTCTTTGTTTGCAGTTTGCATGGGTGGCTGGATCCAATAGGCACACCTCCGATGCACTACCTGAATCACTTGCGACCTTATTATTCTCATGACCTTATCACACTGGAGGAACACACACACACACCCTGATAGTTTGGCACCGCTTCAAGAGCAGTTAAGGAAATAGTTCACAACTGCCAGCCATCTGTGAGGGGGTCTAGCAAAGATATGTTAAAATGTTACAGTTAAAATGTATGCCAAGAGTGATTTTTTGTGTGTCCATAAAAACCACAATACATTTATTTAATAAAGGGTTTTTATTTATATGTTCATTTGATACTCCCCTCTCTCTCAAATCAAGACTTAGCTCCTTCATGGCTAGGCTGTGATTTACCCAAGCACATTGGGCCAAGTCTCTGGGTTCCATTTTGTATGGGAACCGATGTGATGAAGCGGTTCCCAACTTTCCGTGGTCACAATGCCCTTCTTTTGTGGTGGCCTCCTTGGCTCTTCTGGACACCACCATCTTGGATCTTGTGAGAATCATTTGAGATCTTGCACTATCCGAAATGGCAGCGCCCGGGAGAACCAGGAAGAAGAGGCAGCTAGGGACATTCTGCAGTGACCCTGGGAGTCACTGTGGCACACAGTTTGGGAACTCTTGGTCTAACTTCAAAATCAAATGCATAGGCAGTTAACTTCTGAAAACCTATGACTTCACCTCTTCAATTATATCAAGTCTCCATTGTGCAAAGCTGCACTTTAAGTTCTGTTTTAGCTCCATGAACATCTAATTTAGCTCCAGGAAAATATTTCTTTACTACAAGGACTAAACCCTTTGCCCTTCCTCTTGGTCAAGCCACTTAGGGCCCAATCCCATCCAACTTTCCAGCTCTGATGCCCCTACAATGAGGCCCCAAGGTAAAAGAGCAAACAGTCCCATGACTGCTATCTCACTGCAGGATGCAGTGCATGCCCCATTGGCCCAGGGGCATCAGCACTGGAGAGTTGGAAAGGATTGGACCCTTAGTCTTTTTCAGAGCGCAGATAATAAATGGGGACTAAGCTGAAGTCACTGTGTATATGCTCCTCACCTACGGAATCCTGATCCCCAAGAACCCCTTCCCTAATCCTGCTGGTGTTCTCAGAATCCATCCAGGGTGGATAGGGGGTAACAAAGGACTCTTTACCAGGGCCTAGCAGTCCATGTTGCTCCCTGGCTCGGACTACAAGCCCATTATAATGAGAAAAACATTAGGCTAAATTTTAATCACTCTTAAGAACATAGGTGCAAATTTGTTTTCCTATGTTTATTTGGAATAGCCAGATCATGTAAAAGAACATACATGGTTGCAGCCATCAACAACAGATCGTATGGAGAGGTTGAAAAAGGTCTGGGGTACAGCCAATTTTTAACAGGCTTATACCAATGGGCCCCAACTGCAAGAGAGGAAGAAATTCTTGACAGTAAGGATGGTTCAGAAGTGGAACGGATTACCAAGGGAGATGATGTATTCTCCCTCCTTGCTCTTCAAGCACATGCTCGGGGGGAACCTGCTAGTGATGCTTTGGGACAGGGATCTCCCAACCCTGGCCCGAGGGCCAAATCTGACCTGCCAGAGGACTATCTGACCCTCAGGACATGGCGAGAGAACTTGACTCTTCTGGCCCACAGCAACCCACTGACAGAGGATAAATACAGTACAACCTCAGTATTCACTGAAGTTCTGTTCCAAAGCCTCCCATGGATACTGGGATCAAAATTTAAATGCCCTTAAGAAAAGAGTACCAAAATTGCATTTGCATGGTCAAACAGCACGGTTCCCCACCCTCTTGAAGCCAAAAACAGCTCAAAAGTAGTACTTCTGAGTCTCCCAGCATGGGTATATATAACATTCCACCACTAGAGGTGCTGAATGGAGTGGAATTATTCCATTAAACTGCATTACATTCCGCACCTCTAGTGGAAGAATGTGTTATATCCCTGCAACACCCACTTACAGTGCAATCCTAGCGTGCCCCTTGCGTCGACGCTACGTCATAGCGTTGACGCAAGGGGCGGAGCGCCGACGCGGGAGCGCCAAGCAGCACCCCCACGTCAGCGCTCCATCTCTGAAGCCGACGCTACGCACACGCTTCCTCTCCGTGGGGAGGCTCCAGCCTCTCCTAAGCAGCACTGGATATGGTGCTGGCCCGTCGGCCTTGCCAATCCGGCGCTGCTTAGGATTGCACCCTTATTTATTCAATCAA
This sequence comes from Lerista edwardsae, assembly GCA_029204185.1. NCBI lineage: Eukaryota > Metazoa > Chordata > Lepidosauria > Squamata > Scincidae > Lerista > Lerista edwardsae. The sequence continues at coordinate 4,319,379 of JAJKFI010000056.1, read as the reverse complement.
ACTCTTCATCACATCGGTTCTCTGTGCATTTATTATTTATTTTCCAGTCCTTGACATTGTGTCAGATATATGTTGCAGCCCTCGTGCTAAAAGGTTTAGCGACTCCTGCTTTAGGACAGTGGTTCCCAACCTTTTCCCACTTGCATACCCCTTGGCAGCTCATTTCCATACATTGTACCCCTCATATTAGCAAAATGTTGTAATTAATATAGTTGCTGTTAATGCTAATACAGCCCTGCCTTTTCTGGCATTATTCAATTCTTTTTTAATATCCCTAAAAGTCCGGGCAAGTACTTCTGGGGGTACAAATACTCCAGGTATTTGGAACCACTGGAGCAGGAAACCTGCTCTAGAAAAATTTCCTGCTACAGGCAGGGGGTTGGGCTAGATAGTCTTGTAGGTCACTTCGAACTCTCTGGTTCTGTGATCTATGATTCTAGGGAATGATGTATTGCTTCTATCCTCAGCCACTTTTCCTAGATCATACCAACAGTGCATGCACAAATTGTTTGGTGCACATTAGAGCCCAAACATTGCTAATAAATGAAGGCAAAATGTTGGATTTACCAACATTACCATTTTAATTTATAGAATTTTATCTAAATCTATGCATGCTTTTGAGTAAGAAGGGGCACATTCTCACTTTGTAAGAAATATAACTAGCCACATAGAGGATTTTTTTTTTGCTTCCCTTAAAATTCATTTGATATTTCACCTGAGCCTGTGACAATGTAGAGAACATGATTTATTATAAAATGGCCCAGAGCTTAAAGTATTTACATTTTTATATAAAAAAATGAAATATGTTAAAGAGCCTAAGAGTCCTGCTGGATCAGTTTGTCCAGACCTTTGCCACCATCACCAGTTACTGATCAGCCTATCAGGAGGGAATGAAGGCATTCGATTCCAGGAAAAAAAAAACATGTAGATGCAGGCATGCCCCAGTATCCACTGACTCAGTATCCACGGTTTCAGTTATCCACAGATACCACGGATACTGGGATGCCTATTAAAAAGATAGGGGAACACTGATGTTCCCCTATCTTTAAAAAGGCATCCCCAATATCCACGGTTTCAGGTATCAATGGTGGGGGGTCTGGAACATAACTGAAGTGGATACTGGGGCACGCCTTTATACTCTTTTAAAAAAATGAGCCATAGGGCCCAATCCAATCTAACTTTCCATGGCTGATGCGACCATGCCAAAAAAGTATGCACTGCATTTTGTGGTGGAGGGACAATCATAGAGGTCTCCGCAACCTAAGGGAATATTAGTTCCCTTATCTTGCGGCTACACTGCAGCTGCATCAGTACCGGAAAATTGGATAGGATTGAGTCCAAAGTTTCCTTATGTTTCTGAACACTGTCAAAATAATAAGTGGTTAAACTTTTTTTGTTTTGTTTTGTTACAGGGTCTCATGTCAAATTGACTGTCCTTAAGCCTCAGGTTCTCCCATCACTACTTACATTGCTGTTTTGAAAAATAACCCTGGGGAATGCTTAATTAATTGTTCCTTCTTTCTGTCTTCCAACCAAGGTAGATGAATATCTACGCTGCCCCTAAATCAATGAATTCAGGAGTCTCCTACAGATTAGCACATCTGGAGTCGAAAGCCAGTTTGCATTAGAAGGCAGGGGGAAGGGGGAAGATTCCCAGGAGGAAAGTAGCAGGGATCAATTCATAAGCAAAGAAAAACATGCCTTTCTCAGCAAGGAGATGGTGCTATAATTTTCTGCTTACTGCAGTGATTAACTAGAAGCTATCAAGGGAGGATATTCAAAGGGGTGTCCATCAATAAAGAGGGGGCCTTCATATTTGACCCAATTTAAGTTGCTAAAAGTACTGGCTAAATTCCAGCACAGTTAGGTGTGGCCAAGCCCATTAAAATCTTTTTTAAAATGTGTTTTATTGTGGCTACCATGTGAAAAATCCTTGTCCTAAATCATTTTGGAAATGTTATTTTTGAAAACAAGCTGATCTTAATCAAGATTAAGAAGTGGGGGTGTTCTAGCAAGGGAATAATATTCATGGTATGGAGAGAAAGAAAAAGTATCCCCCCCCCCAAGGTGCAATCCTAACCAACTTTCCAGCACCAGGGTAAGGGCAATGCAGCCCCCAGATAAAGGAACAAACGTTCATAACTGCCTCCCAAATGCAGGATGCAGCACATGCCCCACTGGCACAGCTATATTAGTGCTGGAAAGTTGGTTAGGATTGCACCCTCAAAGTGAGAAACTTTGGTGGCCGTTTCATTCATCTTAGTTGTCCATGAACATTTGTGCAACAATAGCAGACCAATCCTATTCTAGGGCTGCGCTGGTAGAAGACATGTTTATTTTTTTTTATTTTGAAGAATTTATACCCCACCTTTCCCATGCCGAAGCAAATGCCCAAGGCGGCTTACATGGGCAGGCTAGTCTAACCCACTATTTTTCAATGGGGTTTTTACAAATATACAGTATTCTGCGATACATTGAATCCTCAGTCCCAGATATAGCTTTCACATTGTGCTTCTCTCCTCTGGCCGTGTGACAGCGAGCTTCAGCAGGTGATCGTAAGTCCAGCCTGGACAGGTCCTCAAGGTTGGACTCCATTCTTTTTCTGGCTGGCCTTCTCACAACATTCCCGTTCTGGCTAATCAGCTCCACAGTGACCCCGTTCTGCCACAAGAGATACTGCAGCTTGTCACAGCCTGATGTTCCGTCTCCCATCCAAAAATAGACCACAGATTCTCCTGCTTAGCTTCAGGCAGTACCAGCAGCTCAACCATCAGTCCACACCTCCTGCCTGCTCTCATGTGCTGTCATGGGCTTTGTGACAGTGTTACTAGCCAGAGCATTGGCAAGAAAGATATAGCCTTCCAAACATTCCAGCAGAGTGAAGGACACCGGCCGGAACAGGTAAGTCCAGCGCAGGGTAAGGGAGAGGGTGGGCAGTTAGGACTGGAACAGGGAGGAAAGTTCCAGTTGCATTGCATTCATGATACTAATCATCCACTTAACAGGTAATATGGAGCCAAGAAAGGTCTTGCATCAGACATGTCATGTAGCGGGTACGCGGGGGTACACGAGTACCCGTTCCTAGGATTAGGGCTGGCCCCGCCCATTCGCCCGCCCACTCGTCGACTCCGTCAGCGCTCCGCTCCGCCCCCTGCAACATTTGAATTGCCTGCATGTTTGAGTTGCCTGCACGTTCTCAGAGCCAGGCAGGCAGGCTGGCAGGCAGGCAGGCAGCGGAGCGAGGGAGACTGACGGCAGCAGCAGCGTGAGCAGGTAGGCTGCCTGGGACTCCCTCCCGAGGAGGCACGGCAGTTCCTGGGGGGGAATCAGTAGCCCACGCGGCAGCCCCAGGGAAGGCCCGGGACTCCTGGGCCGCCACGCTGCCTACCAAGGAGGCGTGGCGGTTCCTGGGCGGCGGTTCCTAGGTTCTGGCTATGACCTCCCTTCCGGTGAGCGGGCTCCGACACAAGTGCCAATCAAAAGTGAGTACCTGTTGCTAAATCATTTAGATGCCATTACTGTCTTGGATACAGTCATTTTTTTTTAATTGAGTTGTTGAAAGGATGGGCAGGGAATGACCAACTTCCTCCATCCTCACATGACTTTGTCTCTTGCCATGGTGCATGTTGACAGCACACACAAAAATCATTTGGTTTACATTTCAGCTAACCTTTACAAATCTATTGCCACCCCCATTTTGGTACACTGAATGTACCAAATCGTAGTATACTATGCAGTTGTATACCTGAACATGATGTTAACATTGCTTCACAACAGTAGCGCCAAGTGTGTGGTGGCATGGGGGCCAGCAGCCCTCCCAAAATTTCGTGAGTGTGGCTGTGCCATCCCAATATCTAGCCCCCCGTGCCCCCCCCCAAGAGCGGAGCCGACCACGAGCACGCGGTGGGTGAAGTCGCTGGCAAAACTTTCCCACCCAAGTTCCCTTCTTGCCTCTTTCCGCCTGGATAGGAGTTGCTGGAGCAATCAATGGGATGGGGGCGGGGCCGTGACTCCCCACTGACTCACACTGGGCTCGGTTTGTGCAGGCTGCCGGGCTGCCAAGGCAACCCCAAGATGGTGTCGGTGACTGAAGGGTCTCCGGCATGAGAGGCCAGTGCCGCCTCCCTTCCCTCTTCTCTGCCCCTGGCCATGGCCGCCTGCTAGCTCTCTCAGGGGCCCAATGTTGAATGCAAGTTGGCGCCCCTGCTTCACAACAAAGGCTATATCCAATAAAAACTAAGGATCGTTTTGTCCTATATGACCACACATTTTCTATAATTAAACAACCCAAAATCAGAAAAAATTAACAGTGCAATCCTAACAGAGCTAGTGTTGGCAGAACAAGCATACACTGTCGCAAATGTGCTGAGACAGGGTGGAACAGGTCCTGGAGGGGACAGGATCGGCAGGGCCAGTTCCCACCATATGCTCCCCCAAAATGAGGCTGGTCATGGTTTGCGTCAATGATTTTGCTGGAGCAGGCCCAAGTAGCTGCATGGTAGCTGCTAGGGCTTACCATGGGGGAAGGGGACAAATGTCTCGTTCGAGACCTCCAGCGACCTCTCTTGCTGTCCTGAATTCAGCAGATGCTCTTCCTGTGCTGCTGCATCACAGAGCTGGCATTTAGTTAGGACTAGGCTGCCCGTTGGTAAAGTAACAAGGTTTACATTTGAATGCTAAATGCTTGGTTTTTCCATTTTTCACAGTGCCACCAACATAATTTTAGCAGATCATTGTTAGTGTTTATTTATAACTTTACAAGGCATTAAAAGAAAAAAAAATCACATCCTGTGGAAGCCTTAATTTGTTTTTCTTGAAAACAACACGGTGTGACGTAAAGACTCGTGACTGCCACTGCATCTCGAAAGGAACTGTTTACTGTAATGTGCATATTTGAAAACTCTATCCTCTTTTGCCTACAGGAGTGTGGAATGTGTTTATGTTTAATCCATGATTACCCTTTGTCTTGATCAACTTCAAGTCTAGGAACACACAGGAGAAAACACTATACGGTGCCTACCAGCATCTCTGTGAATAAGTAAATAAGATTGCCTCCGAAGCACTCTATTTGGACACATTGGGCAAAGTAGAAAATTCGATATTTTCTGCATGTTAAAACTGCGTTAAGCTGTTGAATTGTTTTGTGATTATGAGGCCCACTTACCTCATAAGGATATTAATTATCCAGGCATAAAAAGCTTTACGTTTCTCTGTGAAGAGAACCATTCTGATTTATTTATTTATTTAGGTTATTTGAGTTCCTTTCACTTATTCCAGTTAAATAGATCTTGCCCAAGAAAAAAAAAGGTCTAAATGCAAATTAACATTACTGTTTAAATATCACAGACCATTTTCTCAGAGCCCAGTTACAATAACTAGTAATTATAAAAATTGCTTGCCTTGGGCTTCTAGCTAAGCCAGTGCTAAACTTGTCCTTTTATTAGATCTGTCAGGCTGAGTTAATTATCTTTATGATAATAGATGTGCTTTACCTCAAACAAAACAAATACTCTTATAATTAGCTTTTTTTAACTTCGAATTTTAATTTATTTATAAAGAGGGACTTGTTTCTTTCTATTTTTCAAATTTTTGTTTGTTTCATGGTGATGTTCCATTTTACTAGTCTGTTTTGTATTTCTGAAGAGTAGGAGGGGAAAAGATCCATTTATTTAACCAGTAGGTTCCATGGTTAGGCAGTGTATCTCTTCTAACCAGGAAGAAATCAATTTGGCTCTGTCTGTGTGTGGTTGTGTAAAGTGGATAGAAGTGATCCCCCCCTTTACTCCAGGAAACGAACTCTGAGCTGTCTTTTTAATCAGTATATTAACTGAATCTTCAGGAAGAGTGTACTTGATACCACTAATCCCAGTCTAGTGATTCCTTTTGAATGTCTGTTTTGATGCCAGTTTTAAGCTTTACAGAATTCCCTACAGATTCATTACACGTGAGCCATATTTTTGATCTGTGCTTCTATAAAATGCCTTACTCTTTCTGCCACATGCATATATACCTTTCCTTACTACAATTCTGAGGGTCTTATCCTATGAACTCTCCATCCAAACCCTCCTGTCAAAGTTAGGCTCCATATACATACACATCTGTGCAGTATGTAGTGGTACATTTTAAAGCACATAGGAACATTAAGAACCCCCCTCCCCAAATAGCCACACCCCCTTAAAACAGTGGTATTCAAACTTTTTAGACTGGGACCCACTTTTTAGAATGGCACTGGTGTTGGGACCCACCAGAAGTGATGTCATTAACCTGGAAGTGATGTTGTGGCAGGAAGTGACATCATCAAGCAGGAAATGCTGTCATTGTAAAATAATAAAATGACACTCCTGAAATGTAAATTGGCATTCTTGGACTGCAGCAATGGTGCAAACATGACACATCCCTGGCAGAAAATAAGATTAGGACAAAAATATTATGTACAATCACTGAACTAAAAACAAAATTCAAAAAAAAAACACCCTCATTTGAAAATTCAAACAATATCACAAAAAGAATATAACAAGAGTAAGGTCCTGCAATTTCCCAAGATGGCTGCTCCCAGTTTTCCACGACCCACCTGCCATCAGGTCATGGCCCACCAAGTGGGTCCTGACCCACAGTTTGAGTAACACTGCCTTAATACACACACACACACACACACACACACACACACACACACACACACACAGAGAGAGAGAGAGAGAGAGAGAGAGAGAGAGAGAGAGAGTGTAGCACAGCCAAGAAGACAAGAAGCGCAGTAAGTACTGCAGGCGCTGCAACATGCCATGTGAGCAGCACTTCCCACTTGCCATTGGAGACATTCCAGGCAGTGATGGCAATGCACAGGTGTTTGCCAAACCGAATGGTGTCTCTTGCATGTTGGCATTGCTACATGGAATAGCTCTGATGGCAAGTGAGAGGGGCTGCTTACACTGCACATTGTGGCACCTGCAATACTTACCACGGGCTGTAGGCCACCCCAGTGGTGGTGGATGTGCCTTCCATGCAGAAGGTTCCAATTTCAGTTCTCAGTATTTTTAGGCTCAGGAGTGAGGCAGGATTGGTGGTACCAGCACACACCATATCCTCTCCCCCTTCCCAGGTATTTAGCAGGTGCAAGTCTGAATAGACCTATTGCCACGGCTGGAGCTTTCTCCAGGGCAAGGGGACAAATGTCCCATTACTTCACGGAGACCTCCAGCCTGCAAAATTCCCCCACAGTATGGCTTGGGCTGCCCATCAAACACTATATCCATTACAGCTATATCCACTACACAATATCCACTTAAGTAAGATTTGCACCAACACTTTGTGACATTAAAAGCAAATTTCAGGGTTTCTCCCAAAGAGAAACATCTGAGAATTTTCAAGAGATGCCAAACAAATTTCTGGAAGACAAGTGAAAGTTCTCCAGGTTGGATGATTGTGGCTCTGCACATTATGAATACTCTAAAGGGCATTCATTTGCAAAACGTTTGCATCCGCCTTCATAATCTGTGACATATTCTGTCAACAATCTGGGAAAGAAAGTGCCATAACAGAAGCCATAGTACTCTGGATCTGATTAACATTTTCTCCAATGTGTGTGGTGCTTTCTCATTTCCACAATACAGTACAATGCACCGTGCTTTAGACACTGCCAATGCTGAGAAGGTGCTGGGGGTTGAATTGAAAAGTGGTGGCAATTACCTTGAGTGGCAACTTTACCAATATTTACAAGTTTTTCAATTAATAAAGTAATTTCAAAAGTAAATAGCCAAATGAAAGAAAAGCAGATGCTTGGTAATGAAACAGAACATCAACACCATCCACATAATGTAAGCGTGCGTGGGGGAAAGATAACTAATGGGGGGGAACAAGGAGACATACCAGATTTGAGGAAAGCCAAATTAAAAATGGGTCATCATCAACTCCCCATTGCCACCATCTTGTTAAAATTTAGATTGTAAGTTGGTTGAGGGCAGGGACCTAGCCTTTTGCTTATGTTGTTCTACAAATCTTTTAAGTCTCATGGAGTGAGCATAAGAAACACATAATAGGCCAAAGCTCCTTGAAACCATTTAGCTTGGGTTGCCCCTGCCAGTCAATTTCAGTGGATGAATCTTACTCCCAGAGTTCTGAAAGGGTGAGAAAAACTTTCTTGATCTTCTTTGTCCATAGCTTACATAATCTATAAAAATTATCGCACTTCTTTCCATACCATAATTGTGTTAGCCTTTCATGTGGTGATGGTACTGTTTAATGTACATCAATATTGTAATGCAGGCACCTCTCGATTTACACAGAGCTCACATTTTGGAAAAGTAGCATGTATCTCAAACATGGGTAAATCTATTTATTTATTTAATTTGAAGAATGTGTATCCCACCTTTCTCATGCCAAAGCCAAATGCCCAATGCTGGCTTACATGGGCAGGCTAGTCTAAACCACCATTTTAATTTTATTTTATTTTTAACAATATACTGTGATTCACCAAATCCTCCGTCCCAGGTGTAGCTTTCACAGTGTGATTCTTTCCGCTGGCTGAATGCCATCAAGCTTCAGCTGGCAAATGTATCGCAAGCTTGGATAGGTTCTCAAGGTCTGTTCTTTTGTCGGCTGGCCTCTCACACTCCCCCGCAGCTCTCACTTGTGATGACTAATCAGCTCAACAGTGACTCCACCCTGCCCCAATAGTTACAACAGCTTTCTTTATCCCGCCACACCTTCTAAATTTGAAAATGTTTTGACTGCGTTTCACCATATTATTCCCAATAATTTGCAAGCATAGATTAGATTTTGGTATTAATTAAACGAATGTGTTCTCTCAAAAGTGTCAAAATCAAACACATATAAAATGAGAGGTCCCTATAGTATAAATAAGAACATAAAAAATAAGCCCTTGGCCAGCTCACTGTTTATCCCCAACTCCAGGTCATGTATGAACAAGTTGAAAAGCACTGGTTACAAGACTGATTCTTGGGGCACACTGCTTTTCACCTATCCCCATTGTAAGAATTGCCTATTTACACACTGTTTCTGGTTCTTCAAACAGTTCCTAATCCATAAGAGGACCTGCCGTCTTATTTCCAAACTGCTGAGTTTTTTCAGGAGCCATTGCTAAGGGATGCTGTCAAACCTCTTCACACCTCTTATACTGTAGGCTTAAAACAGAGGGCTCTCAAATCCAGTCTGCTGACTGCATCCGGCGCCCGTCTTTTTCTTCACCTGGGAAAACAGTGCTAACCGTTTTGAAAAGCCCCTTCACAGCAAAGCCCTTTCAATTTCCCTCAATCATTGTACCAGTCGCTTCTTGGTTTCACTGCCCCAGGAGGCTTTCGCTCGGATTTCCAGGCAGCTGGTACAAAGGAGTTTATGACATGAATCTCTGAGGGCCCAATCCTATTAAACTTTCCAGCACTGATGCAGCCGTGCCAATAAGGTGTGCACTGCATCCGGGGGGGGGGCAGTCACTGAGGCCTCCTCAAGTTAAGGGAATGTGTGTTCTCTTAGCCTGGGGCTGCACTACAGCTGCATTGGCACTGGATAGTTGGATAAGATTGGGCCCTAAGTCTTAAGCCCTGAGTCTTAAGCCCTAAAAATGCTTCTACAGACCAAATGCTTATATAAGGAAGGACTTAATTCAGTGGTACAATTCAAATGAATTAACAACTGGTTCTATGACGTCCTAGCCGGTGCCAAAAAAAACCCAAAGCCAGCCGAGGTAAGCGAGTTAAATGGGGCCCGGCCATTTAACAACCGGTTCTATAGAACCTGGAAGAACCCCCTGAATTTCACTACTGACTTAATTGCAAATCATCACCAACTTGTTTCTATGTTGTCATGCTAGAGATAAGAAAGAAAGAAAGAAAGAAAGAAAGAAAGAAAGAAAGAAAGAAAGAAAGAAAGAAAGAAAGAAAGA
>JAJKFI010000056.1:4278528-4309474 GCA_029204185.1 Lerista edwardsae | reverse complement strand
AGAAAGAAAGAAAGAAAGAAAGAAAGAAAGAAAGAAAGAAAGAAAGATTATATAAGGGAGATCACTGAGAACTGATATGCCTGCTGAGTGACTATTTGACATTTCGCAAGGAATGTGCCTTTTGATACTCTTCTAATTTTAAAAATTTAAGATCTTCTTTACGAGGAGGAGAGGAAAACCAGCTCTGATATTTAAGAACAATGGTCACTCAATGTGGAAGAGGCAACTTCACAGCTATGTATGGGCCCTGTGGTTTTCTCAAATGGTTAGGCATTATCATAGGATATTCATTACATCTCAAAGAATTCACATAAGGTCATTGAGATCCATAATGGTTTGAAAAAAGTGTGAAACAGAGGTGAAGCTTTCTTTCATTCTCCTACCAAACCTTCCTTCTTGACTCACCACCAAGGACATTTTGAGGAAAAGTTTATAGGCAGTGACGTCATCCAAGCGCGCGAAGTACCGGAACGCTCGGATGATTGACAGCCCTCCGCCCCTATGGCGGAGGGCTGCCATGCCTCCCCAAGCCTCACTGCGCCGGAATCACTCCATTTTAGAGCGATTCTGGACGCAAGGGAGGGCGGGCGGGCCCAGCAGCAGCTCGCCCGTCCTTCGGAGAGGTGGCGCGGCCCGGACCCTCCGCGGAATTAGCGGAACGGAGTACCGGGCCGTTTCGCCTGGATGATGCCTCTGGTTATAGGATATGAATGGTGCATAAGTAAGACCCTAGCATTGCTTTGACATAAATGGGTGGGCACAAGACAAACAAAGCTTCTGCAGGTACATAATTTTTTTAAAAAATTTCAATTCGCGGTTGATTAAATCTGCATATGTGAAGACAGATAAAGCATGTGTCCTATACACGTATTTGTAGAAACTGAACTCTGTGGAGCTCACTTCCAAGACTACATGCATAGGACTGGGCTGAAGGAGATGTGTTATACCATTTAGGCCCATACAGAATAATTTATACTGAAGCTGCAATCCTAATGTAATTACCTGGGGGTAAGCCCCACTGAGCTAATGAGAATTAATTCTGAGTAGACATGCCTACTAGAGGTCCAATCTTTTTATACAACAATTTTCTTTGTTTACTCAACATTGATGCCCACTGCAGATAAGGAGAATACTGCTGATCTCTGAAGAAGAGGAAAAAGACACATCCCCATTCTAAACCACTTTACTAGGGAGTTAGGCAGGGAGTCAGAGTGCTATTTTCAGCTCACTCCAAGCTGAAAGAAAAATGGAATGCGAAAGTGATTAATCACTTTCGCATTCCAGTCTTCAGTGAGAGAGGGCAAAGGGAGGGGGTCACTTTTCTCAGGACGAGCAAGCTGAAAACAGCAGTTCTGCTTGACTGACTCATGTTTTGTTTTGTTGTTTTAGCTGGTTTTATTTAACACAGTTTTTGGTATCAGCGGGGAGTCCCAGAATCAAACCCCAGCGGATACCTAGACACAACTACAGCGGATACTAAGGCACAACCAAGAAACAACATGTAATAAATGTATTGTGATATACCATGCAAAGGCGATATTCATGCAAAATTGTTTCAGGCCACGAACATGAAAACATTGTAAAGGGCACAGGGAAGAAGTCATTTTCTCCAGTGTAAATGTTAACCTGATAACCCTGACATTAATTAGCCCAACCACTCTGTCAAAGCTCACAGGGCAGATGTGTCTGTTCTTGATATTCTAATTGACACCACAGTCCTCATGAGATGCTCAACTTCTCAACAATCTACAGTAAACATATGTACAAAGGGTGTAAATAGGCTCATTTATCTTTCACGGATATGTTAAATAAAAATACCTTTTTAGCTCATATCAGACATTTTCCAGTCATGCTTTAAAAATTATAAATGCTGCTGGCAGCATCCTTCACTTTCTTGGGCACTACCTGAGGAGATGGATGAAGCAAGGGTCCCAGGGAAGGATGAGCACACAATGGCTCCCTTGAAAAAAAAATTCCAGCTATCTCCTGAATTCTTCCCTTGCTATCCATTGTACAATGACTCCGATAAATATATGCTAGGGCAAAGATAGCCATAACAATCTAAGGCAGTGGTTCACAAACTTTTCAGACTGGGATCCACTTTTTAGAATGGTATTCAGGGCCCACTGGAAATGAGATCATTAACCTGGAAGTGATGTGATGTCATGGCTGCAAGGGACATCATCAAGCAGGAAGTGCCATCGTTGTGTCGTAATCAAATGACAGTCTTAGAATGCAAACTGGCATTCTTGGGCTGCAGCAATTGCACAACCATGAAACATCCCTGACAGAATGCAAGATTAGGACAAAATATTATGTAAAAGTACTGAGCAAAAACAATTTTTAAAAAAACCCTCACTTGAACAAATTGTTAACCCTCACAAAAGGAATATAGCAAGAGTAAGGTCTGCAGCTTCCAAGGTGGCGGTTCCTAGCTTCCACGACCCACCTGACATCAGGTCGCAACCCACCAAGTAGATCCTGACCCACAGTTTGAGAAACACTGATCTAAATTATGCATGGAAGGGATAGAGTCGATACAGGGATGTTCTTTTCCCTCTCTCAAAACACCAGAACCAGGGGACATCCGCTAAAACTGAGTGTTGGGAGAGTTAAGATAAAAGGAAATACTTTTTCCCCAGCAGGTAGTTGATCTGTGGAACTCTTTGCCACAGGAGGTGGTGATGGCATCTGGCCTAGATGCCTTTAAGAGGGGATTGGTGGATTTCTGGAAGAAAAGTCTGTCGTGGGCTATAGGCCCAGTGGTGGTATCTAAAGCAGGAGGAACCGGTACGCTGGGCAGGACTTACGTGTGATTGGCTGCCTGTCTGTTCGGTTCCACCGCCTGCCCGCCCACCGCGCGGGCTGCCCTGGCCTCAGAGGGGGCGCCTGCTCGCCAGGGGAGACGGGTGGGAGGCGCACCGGGTGTCTGGGCGAGCAGCGGTGGGGCATGCCAACCGGGGGCAGCCCACGCAGCGGGCGGGCAGGCGGCAGAACGGAACGGACGGGCTGCCAATCAACCATAAATCCCGCCCAGCGTTCCAGTTCCTCCCGCTTTAGATACCACCACTGTATAGGCCATGATGGATTGTGCAACCTCCTTACATTAGTAGTAGGCTACTTCAGAGTACCGGGTGCAAGGGAGTGGCAACAGGATGCAAGTGTATTGTTGTTTCGTACCTCCTTGGGGCACCTGGTGGGCTGCTGTGAGATACAGGAAGCTGGACTAGATGGGCCTTTGGCCTGATCCAGCAGGGCTTTTCTTATGTTCTTATGTTAAGGGTGAGGGCAGATAGACATTCATGCTGTGTGGAAGAAGTGGCTTATCTGAAGTTGAACATACTTTCTTTACCCTGAAATTAGAGCTACTGAGAGGAATTTCATCAGGGGGTACAAAGTTTCTTTTGGGCCCCTTTTCATTCTTTCAAATGTGAATTTGGCTCTGGGCCCCCTCTTTTGCCTCCCGTTAGTTCCCAGCCCCCCCCTTTTTACCACGAGTCTGGTAATGGTGTGCCCCCTGTACCCAGCTCTTAGAAGGACTATCTGAAAACATTGCAGAAGAAATGTGAGTTCTGACCAGTTCCACCACACTTCAGAATTCTGGAGCCTCCTCACCCTAAGCATGGTTTGAAAATGGTTTGAGTGCACATTTGCTGGCCTAAGACCCATTCTGGAACATTCTCCAGTGTTCAAATCATTTCTACCACACTTCAAATGTGACACTTGTCTTTGCAGTGAGTCTAGCAGCTTGGCTCGAACCTTTCACAGGGAACTCCAGCAACTCTTTGTTTCATGGTGTGCTGTGACATTTGCAGTACATTCTGCCAGAAGGATTGCAGTGGGTGGCAGGATATGAATTCCTGTTTGCCTGATCTAATCTTAGGTACTGGATAGGGTGTCAGGTTTGAATTAGGGAGTCCTGGGCTCAAATCCCTTCTCAGCCATGAAGCTCCCTGAAGGCGCATTCCTAACCTGGAGTTAGGTTGGCACAAGTCCCTACAACATTCCTATGTTGCAAACATGCCATAAAGCGCCTTTCCCCCACTCTCAGAGTCATGTTTGCCATCCTCCCTGGATTGGTGCAAATGTGGTACACAAGGGACTTGTACTGGCCTAACTCCAGGTTAGGATTGTGTTCTCAGTGGTTTTTCTCTTTCTAACTTATCTTAAAAGCTGAGGATAAAGTGAGATAGTCTTACTATACACCCCACCCCAGCTCCCAAGAAAAAAAAAACAGCATGCAGATATGATAACGAAATGTCTTCTCCTTTCCCCATCTTTCCTCAGCTTTGTCACCTTAGTGCATTAATGAACTCGCAATTAATTCCAAGGCATGTCTACTCAGAAAGAAGCCCCAGTGAGTTTAACATAACTGAGTTTAATGTTTAAAGCCCAATCCTGAGCTGTCCTGAGCGGTGCCAAAATGGCTTCCGTTGCTTCCTGGGGGAGCCATAGCAGCTGGCAGGATTTCCTCAGGCAAAGGGGATGTTCGTTCCCCTTTCCCCAAATAAAGGCCTGGTCCCCGCATGGGGGCGACTCCACTCTCCACCAGCTATTTTGTTGGCAGAGACTGAAGCAGCCCTATGTTGGGCTGCCCAGCCTGATGCAGAGGACAAGATCTGGTGGTGGAAGCTCCTCCCACTCCTCCCCTCCCCCACCTAGTTCCTCCCTCTCCCCCTGCTCCGACCCGCCTTACTGCTGGCCGGCTGCCTGTGCCTAGGTACAGTGACAACTGTTGCTGGCCCCAATGCAGGTGGTACTTAATCTCCAGATGACCTAAACATGCTTTACAGCACCTTTACTACAAGCGGAGCTAGCAGTATGCAAGTCCCACCAGTGTTAGAACTTTTAGGATTTGTCTAATTCCCAGAGAAGTGTGTATAGGATGATACTGATCCTAATCCTTTCTAAATGCCTCCCCATGCAGACATGCCAATGGTGGGGGAGGCAGTTGCAAAGGTCTCCTCAGGGTAAGTGATATTTTGTTCTCTTGCCCTGGGGAAAGTATCTGTTTTCCCAATGGGTCTCCCTTAGTTATGTGCCTGTACAAAGAGGTTCAGCCACATGCGGGGGTGGGGGGACACAACCTCTTCCACTTCTCTGTTAATATCAGTATTATGCTAGAGACAATACAGTGCTGTCTGCAGGGCATCTGATATCAGGAATTATTACCCAATTTCCTAAGTGTGTTACAATTAGGCTTAAACCAGAACGTTCTGATTTAACTATAATTTCCAAAGAGCTGTTTGTATTATTTTTCATTTTTCATTTACAATCTGCCTTTCAGCTCTGCCTCTCAGCTTGTGAAGAAGTTTCATGAGATACTACAATAAAAGATATTGAAATTCACACAGAAATTGCAGGAAAAAAGACAGGACAGTGTTTTGGTAACAGTGGAATCATATTGAAAGCCACTCTTGTCCTTTATGGTGAAATCTTTTTTTCTGGTTACTAGCTATCATAGAATCATAGAATCAAAGAGTTGGAAGGGACCTACAAGGTCATCTAGTCCAACCCCCCCCCCCCCCCCAAGGCAGGAAGATCCCCCTGATCTTCTCATCTAAATCCTGTCTATTGTTCAAACTGTGCATGCCTGAGTGTGCCCTGCCACACAAAAATCCTGTTGGAACCAGAGCAGTGGTTCCCAAGCCTTTTAGTGCCAAGACCCACTTTTTAAATGACACTTTATCAGGACCCACCTAGCTTTTCAAGACTTTTGAAAAAGGGGGATCTAGAAGGAAATACAGTTTATATATATATATTCCCATTAAGTTTGCGGATGACACAAAACTGGGAGGAGTAGCGAACGCTATCTAAGACAGTAAAAGCCTTCAGGAAGACCTTGACAAAACGGAATACTGGGCTGAAAAGGATAAGATGAAGTTCAACAGGGAAAAATGCATTGTTCTACATTTAGGCAAAAATAACTAAAGACGCAGGTATAGCATGGGAGAAACCTAGCTTGGCAGCACATGTGATCTTGGAGTTGCAGTGGATCACAAGATGAACATGAGTCAGCAGTGTGATACAGCTGCAAAGAAGGCAAATGCAATTTTAGTCTGCATTAAGAGAACCATAGCGTCCAAGTTGCAAGAAGTTGTAGTTCAACTTTACTCCACATTGGTGCGACCTCACCTGGAGTACTGTGTCCAATTCTGGGCACCTCAGTTCAAGAAAGATGCAGCCAAATTGGAGCAGGTTCAGAGAAAAGCAACTAAGATGATCAGGGGGCTGGAAAACACGTCCTATGAGGAAAGGTTGAGGGAACTTGGTATGTTTAGCTTGGAGAAGAGAAGGCTGAGAGGGAATATGATAGCACTCTTCAAATATCTGAAGGGCTGTCATAAGGAAGAAGGGACAAATCTGTTCTCATCTGCCTTTGACAGTAGAACTAGGTCCAATGGGTACAAACTACAAGACAGGAGATTCCGGCTGGACATCAGGAAGAATTGCTTGATGATAAGGGCAGTTCGACAGTGGAATAGTCTGCCAAGAAGGTGATAGATTCTCCCTCACTGGAGGCCTTCAAGCAGAGGCTTAACAGGCACCTGCTGGAGATGTCCTAGGAGGATTTATGTTGGTTCAACTGGAAATGGTAGCTTTGGGGAATCCAAATATAAATTTGTACAACATATTTTTTTTCAACTGTTCAGCATTCACTTATCAAATGATCCCTAATACAGATGTGCAGAATATTTGGCATTATTTCTATGGACATGTCTACTTCTTGCCCCCAAAGTGACATGGCATGTTTAGGACATTTATCTGCAAAAGCAGATTGTGTCTGAGAAACTCATTGGCCACTGCATGTATGTCACATTTGTTCCAGAAAATCAAAGTTGTAGACTTTGGGATGAGTTCCACCCCTCAGCCCAAAACTTTTCTGTCCAGATTTGGACTTACCTATTGCCATGCTATGAGGTCTCCGACACCAGAGCACACTTGCATGCCTGGACTACAGGGCAGACCAAGGAGCTCCTACAGAGACAATGGAGGGGGGGAACAGCCAGCTGGGAGGCTAAGAGGATCAGGCGGTGCAGGGAGGAGGGAACAGGAACTACAGTCTCAGTGAGAATACAGCCCAGGAATATTTATGAGCATCAGAGGGTGGTACCTGGGAGCTTTGGCCCAGAAGGGGAGAGACCAGAGGGCAAGCATATAAACCAAGCTGGGCCCATGAAGATTTCGTGGCCACGCTCAGCCCACTGAAGGATCTACCTGAAGCAGGTGGAGGATGATCTCGAGTGGAGTAACTCCCTCCCCACACCATCTTCTGATGCCTGGATAGGTTTGTGGCAGCCCAACTGGCCCCACCCACAGAAGGGAAGAGGTACGTGGGGCAACTATTGCAGGGAGATGTATGGCAACAACCCTTCTGCCTACAAAGTGTCCATACATCTTCCTTGGATCCAAAGTTCACATCTTTCTTGCACATCAGGAAGTTTACTCAAGCTAACCTTGATCACCAAGAACAGGTCTAGGAAGGGCCATAGTTTACAGCCCAATCCTAAGCTGCCCTACTACGTGGGAGTGCAGCAGTAGCCAGGGAGCTACTGCTACATCCCATGGCAGCCAGGCAGCTGCGGGAGGCTCTGTGGGAGAAGGGGACGTATGTCCCCTTTCCGCACAGTAAGGGTGCAGGGCAAGCAAATGGTCTACTCACCTCTACGCTGGCTATTTAGGTCACCAAGCCCTACACCCATATACCATCCCGGAACACCCTCCTGCCCTACCTGAAAAGGCCACAATGCCGGCAACCAGTGGACTCACTGGTCGCCTGCTTGCAGTGCTCCCTCCAGGTTGCACGGGATCAGCATTGCGATGGCATCACCCCAGCCCTGGTGGTGATGGCTTCCCACCAGCACTGGAGGTGCTTTATGGCACCTTGTGCAATGGTTGTGCGAGCGGTATGAGCATACCCCTTGCATTATGCCCAATAGGATCGGGCCCTTAGTACCTGACCACATAGCTGGCAAATGTAGAAGATACCAGGTTCTCTCTGTGGTATCTCCTGTTAAACTGGACTTCGCAGTTCTAGGGAGAAAACCTCAACTTAAACTTTTGGCCAACTGCTGCCCAATCAAATGGAAAACACCACATCAGTGAATGAGTTCAGACAAAGGTAGCTTCAGCTATCCATCTTATTTTTAGTATATGAGAAGGTCCCATGGAGTAGTGGCAGAGCATTGTGCATTGAGATAGACAGTAGTATGCTCAGTTGTCCAGTTGATGGATCTCTGCTATCAGAGCTAGAAAAACTCTTGCCAAGGACAGCCGTTGCCAATCAAAATGGCCAACACTGGATTCAACAAACCAGTTATGGAGTTCTATGGTCATCGTGTTGCTTTCAGCTCTGCTTCTCCCCCTGCATCTATGTTTAGCTGATCAGCATTAAGAGATACCTTTACTATCAGCTTCGGTGACCTCCTCCCACTTCCAGAAATACCAGTGTTTTACAATAAACAGAAGATGATGTAAGCCGTCACAATCATCAAGCATTGAATTGTTGTACTCGCCATCCTCTCTCCACTCCACTCACAAGTGGAAGTTCAGTTTCTGGCATGATACAAAGAAATGGTGCACATTTTAATCTTACCGCTTTGACTTTGTGACAGAGTTCAGCTAACCACAGTATCCTTGATTCAACACCACCCACTGTTTCTATCCATTTTGTACTGTCAGAGACACATCAAGCGGCCTCCGAGTGTAATCACATCAGAATCGATTTTCATGGCTGAGAGGAAAATAATGGAAATTTCTCTAATGTAGAAAATGTATGTGTTCCTTTTGGTTAACCAAAATAGACTATATATCAGACCTGTCAAAATTAAGTTTTCTTGAGTCAATGCTCTTACCAAGGCTTGTATACAAATTACAAAAAAGAAAAGACTTTCTGCATACTAGTTTAGCACAATGCTCTGTCAGAGTGCTTCAACATCTTCCAGAATGAACAGACTTCCAAATACATTTCTTCTTACTTTCTCCAGCTTGTAAGTACCCAAGCAGAACTACACATTTCTGAGAATACTGGCTTGTTGTGTTGGATTCCCTCCTCCACATCTTTAAGTTCAACTTACCTCATGTCATTATGATGTGCATTTCCACCACATCTTCACCTGACACTGGGGTAAGTTGTAGCATTCTATTTGGTTTGGATCTCAAGAAGTACTTCAGCATGCCCAGTAAACTTGTTGACTTCTTCTTGAGTGTTCTTCCTTCTGAGTGATGGATCCCCATACCATATCGGAAATGGCTTTTCAAACTTTCCTCCAAGTGTGAGAACCTGCTTGTGATACAGCCTGTTATTCAACATCAAGAAGTGAAAAGGTTTCACTGAGTGTGCTCAAGCATAGCTTTGGATCCGAAGCAAGGTCTGGATCCACCCCTTTATTTGTTATATGTATATCTAACCTTTTTTCCATAGAACTCAAGAGTTTGCAGTCAAGTTCTCATTCAGACATTAAACAGCCTCAGAATGGTGATGGCAAAATATCACCATTCTCATAGTAGCACGCTCCTTTAGACTCTAGCCTATGATTCAGTAGGTGTTATGTGGGGGAACTGAACATAGGATTCATAAGAGATAACCCCAGAGCCTCCCAATCTGCCAAGTTCTGCTCTAGCAAAGAGCACTTCTATTATGGTGGCTTCAGGGCTTTTCACCAGCAGAGCTAGCTGCCTATAAGCAAGCCAATAGATCAGGGGTATAAAACTTGTTTCATATAGTGAGCCAGATATAATTCATTGTACCTGCTGGGGGCCAGAAGTGAAATCATTAAGCAGGAAGTGACATCATTAGGCAGATGATGGCCAGAAATAAGCACTTTGTTCTCCAATAGAAATTCATTAGCTGCAAATGACAGAAGAGAAAATGTGCAAATCATAATTGAGAGAGCCCAATTAGGCCAAATATAAGGGTGGTGGTGGTGGTGGAGAAATTCTTTCCAGGGGATGTATCCAGCCCATGGGCTTTATGTTTGACATCCCTGTAATAAGTAAACAGCACTGAATAATGTGCACCTGAGTAAACAGGCTGCACAGGAGTGATGATGTAGCAGTGCAGTTATGTTATCTCCAGGATCATCAATGAGCCTGCACATGATTTTTTTTTTATAACCCAGTCAACGATTGCTTTAAGCTCAACAACTCAGAAGTGACGTGATGATGCGATTTTGCAAGATCCAAGATGGCAGCACCTGGGGGATCAGGTAGGAGGCAGACACCAGGGATACCCAATTGTGCCCTGCGAATGTGCCATGACGCCTTCGGGTATTTGGGACCTCCCTGGTCTAGATCTTCAGTGGTGGATGCAAGTTGAAGATTTACTGGAAATCCTCCTGAGGGCAAGATCTCTGCTGATAGGGCAACACTTGCTTTCTGTTGTGTAGTGCGACGTGGGGGAGGGAAGGATTGCAAAAAGGGAAATGCTGTATTTCTGAAAGTGTTAAGCACAGTTATAACTATCTATAAGCAAAGATCAAACACCACGAAAAGGTTCTATAATTACTGCTGGGAAAACACAGCAATGCTTGCCATTTTTACTGTTATTATTTGCAATGCTATTAGGAGTTGGATTATTACAAAATCGTGGCTGGCACAGATGGCTGCTCTGCTTTGAGGTCTGTCTTAGTCGTGTTTTTTATCTGCTTTTCTCTCTAGATTTTGTAGGGTTTGGGATGGTTTTGGCTTCCCTTATTTGCTTGATAGTTTAGCTTTTTTTTAGAAAAAAAGTTCTTACTTAATTAGCAGGAATATGCTTATGTTTATAGCATGCTTCATTCATGCTCCTCCCCACCCAATCTCTCAGTAAATGGATTCAGTGTTGCAATTTTACCTTCTGTTGTTTGGAACTCGCTCAGGGCAATGGTTTCTATAATGTGGCAGCCTTATGGAACATTGGCATGGATTTGAATGGCTACTCAGGGCCAGTCATATCATTAGGCAGTGAGGAGACTTGCTCAGGTCACTGATTTTGCTCTGCCAGGGAAGAGCAGAACACCACCAATTGATTTTTTTATTCTTATTATTGCATTTTTGTCAATGGGGTAAGGAGAAAAGGTGCCAGGACAGTGCAGTGGTTCTAGAGTTGGGTGGAGACCTGGAAGATCCAGGTTCAAATCCCCATGAAGCTTCCTGGGCGACCTTGGGCCAGCCACTGACTCTCAACCTCACCTACCTTACAGGGTTGTTGTGAGGACAAAAGGAAGGCACTATGTACACCACCCTGTGCTCATTGGAGGAAGGGTGGTACAAAAATATGAAAAAATAAAATAAATAAATTTGGACAATTCTGTCACAGACACCAAATTTTATCTAAAGAGGATTTTCAAAACAAATTTGGGGTTCTTACTTTGAAATATATATATTGCAAGAATGTCAAGAGTTCGGACTCATCGAAAGTCTCTTGGATGGGAATTCAGGCTTTGCACATCCCTCTCAGAAGACTTTAAATCAACAGTCTGGGCTGGTTAATCAACAGGCCTGAGCCAGGAGAAACCAGCTCCAATGGGTGCCCAAATGCCAGCACATTTTATTTTGGTGCCACCCAATCACCAACTCCTCCTTTTCTACCTCCTGTCCGACCCACTGCTTCCTCAGAACTTCCTTCCCCACTCTCGGAAACCTTCCTGCCCAGATGATTGAGAAGATGTGGTCAGTGGTGGTGAAGTAGAGAAGGTGATGATCTTCCCAAGCACACTCCTGGAAGCATCACCTCTCCTTCCTCGTCCAGCTCTGCCGCCATAGCAGTGGTGATGCTGGAGGAAAGCCAACCCCACATCCTCATCCTCCGTGCACTCCAAAGAAAATGAATACAAAGAGAATGGAGTAGCAAGACAGTGGAGTGTCCAGCCCAGAAGCATAGCCAGAGGGGGAGCAGAGCAGTAGGTATGGCAGACATCACAACATGCCATGTGAGTGGCCCCTCCATCACTCGCCGTCAGAACAATTTGGGCAGCAATGACAAGCCAATAAGTTCAACGAAAGCCTGTGCATTGCTGTTGCTGCTTCAGATGGCTCCAATGGAGAGTGGGATGGGCAGAGATGTTGCAGGCTCCGATGGTGCATGGGACAGGACGACGATGTAACCTGTCACTAAGCCCCCATGCCACTTCCCCTGCTCCACCTCACCACACCCCCAGCATCCGGAATTGCTCCATTGTGGAGCAAAACAGACACGGGGCAGGCGGGCAGCCCATTCTGCACTCCAGCTTTCTCCTTCGCCGGAGCACCCACCCCTCCAACTGCACTCATGGCAGGAAAATAGGTGGTTCATGTTTCAAGTAATCCCTGTTCTGGTGTTTAACCATTTAAAAGAGAGAGGCTCACAGCAAAGCTTCCTCCTTCCAAACAGCACCTCTCTTCCTCTTTGACGGAAGTTTGGATCTGGCTGTAAACCTCAGAAGCTGAGGGCCCATCTCTAATTACAATAGACAAATCATTGGGATAATTTCTTCCGCTTTATCTCTGCAATTCACTGGAGCAGTTAATTTCTCCAAAAGCTGGTGCATCCTTTCTCATTAGAAATTCTTCTTTGGCCTTTTGAATATAAGTTCCTTATTAAAAAAAAAAAGTTTTGCTGATAAGGGATTATGCGACTGGTACCTAAGATAACACGAGATGTTTAACAGAAACTTGGCTTTCACCACTGAATAATTTGCCTTTTCATGAAAGCAGCCTCCTCCCTGCCTTATTTCCATTACTTGTATTGCGTATTCCTGCCTTATTTCCATTACTTCAGCCAATGTTTCAAGGCATACCAGAGCTGTGTAAGAATAATGGCATTTATTGACTTTCAGGGATCTGGTAAAAGTTGCTACCTATATCAGACCTTGGGTTATTTCAAAAATGGTGTATTGTTTCCAACTGTACTGTCCAGAGCACCTTCTTCCGTAACTTTACCCCACTGTCCGTGTTCTTTAGCAACACATCAGAAACGCCAGCTCGTATTTGTGCTGGGCAGTTAGTGCAGCAATTGGGGAGGGACACTGTAGCATAGCCAGGGGACGGCTTGGTAAGTACTACAGGTGCCACAATATGCCAAGTAAATGGCGCCTCCTACTTGTTATTGGAGTCATTCTGGGCAGCAATGGCAATGTGCTAGAAATGCTATTTGGTTCGGCAAGTGCCTGTGCATTGCTGGCTCTGCCCAGAATGTCTCTGATGGCTAGTGGGAGGGGCCATTTACACAGTGCATTGTACTGCAATATTTACCATATGCCCCCCCCCAACTACAGTACTGGTTGGAATGGTTTATTGGAAGCAAGCTGGACAAAACAGACAATGTTCAATGCCTTAGGCAATAGGATAGATAATAGGATAGATAAAAATATAAAATTTAAGATAGGTTTTGATGATACAAAAAATGCAACCTAAGATTTCCATTGGAATCAGCCCCTCTGAACTGTATAAGAAAAACTGAACATTTCACATAAACCATTTTTATGTTACAAAGCGTTTTGCTTAACAAATCTCTTGCGCTGGCCCAGGGGGTTGGAGAGGATGGGGAGAAGGCAGAGCAGGATGGCAGGAAGGCAAAAGGGGGGAGGGCAGGGGGAGGGCCATTCTGGAGAGGGGGGTGAGACCAGCCTGTGTGACCAAGCACGGATCCAACCCCCCAGGCCTGGCCCCTGCCTGGTTGGCCTTACCCGGACCACTCAGACTTGCGTCAGCGATTTCACTGAGTCAGCTCTATTGGGGTGGCTGCCGTGCAACATGGGATAAGGGGAAATAATTCACTGCAGCCTTCTCCAACCCTCCAACATCTCCAGTTGGCCTGCTTGTTCCAGCACAGGTTAGGATTGGGCTGTGAAACACTGGGATTTCAAAAGTGCTTAAAATTGGTGAGATTGTGTCTTGTGTACACACACACACACACACACACACACACACACACACACACACATTCCACACATTAATTCCAGGAATTGTCACATCTGCTAAATCAAAACATTGTCTTAAAATTATGTGCCTAATTTCATAAATAGAAAGATCTGGTCTTGTTCAAGGCTTCTGTACCCTTTTTATGCTTTATTCAACAAACTCTTGCATTAGCTTTGAGAAGATTGCTGATTTCTTTGTCAGCAAGACTGATGATATTTCATCTTTGATTTCAGATTCATTTACTTCTTCCTTTCCTTTTGATGAACAGAAAGAACGGCAGGCTTCTCTATTCTATTTTCAGAATAATTTCTCGCAACTCACATGTAATGAGACTCACTTTATGTGAAGCACATTCTGCTTGGCTTCACTGACTCCCTCTTTAGAGCTATACAAGTGCTTCTAAGACAGACATTGCAACCTCCTATTGATGCTTTCCATGTTAACTGGGGAACGGTCTGTTCCTCATTGCTGCACTACTCCCAGTTTCCCTCCCTTGTCCATGTAGCCCCAGGCGTTCTGGAAAAGGAAGCAGAAGTGCTTGGCTGAAGGTGACCTGTTGTCATCCCAGGCCCCACCTGGCAGGGACCCCGGAAGGAGGAGACCCTTACCAGGAGGGAGACTGGGACTTTGAGGCCTCCTGGTCAGGCACAGGAAACAGCTTACCTGCTTGGGACTGCCTCACGAGTAAGCAAAGGATCCTGCAAAGGCCCGACGTCATAGAGTAAAGATCACTAGAGGCAGCATGACGTCATTTTCTTGAAGCTTCTGGGTCAACAAATATGGCTGACGCAGATCATCCCCGCGAAGGAGGATTGCCGCGAATTCATGAATAAAAATCTCCCTGCACGCGTGTAAAAGTTAATTTCAACCTCTTTAATCATGCCTGCGTGTTCTGCATACGGGTGTGCAAATCCCTGTACGAAAAATGGGATTTAATTTCCATGGAAAGATTCATGTATTCACATTACATCGGTTCAATAAAACTACAATTCACGGAAATAGTCAGTGCATTATTTTTGAAGCTGTGTAATTTCTTGTTGTTCCTAGCAATCTTATTCACCATTTTCTGACACCCACTGTTAATGGTCTAGAAGGTAAGAAAAAATATATTTTCCCCCTCCTTTTTTCCCCCTTCCCGTTTACACGTCTTTTCCCGCCTTCCATTTTCTACTGTAATATTTTCGAAATTCTGAACATTAACAGAATTTGTTTTATGGGGGGGAGGGGGGAGTGTAGAAGTTAAAAAAAAACTCTTAATAGTCTTGAAGTAAAAAAGAATTACTCTCATATTGACAACTACTTGTGTTATGAAGAGATTTAAATGTAATTTTCCTATATATCTAATTTTTGCCCACCCTCCCCTTTTTTTCTTTCCTTCCTGTTCACACTTTATTTTTGTTTGTGTAGATTTCAATAAAGTCTGTCAAAATAGTGCAATCTGAGTTTAAATAGACAGCATTTCGTCCGGTATGTTCAATAATATAATTATGAGGAATTTAACCTTGTAATTGCATATTAAATCATAATAAGGTTACCAGTGATGTTTCTACACGATCACACATTTTTATTTTCGTAAGTTTTTACTTCAGGAGTAAACTATTCAGTCCTAAACACTACGCGCAAAGCAATCTTAAATGCTTGGAATAATGATTGTTTTGAGTCACCCAACATGGCTGCTAAGCCCGCCCCCTGGCTTCATTTGGTTCCTATTGATTCTTAAGGTATGCCGCCTCTAGTGATCTTTCCTCTATGCCCGACGAGCTCTCAGGAGAGCTGGGCCAGCCCACGAGACAGGAAGGGGAGGAGTCCAGAGAGGCTGGAGGACAGCTCATAAGGGCCCTGGACAGCGAAGGGAGAGGTCGTTCCTTTGAGCCCTGTGGAGGTAGGAGAGTTGGGAACGATCGTGGGGGCCAGCAGCCCTCCTCCCCCTGAGAACCACCTTTATGGGGCCAGTGTAGCTCCATACCTTGGGGCAAAACCCTTTGACAGTTGGGGAGAAGCTCCCCCAAAGGTGGGGGCCCCCTGAACCCTGAGAACCAGACAACAGCAGACCGCCTGGGCCCTGCCTGGGCGGGCACTCTGGCCTGTTGGCCTGGAGAAAGAGGCCAGGTGAGCTGCTGATGCCCTGCACCCCAGCGAGGGACTGGGGAGGCCCTCAGAGCCAGGTAGGCAGAAGGCCAACTGCAGTTGGGCACAGAAACTCCCGGGAACAGAGGCTTGGGAGCTGGCACAAGGAGTCTGGCTCACCTGTCGTCAATCCTTTTGATGGGGAGCATCCAGAGTGAGTTAAGGGGCCCTTGTGAGGCAACGAGAGTGCCCCCTCATGAATGTAAAGGCAATAACTTGCTTGAATAAATTGAAGCAAAGCTACTGGAGCGCCTCAAGTGCATCTGGCCGTCGAGAAGCCGCCCAGGTGTGCCACCGACACCCTGCTACTCGCCCTGCCCCCCCCCGCTGAGGGGCGCCCCCTGGTGGCACTCACACCTGTGTAGAGCTGGCTTTTCCAAGTGCTGTAGTGGATCAGAGCCTGCAACCTACCACAAATGAAAAGAGGGACATAATTGCATGTGACGCATGCGTACGTGGCACATAGTTTGGGAGTAAACAAATCATATGAATGACCAACTTCCATGTGACCTGGTGGCTTCCCCCAAGAAGTTTTGAAAAATTAACTTCCAAGACGTACCATTCCGTGCTGCCTATGTGACGTAGGACCCAATTCTATCCTGTCTAGGAGCAGCAGCTCCAAATGGCTATTGCTGCATCCTGAGCCAGATGCAAGCAGGGTGGAGGTCTCCTTGGAGTAAGGGGACATTTGTCCCCTTACCCCGAGTAAAGTCCCAGACTGCTCAGTGGAGCTTCTCAAGTCTGTGCCAGCTAAATCACTGGTGCAGATGCAAAGCCTGGTGTCGGGCTTTCAAACTCGACATGGGGATAGGATCTGGTGGAGGAGGCTTCTGCAGTTTCACTCCAGTTCTGGGCCTGTCCCTAACCTCGTTCTGCCCTCCCCTACCCAGAAATGCCTCCTCCCCACTCTCCTGCATTGCTTAGCACTTACCTGTGCTCTGCCGGTGGCCAGGGATCGATCTACCAGCACAGCTCACTCTGTGGGTTTTGCAAAGGTGCTTTATGGTTTGCAACACCCACTGCGGCTGTAGTGCCAGCTGTGGGGCAGCCAAGGATCAGGCTGTTGGAGTGTGTCTTGTAGGCAACAATATGCAGCTTGGTCATTTTAGGTTACTGAGGATGGGGGATGCCATGTGTCTAGATGCACTCTATATACAGAGACACTTGAGTGCCCTGTGGGGTCTGCCTCAAGTCAGGCCAGCCTGGCCATTTTTCCCTTGCCCCCAAGCTGATTATTTTAACTAAAGGATAAAATTGAATTAATGATATTTACTTTGCAATGTACCTCTGTTTGTGTAGCCAGTCTCCTGTTGCAGAACACCACTTAACTGCGCCCCAAACTGAGAGGGAAGAAAAGGGATTTTATTTTCTAGGTAGCTGTCAGGAAAAAAAGGGAGAAGCAGGAGAAAAGTTTCAGGGATGTAATGTTCTCCTCTTTCTGTCATTTCCTTTAACACCAGGCACAAACTGTTCTCTGAGAGGACAGGATAAAGCAAAAATGTATCACATTAAAATGTGAATTAACAAGATATTCTTTGATGTCATAGAAATGGAAGGTCACCCTAGTCAGGGCAACAAGTAGTCCTGTGTGTTTAAACATGAATCCAGGGCCTCAGAAAAGAATTTTGTCAGGGAGTACAGGTTTTCTTTTGGGCCCCTTCCCAAATGGAGGGGAGGGGTGAAATAAGGTGTTGGAGGACGGCAACAGAGGCAGTTGGAGCAGGACAGGGAGGGGGTAAAATGGAGCAGGGGAAGCATAGCAACAGACAGAAAAGTCTCCAGAGCTCAGATTTTCCCAGTCTGGAGCCCAGGTCTACTCATATGGTAGACCTGGTCTTCTGGTCAACCAGGCCTCCATCTTATGCTCTCCACCAGGACAGCTGAGATCCCAAGAAGCTGCTCACCCCTTTTGGCAGCCGGGCCCCCTTTTTGAGTCTGGGCTCAGGTACGATGCACCGCCCCCCCCCCAAAAAAGGCCCAGCATGAGTCTCTCTCATTCATTTAGTGGGTGATGTGATTTTACAAGCAAAGAAGACACGTGTTGTGAGGAGTGTGGAATCCCACAAGGAAGGCACAAGGCCTTTCTTACTGTTTGCCATCAGCAGGCATTATTCCCCCTAAGGTTGAAATCCTAACCCCAGCCTGGAGTAAGCAGGCCAACACACCTGCCCCATATCCAGCCTGGGGCTCAGAGGTGCTGCCACGCTACCTGGGGAAAGGGGAAAAAATCCCCTTTCCCTGGGTAATGCGCAGTAGCCCAGATGGGATTATGCAAAGCTGCCCCGCCAAAATCAGCAGCCACTGAAACAGGGCCACCCGGCTGCATACGGAGGTTAGGATCCTGGATCCTTCCCCCTCCCTGGGCCAGGCTGCCCATGGGCTTGCCCATTCCGCCCCTCTCCTGGCCCTGTTCCTCCCTTCCCTCTGCCCCATTTCACCTCACGCTAACCTCCCAGAGTCCATATGCTGGCCTAAGATGGCCGGCATTACCTTTGGGTCTCTGGGCCTGGGCGACAGGGCAGCAACATCCGTGCGCTGGCCTGACTTTACGGCATGTTTGAAACAGTCAGAGCACAATCCTAACAAGGAGTTAAGCCGGCACGGTTAGGCCAGCAATGTTTGGCTGGCACAATGGCCACCATAAAGTGTGTTTGGACTACTCTCGGAGTCAGGGAGGATGGCACATGACTGTGTGCTTGCCTCTCTGACTCCAAGAGTGGTCCAAACATACTTTACGATGTCCCTTGTGCTGGCCAAACTGTGCTGGTCTAACTCCAGGTTAGAATTGCACCCTCAGAGTCAAGCACAAGGAACTTGTGCCGGCCTAAAGGTAAGTTTGGATCATGCTGCCCATGTGGCAGTTCCTGTAGCTACCAAGGCTTATAATTATTGATATGCCACCTTTTCCAACTCTGATCTATTCATTTGGGGATGGGGCAACTAGAACCACACATAATATTCCAAATGATACACCATACATTGATTTAAAACAAACACAGCCTGGCCAAGGAAAGCCAATCTATAGTGAAAGTCTTCACTATCAAAACTTAGGAAAGTGAGGAGAGGATATTGTAATGTGTTCTCTGATCAGTTATTCTTTTCACTTGAAATTTCACCTGAACGTTGTGTCAATTAAAGAGTACTGATTTCCTTTCCTTTTTGTCTTTCTTTTTTGGGTCACTTTTACAGTTATTCATAGCTAATCACTTCATTTTTAATTGGGTTCAGTGCTCAGGTTTTCTATTCTTTTAACTTAATCTAAAAATATATGAATAAATATTAGGTCCAAGAAAGATTAACCTCAACTGATGAGCAAGCAGATATTTTTTTTCTAACAGTGTGATGAGCTAAAGATAAGAAAATTAAGCCATGAAGAAGAAAACTCAATTATTTTTTGCTCTCTAATGGTATGAATTTACCATAAATATACTCAATAGATTGCGTGATATGAGTTTATCTGGCTCTTCTCTTGGAAAAATTAGAGTATTTTTGGTGCTGTTTTCCATTGCTCTTTTTTGTGCTCTGTTTGTCCTATCACCATCTGTTTGGTGTGTGGAGATTATCATGTGCAATGGCGTGCAGCCTTCTGCTACATGCAAGCATTGCTGGATCCGGGTGAGCAGATATTAAAGAATGAATTGAGCCAAATGACTCCAATTTTGCTAACATTTTTTGGTAAGGTAAAAAAAGAACTCGACTGTGGGATTTTTAGCAATCCCTCCATAAATGATTGCTCAAATGTTTATATTGCCCTCATCTTCAGTGCTATCATCACATGGCCTGATTTACTACATAGTGCTGTGACATCATCCCATTATCCACATGATCTCTAATTGGGTGGCATCATCTATGTGACTCAGAACACAATCCTAAATTAGGCCTGCATAGTTAAGCCAGCAAAGTTTGGCCAGCACAAGGACCACCATAAAGCATGTTTGGACCACTCTTGGAGTTAGAGGATGGCGCACGTTTGTGTGCTGGCCTCTCTGACTCCGAGAGTGGTCCATACATACTTTAAGGTGTCCCTTGTGCCGGCTAAACTTTGCTGGCCTAACTGTGCCGGCCTAACTCTAGGTTAGGATTGCGCCCTAAACAAATAGGACAACAAGTAACAGCTAGAGCAGTGCTTCCCAAACTGTTTCAAATGGTGGCTCCCTTGACATATTGGGCCATTAGCCACAACTCCCCGTTAGGAATACAATCCTATACATTCTATAGGGTGGCAGGTTTTTCATGAAGATTCTACAGCTCCTCAGGCTGGTTGTTCCAATGTTCACAGTTTGGAAAAGGGAACAGTGTTGAGTTAGAGGACCATCTCTCAGGGCCCAATCCTATCCAAGTTTCCGATGCTGATGAAGCTGCAATGCAACCCCAAGGAAAGGGAAAAGACATTCCTTTACCTTGAGGAGGCTTCCATGATGCCCCCCCCCTTCTGGATGCAGTGTATGCCCCATTGGCATGGTTCCAACAGCACTGGAAGTTTGGGTAGGAGTGGGCCAAATCTTCTTTGTAACATTGAAAACAGAACTTTTGTGCCCACGTGCACACGCGCATGCGTGCACCATGACATATACAAGCTCCTGATACTGGAAAAAGCTTGCACGTTTCAATGAAGGGGCAAATATGAAAGTTATGTTTTGGATATTATAGAAGCACACAGAACAAGAATCCCGTGCATCCTGTTCCCCCTGTATTGAGGTGGATTTTTAAGTGTCTGTCACCTTAGCAGAAAGATCTTCATTCCTCCCTTGGTGCAGTATCATTTTCTGTTAAGAACTGTAGATGCATGACCAAGTTTCTTCTGTTAAGAAAATGATTATACATGCTGTACAAATCCCAGGCCATAAAGCAGGGAAGTATGGCTTTAAGTTCTCTAGGGATGTACACAGAGGAGGCAGTCCATAAAAATCTTATGTATATTCACACACTGTGCGTGACCCCAGCATCATTGCTGTATAGAAGCGCCTCCTTTCAAGCACACAGCAGTGTGTAATCCATCCATTAGCTTGTCGGTAAATCTTGTACATACAAATTAAGGTTATATCCCGTTGACTTCACTTGCCTCAACAATGAATCCTTAATTTGTTGTTAGTTAAGGGGATTAATGCCACTTACTTCAGTTTAGGAAATATGGTTCCATTTCTCTTAAAAGCTAGTGTTTCCATCCGAGGTTAATAATTATGTCAGTTCTCTGAAAAGATTACATTATTTGATTATAAGCAGATACTAATAATTAGTAATTCAGGTCAAAGTTGGTCACTTTGTTTCTATGTAAATTTAGCCAGGGAAATATGTTTGAAGTGTTATGGTTAAGGCCTGGGCAGTGGACTGTTTGACCTCCACAAACCTGTTATTTCTGTGGTAACGTTTCTGACACCCCCTGCTTAAAACGTTATCATAAGGCTTCACTTTCATAGTCTTAGTTCAGGTCAGGCCAAAAAAAATTAAAATCAGATGACACCTTTCTGCTCTGTAGAGTTTTTGTCCTGCCCAAGCTCACTTTAGAACATTTGTGTTATCATGTGATAGATATGTTAGTATACTTTCCTGGGTGACCTTGGGCCAGTCACTATCTTTTAGCCTCACCTTCCTCACCGGGTGGTTGTGAGGATAAAAGGAGGGAAGGGACTTTTTACACCACCCTAAGCATCTTGGAGGAAGGGTGGTAGAAAAATGGAGAAAACAAATAAAATAAATAATGCTGTTTGTTATTAAATAATGGGTGGGAGGTCTGGTCCAGAGGGTAGAGCCAGCATTAAGCCTAAAAATAAGATCTGAAAGATTTGAAAGGTCACCAGTTCGAGATCACCGGAAACTTCCGTGAGCAGTGAGCCCTTGAGAATGCGATTGATAAGCTGAGCTGAGTCTCTAGCTGCCTTCTGTGGGAGAGGAGTTGGACTGGGCCAGCTATTTCTTTGGTGAGAGCGGAGAAGCCATCTATCATCCATTTATCAGCCAGCATGGGAGGCAACTGTGCAGCCAGCAAGGAAGACCAGACTGGGAAAGATCAATCAATCAATCACTAGTATTTATATACCGCTTTTCAACACAAAGTTCACAAAGCGGTTTACAGGCAAATAATAACATTAAAGTTGAATGGCTCCCTGTCCCAAAAGGGCTCACAATCTAGAAGAATGGAGAACACCACCAGCAACAGCCACAAGAAAGACACTGTGCTGGGGTGAAGAGGGACAATTGCTCTCCCCCTGCTAAATATAAGAGGACACCACTTGAAAAAGTGCCTCTTGCCCAGTTAGCAGGGGAAAGATGCATCTAAAGGTAGTGTTCTTGAAAGATTAAAACCTCTTTGTTATTTGTAAAAACCTCTTAGATTTTAGAAAAAGCCTGTCTACATGAAGCGCCTTGAATTAAAGTCAAAGGAGCAATCCCATGACCAAGAAAGGCTGTATATAAATAGTGGTGGTATCATCATCATCATCATCATCATAATCAACATCATCATCAACACCCCACCCCACCCCAGTCAAACTGACACTGCGATGTGGGAATCCTCAGTAATAAAAATGTTTTTGGAATGACTGAAATTTTTCTGAGGGCTTTCTTCTCAGCAGCTAATGAAGTCTTCAATGTAAAGGAAAATTCCCTCCCCTCCTGTCAGGCCCCACAAGGCGCTTGAACTCATGACTACAGGTCACCCTGACAACAGCTCATTCCTCCAAGCAATGCCCTACAGCCAAGCCATCATGACAGTTTGGACTCTGCCACCTGGCTCCCAGGGACAGTTTCTGCCTCCATCAGAGAAGCTACTGAGAGCAAATTTCCCAAGAAGTTTAAATGACTGGAGTCGGCATGCCCGTCGAATTAATAGGAGCAAATTGAAGCCAGGGGGCGGGCTTAGCAGCCATGTTGGTTGACTCAAAACAATCCGCATTCCAAGCATTTCAGATTGATTTGCTCGCACTGTTTAGGACTGAATAATTTACTCCTGAAATAAAAACTTACAAAAATAAAAACGTGTGATCGTGTAGAAACATTATTGGTAACCTTATTATGAGTTAATATGCAATTACAAGGTTAAATTCCTCATAATTATATTACTGAACATACCTGACGAAATGCTACTTGCTGTCTATTTAAACTCAGATTGCACTGTTTTGACAGACTTATTTTTTGAAATCTACACAACCAAAAATAAAGTGTGAATGGAAAGGAAAGAAAAAAAGGGGAGGGTGGGCAAAAATTAGATAAATATGTAGGAAAATTACATTAAAATCTCTTCATAACACAAGTAGTTGTCAATATGAGAGTAGTTCTTTTTTACTTCTAGACTATTAAGAGTTTTGTTTAAACTTCTACACTCACCCCCCCCAAAAAAAAATTCTGTTAATGTTCAGAATTTCAAAAATATTACAGTAGAAAATGGAAGGTGGGAAAAAAGTGTAAACGGGAAGGGGGGGAAGGGGGGAAATATATTTTTTTTACCTTCTAGACCATGAACAGTGGGTGTCAGAAAATGTTGAATAAGACTGCTAGGAACAACAAGAAATTACACAGCTTCAAAAATAATGCACTCCCTGAACTGTAGTTTTATTGAACCGATGTAATGTGAATACATGAATCTTTCCGTGGAAATTAAATCCCATTTTTCGTACAGCGATTCGCACACCCATATGCAGAACACGCAGGCATGCTTAAAGAGGTTGAAATTAACTTTTACACACGTGCAGGGAGATTTTTATTTGTGAATTCGCGGCAATCCTCCTTGGTGGGAATGATCTGAGTCAGCCATATTTGTTGACCCGGATGCTTCAAAAAAAATGATGTCATGCCGACTCCAGTCATTTAACCTTCTTGAAATTTCCCAAGAAGGGTCTGATGGCATGGGTCAGGGCTGGCCTTAGAAACTGCAGGCCCCAGTGCAAAACATTTTTGCAGGCGTATTCATCCGGGTGAGCAGCGAGGCACCCGGCAGTGGTGTGACTGCCAGTTGCTTCCAGGGCTTCCAGATTCAACCCAATCAAAGCCAGGGGCAGACAGGAGGGAGAGCCATCCAGCGGCAATGCTCCACTCACCACCCTCTCCTCACAGTGCCGCAGCATGGAAGAGTCCATGCCAAAGTGTCTGCTCCAGAGTGTGGTACTTGTTGCAGATGCATTGCTCACTGCTGCAGTGCAGGGCCCCTCCAGGCTCAGGGCCCAATTTAGCCAAATTGGTCGAACTGCCCTAAGGTCAGCCCTGGTGCGAGTATTCATTCTGGCTCACAGTTCCTATCCTTGGACAAATGCCTCTTCTACAAAGAGAAAAGTTTCAGACTGAGATAATTTTTCCAATTCCTTTTTCATGACATTTGGCCATGTCATTATGCAGGTTTTTGTTTTTTTTAAAAAAAGATCTTTATTCAAAACTTGATTAAGGATAAAATTATCCATGTACACTGAGGGACAGTTCAGACTTAACCTTCAATAGTTTTCATTCTTGAGGCACGAAGTAAAATGACTTAAGGATGATGTCATCACTTCCCTGATGATTTGCAGTGCACGTTACATTAAAAATACTCCTTGGGGTCCCTGGTGCGGCTGCATGACCATGGTTAAAGACTTGTGTTGTGACCCAGAAAGTCACCACTTGATTCTGAACTCATGGCCACTCCACCGTAACTCTCCCCCTGCTGACACAGCATCCTGTGGGGGAGTGTTGGGTCCCAGAGGACTCCTTGAAACAAGGAATCATGTGTTCCCTTGCCTCCGGACAAGATTTTGTTGTCCCCTAAGGATATACTTCAGGGGTGGCCAACCCACAGCACACCACGTGCCATTTTTAATGCACAGAATCTTAATTGGGCCACTCCACCTTAATGGCTATTTTAGCCATTACAATAGCTAAATAGAGCCTCCAAATTCAAGGGTAGTATATCTCAGAAGGACCAGTGCAAGAAAGGCGGAGTGCTGTTGCCTATTTGGGGCTGTACAAAGGACACCTGGCTGACTGCTAATGAGGCCAGAAAATTTGCCTGCCAGAACCTTTAGTCTGACCCAGCAGGACTTGTTTCAAGGACCATTTAAGGTGTGTTCATTATGCACAGCCCAGCCCCCCTCTGCTTTTCCACCTTCTCGTCCTCGAAGATGATCTTAGCCAGGATCTTTTTGCGGATGATTTTTTCCCAAAGATAGTTCTATCTCTACCCAGCTGGGCCACTTAGGCTTTGCTGATGTCATCAGCCACCTTTGTGCTGCCCCACATGACCTCTGCCATCTTCTACAGGTCACCCCTCTCCTCTTCAGTGCTCCACCAATATGGGCTTCTCGGGTAAGCAAGTGACCTGCCAGTTAGCAGAAAGCAGTTCACTAACATCCACCTTATTGGCTTTCTGTCTTGTCCATCATTCTTTTCCTGCCTTGCTCTGCATTTTCCAAATCAAGCAGAGTAGGCATGGCTCTGAGTACACCCACTGGGGGTGTGTGTTAATGTGTAAGGAGTAGAATAAAGCAAACCCTAAACTGCTGTGGTGCTTGCTTTGTTATTATTTAAACTTTTTTTTTTTCTTCAAAAAAGATATGGTGATTTGTGTGTGCCACTTAGAAAGTGTCTGTGTGCCGTGGGTTGGCCACCCCTGGTCTACTTGGACCTGTACTGGCTACCGTGCTGGCACAATTCTGAGTGAACCCAGGTAGGAAGATTGTGGCTGGGCAGGGGGGTAGGATATTGGTGGTGCTTCTGCCACCAATATTGCCCCCTCCCAGCCTCAACTCCTCCCCACTCCAAGTCTCTTTAGGTTCTTCTCCCTCCTCTCTCGGTTCCACCCATCCCCCACTCATTGCCCACCCCCTGCACCAACACACCGGTGATGAGGCTCCTGCGGTGGCCACCATCACATGGGAGTGACTGCTCACCTCTTGTGGTGGCAGGCAGACTGAGCTCTATGGCGTGTTGTCATTTGTGGCTGCGAGTGTGCCACATCACCAGAAAGCGCATTCTGGCGGCACAGAGGCCCAACAGGATCATACTGCAAGTCAGGGCCACGTGGCCTAACAATAGGAGGTCGGGGAAAAGGCCAGCAGCAGTGCGGATGATGGCACACCAAACCAGTTACAGAGGAGGTATGGGAGTTGTATGCTGGTAAAGTGGGTAGGGGCACCTATAGCTCCAGTGTCTGTTTGTCAATTCCCATATATCTTAGGAAGGAAAGAAGACCTCCAGAAGCCAAAATTATTAAATTAACTTAATTATTATATTACTTATTGCTTATTAATTATTATTAAATTGGAGGGATGAGGCACATACAGTTTCTTTAAGCCGGGCATTCACTCAATCAATGTTTGGTCAGTTCTCCCCACGTCCAGACATCTGCTGTTCTGCACTTCTGAATGATTTATAGCCCAGTCCTATGCTGGTTACCTGTACCACAGTTCAGCAGTGTTGAAACAGCCAGCATTGTATCCTGTAGGACCAAGGAGAGAGCCGGAGGTCTCCTCGGGGAAAAGGGAGCATTGGTTCCATTACCCCACGTCAGGGCCCTGCACCCCCTGTGAGTCTACTCAGATCTGCACCAGCTCGATAGCTGACACAGATCTGAGTAGCTTGTGTAGGGCTTTCAGGTGTAGGAAGAAGGAATAGGATGTTCCGGCAGCCTCTGCTGCTGTTCCTACCCCCTTCCTGGGTCTGAGCCACCCCCTGGGGTGCCCTCTTCCTGACCAGGTGCACCTCCTTCCAGTCCCTGTTTCACCCTCCTCCCACATCCTTGCCACCAGGCTCTGCACTTATCCATCCAGTGGCTGCTCCCTCTCCCGTCAGTGCAAGTGGCCAGTGCCCACCTGTGCCAGCCTTAGCATTGGTGGCAACTGCCTCTAAGCCATTGTGATGTGCCTTACAGTACAGTACTTTCATGATGGTTGTTGCCTGGACAGCCCATGTAAGAATAGTGCTGCCCAGGCATAGGACTGTGCCCTTAAAGAGCTTCCATTCTACAGCAGTGCAAAGATAATAATGTACGTGTTCTAAATATTTTTCGGTAATTGTTTTATCAATATTGTTTAAACCTGAAGGTCTTAATGTGACAGATTTGGGGTGTGTGGGAACCACAGGAAAATTGGGACTGTTAGAAAATGTAATTTTTCTTTCCTGCCAAACATGATGGCAGCTCTTGCAAAGAATCATCCTGTGTTTTCATTATAAAACAATGCTTTATCAGGGGTTTAAACCGGAAAAAATATTGATTAGGAAGTGAAAACTGACATGGTTAATTTAGAAGATATGAGCTTTGGCCTTTCTCCTATTTTAATGTAGCCAGTGGTAAATACATAAACACTGTAGCTGTAAAACGTGATTTTTGACATGGGAGAAGTGTAGCAATTTATGTGATTCTTACACTACACATTGGTAGACTACAGAGGAAGCAATGTTTGTAGAATAAGTAGTGAAATAATTGCTAACTGAGCAAAGAAGTATCTTTTAGAGAGGTGTCCTCTTATATTTAGCAGGGGAAAAGCAACTGTTCCTCTTCACCCCAGCATGGTGTCTTTTCCAGTGCTGCTGTTGATGTTTTTTCTGTATTGCTCCCCTCCACCAATGCAAGTGGCACCTGAATGGCTACAGTTACATCCTGTGATGACAGCAGTGCTGGAAGCACTGGCATAACTAATAACAGTGTAGCCTGAGAGCAAAATGGTGCCCCAGAAGTGATGTCACAACAGGAAGTGACACCACAGTTGTATTTTCATTTTCTTGGGGTTTTTTTGACCACAACGTTTGACAGAATGAAGATATTACACTTCAATTTGTTTCACTGCATTCTGCAGGAAATTCCACATTAAACTATATATAGCATGACAATATTGTTCCGAAAAAACCCCAATTTTAAGAAACCACTATTTTTACACGACGGTTGTATTTTCATTTGGGGGAGGGGGTTGGGATTTAATATTTGATAGAGTAACGATATTAGACTCTGGTTTGTTTCATTGCATTCTGTATTAAATTCCTCATCAAATGGTATATAACATGATGGTATTATTAATACATACCACCATTATCACAGTCTTAGCCACTAGTATCAAGGCAGCTCAACCATCAGTCTACACCTCCTGCCCTCTTACCTGGATTGGATCTGCTGGTGCTGGTGGGAATGCTCTGGCCTTCCTCCTAGCATCCCTGGAAGAGTGCTGAGTAGTGCACTACATAAACCCTCTTTTTGACTGGTGCTGAGTTATCTTAGGCAGTCAGCAACAGGTGATGAAGAGTTGGGTTTTTCAAGTACTCTGCTGTAGCAACGGGCCTTGCTCTTGCTCAAGCATGATATGAAAATGAAGATGATTGCTTTTCCCTATTTCATGTCCCCCACATCCCTTCT
Source organism: Lerista edwardsae (assembly GCA_029204185.1). Taxonomy (NCBI): domain Eukaryota; kingdom Metazoa; phylum Chordata; class Lepidosauria; order Squamata; family Scincidae; genus Lerista; species Lerista edwardsae. Next base: position 4,281,159 of record JAJKFI010000056.1, on the reverse strand, counting down.
CCATCCCTCAGAATGGGATGGATTCTTGTTTTTACTATTCAATAGTTTTATGGATTTGCAGTCAAATCATTGCTGTCTTCTAGTTGCAATAGATTCAGAAAGATCTTTCTGTACTAATCCTGACCATCAAACTGATGATCTTCTAGTTAAAAAAAGGTTCTGACCAGACTGGGATTCAATAAATCCCTGAAGAACTACTCTTTCCTTTAGTGAATGCAAATGAGCACTGCTTGCTTTTCTCCATTGGATCATAATGGCTCCATTACAGTTTATCAGATCATTGATCTACAAAGTAAAGTGCATTTAAATATTCCATGACTTGATTGACTACGGTATATGATCTCCTGAGTCATCTGCTCCTTCATTGAACCAATATAGTGAAGAAGCCATTATGTCATTTCTTTAGCCACTGATCTAGAAGATCGTTATAGAAGTGTCTCCAGCTGCAGTAAGCAATAGGTCATGAAGACTTGGGTTTTTCAAGCGCTCTGGTAAGAACAACATGGGCGCTGCCAATAGAATCCTCATTGGTATTCATAATGGTTCTAAGTGGAGTGCTCAAAGGATTCGTCTTTATAGCATTTCCCTCAGTGAGACTATGCAAGATAATTTTTAGTTGCTACTTTTGCATCTGTAAACAGAAAGGCCTCAATCCAGCAAGGATGCCCGGATGTCTTCCACTAGCTGGACTTAATGAATCCCTCATTGTTTTGATGCTCATCAGTAATGTCGAAAATAGGTGGGGATTGTGGCCATGCTGTTGGTTTGTGGATTGATAAGAGCGGATCAACTCATCAAACCACAAATCAGCTGATAGTCATATCTGGGAAGGGTTTGTGCATACAGTTCTATTATTTTTATATGTTTTTGATGTTGTTTTATTTTGAGATGTTATATAGTCTGTATTTCTATTTAGGGATGTGTTAGCCACCTGTTGGGGAAAGGCAGGGTAAAAATCTATTAAAGCAGTAAATGAGAAATACCTGGCTGGCCACAATACATAGCTGAGGTGAGGGAATGTATTTGGCTTGGAGGTCAGAGGCTGTACAATCCAGATTTGATGATCTCCTGTAAGGAGAGGTGTTTGAAAACAGTGTTATTTATTTTATCAGAAATAAGTCCAGTAAGTTCAATAAGACTTATGGCTCAATCCTGAGCTGCCCAGGTCCTGTAAGAGCAGCAGTAACAAAATAGCTACCACTGCATCCTATGGGTTACATTTGTTCCCTTCCCCCGAGTAAAGCCACAGATATGCTTTCTAATAGAGAGGGTGAAATTTACTAGATATTCCCTGGGAGGGAATTCCACAGAAGTGGTGATAGCACCAAAAAGGTCCTGTTCCTAATACCTTCTCCACCATATAATTTGTATTAAAAGCAGGATAGAGAACAATGGAGTAAATCCATGGAACGTGAAGCATAATATATAAAATTATCATCATCTCACAGCATTTATTTTGTTGATCTTTGGTGTGAAATGAATTACATTATTTAGGGTACTATCCTATACACTCTTTCTTGAGAGTAAGACTCATTGAACACAATAGGATTTACTTCTGAGTAGACATGCATAGAATTACATTGTAACACTGTCATCTTACAGAAAGAAGTCCCACTATAGTCACTAGGCATTCCTCCTGGACAGTGGCATTGCGAGGAGAGTGCTGGGTGTGTGGACACACTCAGGGGAGGTTGACACCACTATCAGACAAAAGTTTTTAGCAGTGCAATCCAACGTTGCCCGGCGTCGTGTCAACGCTACATCATAGCATCAACGCAATCGCTTTAGCGCCGATGCAGGGGTGCCAATTGGCATCCCCGCATCCATACTAGAGCAATGGGACTGGCACTGCCTGTTGCGCTCTTGCCCAACCTCCCTCGCATCGGCTGTGCCAGCCGGCGCGAGGGAGGCTCCATGTCCATTTGGACACGGGATTGGCGGGAGGGGAGAGGTTGGGGCAGGACGCGGGCGGTATGTGGGAGGGCTTGGGATTCAGCCATAATGCCAAATCCTAAGCCCACCCGGGAGGCCATGTGGCCCCAATTCAGGCGGTGCGGTCTCCTTGGATCTGCGCCTCCTGTTCAGTGATGAAAGTAGAAATACAGAAGATATTGTTTGTGGACTGATTGCATTAAGATTGATGATTTAGTCAAGAGGGTTAATGCCTCCGTTTGTCTGAAGATAAGAGCTGAAGATCTGAAAGTTGCCAGTTCAGGACTACCGGAAGTCTCTGTGAGCGGCAGACCTTGTAAATTGCAACTGGTTAACAGCTGAGCTGTCTTCGGCTGCCTTGTGTGAGGGGGAGTTGTGCCGAAGTCAGCTGCTTCCTTGGTGGGAGCAAGGAAGCCACTTATCAGCCAGCAAGAAGACAAATAGGTGGCCAGAAAGAAGGACTAAATCCAGAAAGATCCATCTGTATGTGTGTAGTTCTTGGAAGATAGAACGTTTCTGTAAAAATTGTAAAAACCTTTGGGTTTCTGAATAAAGTCGGCCTATGTAAACCGCCTTGAGTTATAATCATTCGAGAAATCTGGTGACCTAAGAAAGGCGGTATATAAATACAAGTATTATGATTATGATTATGATTATGATTATGATTATGATTATGATTATGATTATGATTATGATTAT
>JAJKFI010000056.1:4251984-4278518 GCA_029204185.1 Lerista edwardsae | reverse complement strand
ATTATGATTATGATTATGATTATGATTATGATTATGATTATGATTATTATTATTATTATTATTATTATTATTATTATTATTATTATTATTATTGAGTGGCCAGTATTAGCACCAACCAGTGGAGTATTAGCACCAACCAGTGGAGAAGGGTTTTCAGGGCAGGGGGAAGGCAGAATTGGGCAGGGGTGGAGATGGTAGCAGCCTCCTGTGCTCTTGGTTGGAAACCTGACATGGGACTCCTTGGATTTGTGTCTGTTCAGATGCATTGTGAATGAGGTGGACTGATGTGAAATTGTAGCATTAGATTAACCATCACCAATCATCACCTTCACAAGTACTCATCATCACTTGATGTTGCAGAATTCAGGTGATGCCATATACCAATCACTGGGCCATCTAGCCTAGTATTGCACACTCTGACTGGGAGAATCTCTCCAAAGTCTCCAAGCAAAGGCCTTTCTCGGCCTGGCTACCGATCCTATTGGTTGAGATGCCCAGAGTTGAAACTGTGGCCTTGTACATGCAAAGCACATGATATACCAATGCATTTGTCTTTGACTTGACTATAATGCTATCTCTGTTACATAGATCTCTCTGATCCCTCAGTCTTGATCAGTGGCGGATCTAGGGGGTGGCAGGGGGGGCAAGAGCCCTGGGTGCCATCTTGGGGCTGTCTAGGGGGGCGCCAGTGGCCCCCGCAACATTGTATGGGTAGACCTGGGCTTCTGGTGGGTAGACCTGGGTTCCCATGGGGGCACACTTCTATTGGGTGCCCTGGGCGCCATTTTGACTAGGTCCACCCCTGGTCTTGATCTTACAAAGATTTGTACTCTACTTGCACCCTAATCCTTCCAGAGTTATATAGTTAGTATTGTCCAGAAAGTATTGGCATCAAATCAAGTCTTCACAGTCTACTGAGTAATAGACCCTGATAGACCATTGCAATTCTTTGTTGCCTGAACTAATGATATCTCCTTTGCTTATAAATCCTACAAAGATCCCACTTGGTCGGAAAATGCAGGGTGCTTGAAAAATGAAGATCAAGGGGTTGACTAGGTGAATAACATTTTAAGCTGCCAGGTTTGTTCATTTCAAAGACTTTGTACATTTCCGTCCACTTTGGCAGGAGAACATCATTAATGTTTTAGAAGAGCTTCCTTTCACTGATCTCTGACAGAAGCAATCTCTGCAGCCTAACGTTCCCACAGCTCTCCAGGAGAACCTACTTTATTGGTAGGAAGGAGATGCAGATGCTTTTCTTCATGAAAGGAAGCCTGTAGAAAGTTCTACAACAAAAGAAAAAAAAACCAATATAGCATATGCCTAGGAATGAAAAGAGTGTGAATATCAGATAAGCACAGATTGGAGATAGCTGCCTTGCAATGTGTGGAGAACCAAGGGTAATCTGAATTCTGCACCAAGACAATCTGACAGGTTTAACTTGGGCAAATTAACTCTCAGTGCCCTCAAGTGTCCTGGCCTCCCTAACAGGGACTTTAGTACTAGGTTCGTGTGCTGTGATTAGCTGCAATATGTATTTTGTATCCTATGCTCTACCACACAAAATTGGGTGGGCTGTTGGGCAGTAACAGAGCATCTGGTGCAGGCTGCCTCCTGCAGCACTCTCGTGGTTTTCCAGGCTCACTGTGGAGAGGGGGAGTACAGAGTAGCCTGATTGCTAGGTCATTTGACACCCAGGGCCCATCAATTTTTGACGCACACACACCACAGCAAAATCATTCATTCATTCATTCATTCATTCATTCACATTTTATACCACCCTTCCTCCCAGGAGCTCAGGGTGGTGTACATGGTTCCTCCACTTCTTTTGTGGAGCAAGCCTTTGTACAACAACCCTGTATGGGAGGTGAGGCTGAGATAATAATAGTCATGACATGAAATGAATAATAATAATGGCCAGAAAATAAATGCAGTGAATATTTCTCCACAAGCAATGGATGAACGTCTGAATCCTCCCCTGCTATTACTCCCCTGCACACAGTACTCAGTGACATACTGCCCCTGCATCTGGAGGTTCAATGTAGCCATCATGGTTAATAACCACTGATAGACTATAGTCCACCATGAGTATTTAGAATCCACTTTAAAAGTCATCTAAGCCAGTGACCAACACCACCTAAACGTCCCACCGGTGACATCAAATAGGGTTGATGTCACCCAGTGAGATCATATGGTGTCACCCCCATTAACTTTATTTATTTCACTATTTGAGCCCAATAACCAACGAAAAACAGTGGCCAACTTGATGACACTCACTCAACTGAGCATGCAATCCTAAGCTGTGCTGGAATGGTACGGCTAGTGGGTCTGCACCATATCCAGTTCAGTTTAGGTGTGCTGGGGAGCCTCCCAAAGGAAAGGGCACATTCGCGCCCTTACCCCAGGGGAGGCTCCAACTTCCCCATAGGTTTCCTCGGATCTGCACTTGCTAAATAGCAGGTGCAGAGCCGAGGATGCTGCGCTGCCCGAATCAGGGCCATGCGGCATGGGGATAGAGGCTTTAATGCAGCCTACCAGCCACATTCCATCTCCGCCCCCCGCACCGGGCTGGCACACCCACCGGCCCTCCCGCCCCCACCCAGTTCCTCCCTCCCTCCCTCCCTCCCTCCCTCCACTCAGAAACGCCCTTGTGCCAGCTGAATTCGGCTGACGCAAGGGCAGCACGGTGCTGCCTTGGGCTGGCTACTGCTATGCTACTGCTAGCTCCGCCCCCGCCCCATAGGTAGCTATGCCACTGCTGATGGGTCTGCCTGCTTTCCCTCCCCTGGCTTGATTTGGCTCCAAGTTGAAACCGTTCCAGAAGTGAGGGTAATGTAATGATGAGGGGATGACATGTCTGCATTATCACGTCACCCCATCCTGGGAGACAGCCAGCCCTCCGTAACACTGCTAGTGTTAGGGTGGTGGGAGTTGATTTTCTCTTGGTTTTTCTCTCCGCATTGTTTCTGTGGGGTTTTCAATTGTTATTCCAGCTCTGAAGTCCATCTGGCATTTTGTCAATGCCTATAGTGTGTCTGTCATCTAGAGGGTGTTTAGCATATGGGATATTGACTCCTCATGCTGCTCATACCACTCCCATATTCCGCCAATATGCTGCCCATATTTCCACCCTATTTCAGTTTACTCCAGTGATAGTTATGCTGGCATTAGAGACACATCACTGCAGCATTGCACTGGTGTCTGTGGTGCATCCATTGGTGGAACTGGGCTACAATGGCAGGGCTGTCAGAATATCGGCATCCGAGAGCAAGCATTTCCTGTACTAAATCTTTCGCACACTTCTGTTTCAGAAATGTAGGATGCACCATTAATCAAGGAATTTGGCATTTTAGCAGGAATGAACATTTGCCACACTCCTTTGAATGAAGGGTGCAGTGCTATTATTCTGCCATTATCATCCATTGCTATAATTGTCCCATGACATTTCTCAGGAACTCTTTGGTAGCCTTTGTTTCAATTGACCAGGCATAACCACAGACTGTCTGGGCTGTGCTAGACAGTTGTTTTAAGGTTGCACTGTCAGTGGCCTCTTAAGGAGTTCCCAGAATGAATGAACTCAAATTACAATTTTTTTAATTTAAAACAACAACAACAACCTTCTTTCTGTCAGTCTGAGGCCTCCCTTGGGATGCTAAAAATGAAACTTCATTTTTTTTCTGCATATATTTTATCAGTAGTATCCCTGACCCAATTTGGATGTACTGTAAGTCATGGAAATTGATAGACTGACTTCAAATTTCAGTTCTTTGCAAAACTGTTTGTGTGCTCTGATCCAGCAAGGTTAAATCTGTGCACGTTCCAGCATGTGGATCTCCTTCTGGATCAAGTCAGCAGCAGCGAAACCCACCCCCTGAACATTGCAGGCTGTTGCACATCATCCAAGAAAAAAAACTCTGTGATGTCAAGGGTTGCCGAATTGCTTGTGTTTTACTGATCTACCAAGACAATAGTATTCTGTTGTGTGATCAGTATTGGAGTCTAAAAAGCCTGCGCATTCCAAATTATATTACAGCCCAATCTTATCCACCAGCCTGGGGAGGTGGAGGTGGGATGCAGTCGTTAGGCTGCAATCAAGCTCCTGTTCCCTATGCCGCATGGCCCCGATTCAGGCTTCACGACTTGCTTGGATCTGCGGCTGCTAAATAGGGGTGCCCTGGGGTAAAGGCCCTCCCTGGGGTAAGGGCACAAACATGGAGGCTCCAGGCAGCTCCCAATTTGCGCTAGATACAGCCCTGCTCCAGTTCAAGTTAGGATTGCACCCTAAGTTTCAGAAGGAACATAGTGTCCATAGTAACTTTCAAAATTAGTTCAGGAATTAGTTTAGTCAGAACTCTCTACTATGACCTGTCCATCTTGGGTAACCCTACATGGCATAGCTCACAGCTTCATTGAGCTACTCAAGCCCCTTCGCCACAACAAGGCAGTGATCCATGAAGGGGTCAGGAATGCATAGCCCGTAACATATGAACATGAGGTAATAATACAAAGAATATATATTTAAAAGAACAATCACCGGTAACACAACTTCCAATTCTGACTCCAAAGCTTAGGCTACAATTCTATCCATACTTACCCGGGACTAAGCCCCATTGTCTATTATGGAACTTACTCCTGAGAAGACATGCGTAGGTTTGGGCACTCAAGGCGCAATCCTAAACTGCACTGGAATAGCAAGGCCAGTGCAGCTTGGGAGCGCTCAGGAGCCGGCACAGGCACTTTTGCGCCTTTGCCCCAGGGGAGACTCCAGTTTCCCTTATGTGCTCCTTGGATCTGTGCCTGTTGTTTCGCAGGTGCAAAACTAAAGACACTGCGTGGCCCAATTTGGGACCATGAAGGAGACTTGGATACAGCCTTATGGCCACATCCCAGCCCCACCCCCTCCCCAGGCTGGCACGCCTCCTGGCAAGCCCAACCCCTGCCCAATTCCTCCCACCCTCCCCCCACCCAGAACCGTTCTTGCGCCAGCCGAGTTTCACTGGCGCACAAGTGGCACAGTGTGGTCTCGGGCCAGTGCCCTTGGGCCAACACTGCTGCTAGCATCAGCCCAACAGCACCAGCGCCAACGCAAAGGTGCCCTCGCGTCAGCACTGGTGCCGTTGGGCCAACACAAGAAGCTAGCGTCGGCCCAAGGGCGCCCCCAGGATTGCACCCTCAATCTCATTGCACCAGTCAGCTCATGGTGATGAGATTAGGGTGAAGCAAATACCTTGCTGTATTCATAGGTAACTCATAAAAAACAAAGTAATGTTGGTAATGGCCACATTAGAAAATTCATGTGGGAAAAAAGGGTAGGGGAAACTACTATTGGAATGTGCTCTATATCAAACAGGTACCAAGTTGTGCATTCTGTAGTGTCTATTACCAATGCCTGTTAGTGACAGCTTAATGGAGCATGTGTTCTCCTTAATGACCAATATTTGGGTGAATGACTAACATTGTCTTCATTTTGTCATAGCAGAGGCAAAGCATCAGTGCGCATTGAATTTTGACATTTCTTATGGTGAGTTCTGTGAGTAGGCAAGCCAGCAACCAGAGTTACTTAAGGCCATTTCATCAACTAAAAAGTACTTAATTTAATGGAAGAAAGTAACTTGTGCAACTTGGCATCAGATTATGCTGTTTACTACACGCAGAGATTTTTTTCTTTGACTAGGGGAATGTTTTTAACATGTGATAACTCACCTGTTCAAAGTCATCCACTTCAGATATACAGTACCTTTCCCACCGCAGGCAGGCCAAGTCTAATACCAGGCTCTGCCTGTCATTTTTGTGTGTAAGCACCACTGTGGTAAGCACCACCCACTGTTTGGGGCTTTGTTCTGTGTTTCCTTCTCCAAATCCCTTTGGAGGCAGCTGCCACATCGTGGTCAGAAGAACACCACTTTCCAGCCATCTGGGGTTGGGCCATGTAGTGTAATGCTTAATGGACACTATGAGAGTGGGATCAAATAGTAGCTGCCATAATGTGTCATACCCAGTAATGGGATCTGGGGATTGACTACAGGAACGCTGGGCGGGACTTACGCGTGATTGGCATCCCGCCCGTTTCGTTCCTTCGGCTGCCCGCCGGCCGCACGGGCTTCTTCTGGGCAGCGCGCCCCACCGCTGCGCGTCTGACCACCCGGCGCGCCCCCCACCTGTCCCCCCCCCGGAGAGCCGGCACCCCTCCAAGGCCAGGGCGGGCGGCGGACCGAACGGACAGGCAGCCAATGATGCATAAGTCCCGCCGAAGCCCCGCCCAGCGTTCCTGTAGTTAATTCCCAGATCCCACTTCTGGACATACCACTAATGCTATCAGTAGCATTGTTTGAATTGCACTGGTTGAAGCAAAGAGGAAGGAAGGGACAAGAGAAAGTAAGGAAGGGCAAACTAGTACAGGGGCAAAAGAGTAAGAAGGCTGGTACTGCAATGCACCATGTAAGCGGCCTCTGCCATCAGAGCCATTCCAAGCAGCAACGGCAATGCACAAGTGCTTGCCAAACCAAATGGTCTCTCCTGTGCATTGCTGTCACTGCCTGGAATGGCTCTGATGGCAAATGGGAGGGGCCTCTTACACAATGTGTTGTGACACCTGCAGTGCTTCTCATTTTGCCCCTCTCTAGCTATGCCACTGGGCAAGCCCAGCAAGGAGGGGACGGTGAAGCTGAGGATTGTCTATTCATTCAGTTATACCCCATTCATATCACCACATTGCCATACACCCCCCACAATCTAATGAGCATCCTATTAATACACAGTAGTGAACACAATTATTACCCAGAACATTGCTATAAGAATTCAAGATGTGACGTACCCAAAATTTATCCAAACTGAAGATTTTGTCTGAAGTTAAAGAGGAATTCAGATTTCTTGCTTCTGCGGAGAGCTTTGGGCCCTTGTGAGGAACATGAGCATAAAATACATTAAGCAAGATTCAAATCACAGGGTGCTTCTCTTCAATTATCACAGGGGGGAAAAGTCCAGCAATATATTTTACCCCCACAATCTAGCAGAATTGATGCTTTATAAACCCTTGTTACTGCAAATCCAGCTTATTACAAAGCCTTGATCTGCAAAGCTGCTTTTTATATACTGATTTTTGTATTTATTAAAAAAATACATTATGGATACATCACCTAAATTTTTTCACAATCTGACAGAGCTCTACAATAACACTGTAAGACGTTGCATTAACTGTAACATTTCCTGAAAACACACCATATGAGTATAATTCACACATGCCAAATAATACAGAATTGACCTCTGTACCTATTTTGAAATATACAAAATAGGTACAGAGGTCAATTCTGGATTATTTGGCATGTGTGAATTATACTCATATGGTGTGTTTTCAGGAAATGTTACAGTAGAAATTGTATATTTCAGGACTTCGGGACTTTACAGGCTTACCTAGGAGTACTGAACACAATGAGACTTACTTCTGAGTGCTAGGATTGTGCTCTTAGATGCCTCATAAAAACATCTGTATCAGGCCCATTTTCCTGTATCTCATAGTGGCCCACACACAACAATAAGTTGCCTGCATCCTGTTGCCACTCCCATGCACCTGGCATTCTGAGGTAGCCCACTTCTAAAATAAGGGGGCTGCACTACCCATCATTACCTGTTTCCTGCTATGGACTTTTCTTCCAGAAATTTGTCCAATCCCCTTTTAAATTCATCTATGCTAGACGCCAACACCACCTCCTGTGGCAAGGAGTTCCACAGATTAATTATCCACTGGGTAAAAAAGTATTTTCTTTTATGTGTTCTAACTCTTCCAACACTCAATTTTAGTGAATTTATGCTGATTCTGGTGTTACGTGAGAGGGAAAAGGATAACCCTCTATCTATCCATCCCATGCATAATTCTAGACGTGGGAAGCAAACCTGGTGGTCACAAAAGGTCTATAAATTATCACCATATTAGATTTATTGTTATAAAAGAGCAAACCATGCCCCAAGCTTGCAGTCTAAAGAAAAGGACCATAGACCCAATTGTGAACTCACTTGTATCAACACCTTTCTGTTTGTGCGAATGGCCTGTGAGTTAATTCCTACTCAGGTTCATGATGATGTGCAGTGCAATTGTGGCCTCACTCCCTTAGGAACATTCTAGACCCCTTCCCTGAATGTCCACCTTCATTTAAAAAAAATTAAGAGCACAATTCTGCTAAAGTTGAACACTTTTAAATCCCATTGACTTTCATGATAAAGATTTAACACATGCATAACTCATGTTAAAGTCAATGAGACTGGCAGACCAAACCTAATCTGCACCAGTATAGCCAGGCCACAGTGAACTGCTCTGTATCCAGCACAGGTTAGGAGGTTAGGATCTTTCCTGCTTACCTCATTTTGAGCCCCAGCCTACCCTATGGGCTACTCAGATCTGTGCCAGATCTGGCATAAACCGAAGCAGTCTACGTAAGGCTGTCTGAAATAGGGCAGGGATTAGGATCAGGCATGCACTGCTGCTGCCAATCCCATCCCCCTCCCCGACCAAAGCTGTCTCCCATTTTGCCCTCCCTTACCCAAAAATGCCCCCTTCCCACCTCTGCATCTTGCCACCCTCTCCTACCTCCTGCTCTGGCCAGCTCCTGAGAACCAGGACCAATCAGGAAGGAGTAGGGTAAGAGAGTGCAATCCTAACGTGGGCAGGCTCAGGCCTGTGCTGCATCCTAACCAAGTTAACAGGCAGAAGCAACCTAAGACGTTGGTAAGCCACAAGCAGCCCACTAGGGCTCCTTGGACCTGAGCCCACAAAACTGCAGGCAAATCAGGCTTCGCAGGCCGGGGCCAGGGCTTTGGATGTGGCCTCATGGCTTCATCCAAACTCCATTCCTCCTTGGGCTGCCCTGCCTTGTTGGGGTGCTTTGTTTTGTTTTTAATATTTTTTGCTTTTTTAAGATATAAGAAAAGTGTGCAAGCATTATTGGACCCAGTTCTCTCTAGTAAGCAACCCTGCTCCCAGCTTCCAATTATTTTCATTTTTTCCCTGAATTTTGTATATACTGCTGTCCATATGGATTTTGCTGCCTTTTCATTTCCTTCAGCCCATTCATACCTTTCCTGTTTCTATGTTGCCAATTGCACTTTATTTATTTATTTATTGTTAGATTTTTACCCCGCCTTATTGTGCCCGAAGGCACCTAAGGCGGCATTACAATATATATATAAAAACAATATAACAATTCACAATTAAAAACAATTAAAACAGAATTAAACAATACAATCAAAAATTAAGAACACAATTAAAAACAAATTTAAAAACAATATAAAAACAACAAGCCCCGTGGGTTATAATAACCAGCCAGCCTGTCAACAGTTAAAAGCTTTTTGGAATAAAAAGGTCTTCAGCCCCCGCCGAAATATAAACAAAGAGGGAGCAGTTCTCAATTCTAAGGGGAGGGTGTTCCAGAGTTGGGGGGCCACCACCGAGAAGGCCCTCTTCCTGGCCGCCGCCCCTCTCACTTCTCCTGGTGGCGGCACAGTCAGGAGGGCCCCCCCAGATGATCTAAGAGTACGGGTTGGATTATATGGAAGAAGGCGGTCCCTCAAATACCCCGGACCCGAGCCGTAAAGGGCTTTAAAAGTCAAAACTAGCACTTTGAATTGGGCCCGGAACAGAACCGGCAGCCAGTGTAGTCGCCGAAGCAGTGGCTCGACAGAGTCAAACCAACGTGCTCCAGCAACCACTCGAGCCGCCGCGTTCTGTACTAGTTGTAATTTCCGGACCGTCTTCAAAGGCAGCCCCACGTAGAGCGCATTGCAATAATCTAATCTAGATGTCACTAGGGCATGGGTCACAGTGGCCAGGTCCGCACAGCTCAGGTACGGCCGCTGTGCTAAAGCACAGCACAAAAAAGAAAACTGGTGCCAGAATGTACTGTTTCTCAAGGTCTCTTTTTCTGGGTGTGGGGTTTTGTCAATGCCACACATGCACATTGGTGTGTGTGACATGGAAGGAGATGCAAGGGAACTGAAGGAACGGAAAACTTCAGGTTTCTGTACCCATTCCAGTGCCAGTTATACCAAAAGTCAGGAAAGAGGGGCAAGGCAAACCCATGGAACAATAACAAGAAGTGGAAAAATCCTTTTAAAGTTTCTAGCACAAAGCAGTAGCGTAGCTAGAGGGGGCAGCGGGTAAATACTGCAGGCACCACAATGCGCAGTGGAAGCAGCCCCTTCCACTTGCTGTTTGAGCCATTCTAAGCGTTGATGGCAGCATGCAGGCACTTGCCCAACCAGACTGAGTCTCCTGTGCGTTGCCGTCTCTACTTGGAAAGATTCCAATGGTGAGAGGAAAGGCCCATTTACATGGCACATTGTGGTGCCTTCAGTACTTACCACGCTGTCCCCCTCTGGCTATCATACTGGCACAAGGCATTGGGATGATTGACAAGGACCTGGGCCTAGAGCACTTATTTTTAAATGAACGCAACTTCATGTCATAAAATAACTTCATACATTATGTAACAGGAATTGAAACATGTATTTTGCTTTTCATCACATTGCAGTGACCTATGATGTACTCCTCAACCCCTCCCAGACATAACATTTCTGACTACAGGCCAATTCCTAGTGCTCTTCTTATTCCCCCCACCCCACACTGACATTTATTCTTTTCCCTCTACAAGTGGATTATATTTCAAAGAGTGCTTTTTTCCTCTTCCTGTGTTTTAAGTGTTTTCCACATTCCTACAGTCGAAAGCTCTCATGTTGAGAGGTCCCAACAGGAAGTGAATGTGGTGAGGTTGTGCTCTAATGAGAGATCCTTTAATCTACCCTTAATCCCACTCAATTAAAGCACCATTAATGACAGAAAAATCATTACGTGCTGAAGAACAGGAAAATGAGAGGAAACAACAGGCGGTTGCCTCTCCATTCCCTGCATTTCATTCTCTTTCCACCGCTCAGAAGAATTGGGATTTTGTTGTGTTTTTTCCAAGTCCTTAAATGAGCTAATATACATCTCAAAACATGGTAGTAGTTTAGCAGATGCAACAAATACAATGTAAGGGTGTGTGTGTGTGTGTGTGTGTGTGTGTGTGTGTGTGTGTGAGAGAGAGAGAGAGAGAGAGAGAGAGAGAGAGAGAGAGAGAGAGAGAGACCTTCCCCTGTTCCCCTCTTTTTCTATCCCAGGTTTCACCCTATGAAATAATTGCCAATACAGAATGATTGTTGGTCAGGCTGACAGGTTGCTTTGTGTATTGCTTGCCCTCTTTAGTTGCCAATGAAAGAACAATAATTGCTAGACAAGCCTGCCTGGTGAGATTGGAATGAGCCAATCCATTGGGCACTCCAGGCCAGCTGCCCAGAGTCAAAGGACAAGTAGGGATGGTCAGGTATATTAACTCCTCACCAGCTGTTGTTGGCAAAACCTGGCCAGAGTTTTGCCACATTCCTCGTGGACCACTGGTTACATGCTACAGCAACTAGAAATGAGGCTTTCGAGAACAGTCTCTCTCAGGGCACAATCCTATACGGCCAGCCAGCGCTGAATCAAACGCAGTATAGGTGAGGCTGTAGCCACCCCATGGCAAGGGAGTGTTTGCTCTCTTACCATAAGGGAGGCTCCAGCCTCCCCTATACGCTCCTCGGATCTGCACCCGCTAAATAGCAGGTGCAGATCCAAGGAGACCATGCAGCCCAAATTGGGGCCGCACAGCCTCCCAGTAGGAGTAGCGTTGGCTTTAGAGCGTTAGTGCCGACACGGGGGTGCTGCTCAGCACCCCCACGTCAGAGCTAGTGACATAGCACCGATGCAACGACGCATTATGTCAACGCTACGTTCGTTATAGAATTGTGCTGCCTGTCTGGCATCACTGTGTACCATGTTGGCCTGAAGCATGGGACAAAAAGTCCTAGACAAGACCGTTCTATGAAGGATGGGGTAACCCACAGCAGGGTCCCCCCTTCAGAATTGGTTACATCCAAAAATTACTTATTTAATGTTGAACATATGCAGGTTCTTAATTCATTGGGTTTTTTTTTTTTTTAAACAGAAATAATTGAGCCAGTAGGCTGCATCCAATGGTCCATCCCGGGCACAAAGCTGCTATACAGCAGGCGCGGATCCGAGGTACCCCTTCGGGAGGCGGGAGGCTCCCCAGTGCGCCTAAGTGCCGGCCTCACCATTCCAGCGCAATTTAGGATTGCACCCTAAATGTAGTGACAGGACCATTCATCCTTGGCAACTTTGTCCCGGCCAAATGTGTCCCAGAGTGCAATCCTAAACTGGAGTCAGGCCGGCAGAAGCTGAGCCAGCACAGTTTGGCCAGCACAAGGGACACTATAAAGTGTGTTTGGACTACTCTCGGAGTCAGGGAGGATGGCTCACGTCTGTGTGCTGGCCTCTGACTCCGAGAGTGGTCCAAACATACTTTACGGTGTCCCTTGTGCCAGCCAAACTTTGCTGACATAGCTTATGCTGGCCTAACTCAGTTTAGGATTGCGCCCCCAGTCCTTTGCATCCCTTGTTTTTTTTTTTTTTTGGGGGGGGGGGTGCCTCAGACATTTTTGTCCCAATATAGGTATATTTATGTTAGGTGTACTTTTTAATTTTTTAAGAACACAAAGGTAGGATAAGGGGTGGGATAAGACTCTTGCCATATATAACACAGGGCTTGCTGGCCAGTTATGCCTGCATTATCTGTGGATTCAACATCTGTGGATTTGAAAATCCATGGTTGCTGAATTCCAGGGAAGCCCACCTGTTTCCTTCTGAATACAACCAGAGCTGTGCTCCCATTGCATCCAGAGAGTATTCCGAGGCCCAGAGAAGAAGTATGCAGCTGTGCACTGCCTCCCCAACTCTCAGCATAGCTTCTAAATGCCAAAAATGATGGAATTAAGCATTTTAGGCCCTTAGAAGGCATTCAGAGGCTGGGGAACGCACATGGCTACAAATGGCTTCCCAAGCCCTCATAATACCCTCCAGACGAAACAATTTGTGTTCCAGACACAACTAGAGCACAAATCCAATTGTGTTTGGAAGGGTTAGAGGTCCCCAAATCAGCAGATTTAAACATCTGCAAATTTTGACATCCACAGGGGTTCCAAGAATGGAACTCCCATGGATAATAAGGGCCTACTGTAGTTTTTTGTTGTTGTCTAGTTATAGAGGGACATAATAACTAGAATGCCACAAAACTGAATGTGAGTGTCCGGGGATGCCAATTATTTATTTATATATTTATTTAATTTTTATCCCACCTTTCTGCCCCATGGGCACCCAAGGCAGCTTACAACATTCAAACCGTCACTTTAAAAACCACAAAATATAACAAATTAAAACAATGCTAA
The DNA here is from genome assembly GCA_029204185.1 of Lerista edwardsae. Lineage (NCBI taxonomy): Eukaryota > Metazoa > Chordata > Lepidosauria > Squamata > Scincidae > Lerista > Lerista edwardsae. Next base: position 4,265,210 of record JAJKFI010000056.1, on the reverse strand, counting down.
AAACAATATTAAAACAGTTAAAAAATTGGAATGATGCATTGAGGATGCATTTTACCAGGACACAGTTGTCCATGATGCAAATACCCTGGTACCCCTAAAATGTCACTTTGTGACGTCCACATACTGCTCTTGGTCTTATTCACCGGATGTGGTAAGATTTGATTGAAAAGTGTTCTACTCATATGCATTGCCTGTTATAAAGGCAACTCAAGCAGTGCTTGGTAGAAGAGATGTGTGACGACTTACTTGTTCGAGCACATCAGACGCTTCTGTTCTTTAGCAGCTCACAGATGTCAACCCTGACTAGGAAAATGTCAGCAGAAATGGAGGCAGAAATCTTAGCCATTGAAACATGTATTGCACATATTGGTTAATATATGTGATGACCTGCCACAAGGAAGGAGAAATGATTCAGTTGCAAAAGAGCAAGTCACTTAAGGTAACACAGCCAAAAATGGGGCTTTGCAGTCCTCATCTTCGCTTTAGCCACATGTCAGGAAAGTACAGACTAGATCGGAAATGATAGTTTGAAACCTTTGAAATGTGAAGGCTTTGCAGCTCCAATTTCAGTATCTCAATTGGACATCCTAATTCAACATTGGGATTCAGGCATCAAAATACAAAGCAAAAACTTGCTTAACTTTACCAGAAGTAATTAAATGTATATAAGGGTAACATAAAACAATTAAGGGCACAATCCTAATCAGATATTAGGCCAGCACAAGTCCCTTGTGCCAACCTAGGAGTGTTGCAAACGCACTATAAAGAGCATTTGGGCCACTCTCAGAATCAGGGAGGATGATGCACATCTGTGTGCTGGTCTCCCTGAATCTGAGGGTGTAATCCTGGGTGCCCATTAGCGTAAATGCTACGTGGTAGTGTTGACACTATGCAGTTAGTGCCAACGCAGGGGTGCCGAGCAGCACCCCCATGTGGGTGGTAACGCACCAAGAGCAGTGCTTCCTGCAGTGCTGGCCTCCGTGTGGCCATGCTGCATGTCCTCTGCGCCAGCCAAACCTGGCTGGCGCAGAGGTGTGACGAGCCTGGTGGGAAGGAGGGAGTAGGCAGGGGGTGAGCATTTCAAGATGGGCGGTGGGTGGGCCAGCAGGCATGCTGATCCAGGGTGGGGAGAGGGCTTGGTATTTGGTTTTATGGCCTTTCCCCAGGCTGTGTGGCTCGGATTCAGGCTACGTGGTCTCCTCGGTTCTGAGCCTGGTGTTTAGCAGAGGCAGATCTGAGGAGTCCATAGGGCAGGCTGGTGCCTCTCCGCATGCAAGGGCATGAATGTGCCCGTGCACCGGGGAGGCTCTAGCCTGCCGAGATGCTATGCTGGATACAGTGCAGGTCCGCCAGTCTGCCTGTTCCAGCGCAGTATAGGATTGCGCTGTGAGAGTGGTCCAAAAGTGCTTTATGGCACGTTTGCAACACTCCTAGGCAGGGAGTTGTGCCAGCCTAACTCCAGGTTAGAATTACGCCCTAAAGTGATAATTCTCCAACACTCAGAACACACTTTTTAAAATGACTCTCTATCGGGACCCAAGACTTTAAAAAAATAGGATCTATAAATAAATATTTTATTTATTTATTTTGAAGTACTACTTTATTTATTTATTTGCAGACAAAATACACCCCTTGATCCATTTCTCATAATGAGGCAGCCCTAATGAATAGCCTCAAGGCTTGCGGGGGGCTTAGTTATGTGATCCAGCATTCACCTGCCCCCACTTCCTGTCATTGAAGGGCTTAGAAAAAACACACCAGAAAAAAAAAAGACGCTAAAATATTTCTCTCCCTACATTTATACAAGCTTGCAAACTGTAAGAGCTCAGGTCCTTGCAAACTATAGGGCCTCCGCGATTGGCCAAGCTAATTAGCAGCTATCTTGCAAACTGCAGGAACTCAACTCTTTGCAGGGTAATTAGCAGCTATCTGGCTTTTGAATAGCCTCAGGGTTTGAGTCAATTCCTTACCTGATCTTTCCATCACCTGTGTTTTCACTGAAGGTTCTGTGGGACCCAAGATCCAAATTAGCCAGCAAAAACAACCAGATAAACTGTAGTGTATGTAATGAGGGTAGCCCTAAACAACAAATTTAAGCCAGTTCTAAGCCTGTGTAATCGCCATTACTTCCTTAATTGGAACCATGGGAGAATGTCTGAGAACAGATCCCCAGAACTCTCCCAACACAGTTCCCATGATTCTTTAAGAGACACCATGGCAGTTAAGTAGAAACTGATGTGGAGCCCAATCCTAAGCTTTTGGGGGGGTGTAGGAGCAGCGGTGCCACTGCTAGTCTCCCCTTGGGGGGAAGGGGACATACGTCCCTTTTACCCAAGTAAATCCAAGGCCCCCGCAATAGGGCTACTCCACAATCCAACAGCTATTTTGTTGGAGGACACTGGAATAGCCCCGTGTTGGGTGTCAGAGCCCAACACAGAATTCAGGATGCAGTGGCGAGTGCTGCCACCTGTCCCCTCCCCTCCCAGAGCTGCTGCTCCCTTCCATCTAGCCAGTTCGGCCCCCTCCCTGCATCCCCCCCCACCTCAAAGGGGCTTACCAGTGGCACTGCTGCTGGAGTGTCGGACATTAATATCTCCTGCATTGAGGCAAGGCTAACTAGTGTCAGCCCAGCGCAAGTGGTGCGTGGCATATTCGCGACACTTTTAGCTGGTAGTACGCATGTACCGCTGGCAATATGGGCCTTATGATCAAGCCATTAAATTTGTGATGTTCAAAAGACCCAAGTAAAATGTAGAAGGGGAGGATCATGTTAGATACCTGCAACATGTTGACACTCCTTTCAGTATAATTGGGAAATCAACAGAAAACAAACAGAACTTTAAAAAGTGCACAATTTCAGATGTGCACCTATGTTCTATTACAAATATCAGTGGCTTTACCCATGCTACTAGTATGGAATTAATGTAAGTTGGAGCCAATGCAATGGTGAACCTTGGTTTTTTTTCATCCACAGCATACACAAATGATCACTTGAACATCAGTTTAAGTACTTACCCGTATTTCCCCAAGTATAAGGCGCACCAAAGTATAAGACGCACCTTAATTTTGGGGCCAGAAATTTGAAAAATTTCTGCCTGGCACACCCCTTGAATAAGACGCACCCAATTTTTAGCCCCCATTTTTTTGGGAAAAAGGTGAGTCTTATACTTGGGGAAATACGGTAATTTAATTAACATCGGCTCTAGGAAATCATTTTGAGCTGAACTACTGAAGCAATAATTCCATGTCCCTCATAGTCCCTGGAATTTAGCAAGTAATGCTACAGTTTAATAATTTGGGGACAGCATTATTTTAAATATGATTAAAAGCATGATGCAAAGAAAATGCTCTCATTCCTTCATGTTTGCCAAACATAGTAAAAATTGAAATAAATCCTTAAGGACCTCTTTGCTTTTTCCCCTCCTTATCAAAGCACAGACACTTTATTTTGACCCAGCCAAAACTAAGCACAGCTAACTTTCCTCGATTTAAATCAGGGGACCCCAAACCCTGACCTGGGGGCCAGATGCGGCCCTTGGAGAGCCTTTATCTGGCCTGCAGCAAGCTTCTGGTCCCTATGAGCTTCTGGCCCTCCTGACCTTGCTGCTATGGGCTGTACCCTCCAAACTGTGCTCTGATTGTGTGCAGAGCATATTCTGAGGGCCCTCAGAATGTCTTTAGAAGGCCAAAAATCGTCACTTCCTGGTTTTTCCGAAGACCTCAAAGTGAGGTTTTTAGGTCCTCTGAAGGACTTAGATGACTTTCTGAGGGTCAAGAAGGACGCACTGGCCCCCAGAACATGCTCTGGGTGTTTCCTGTGATCTGCTGGTTCCGAGATATTTACTCCAGCACATTTAAATAAGCTGCTTATGGGTTGGGGGAATGGAAGTCCATTAAAGTGTGTGCTATATTTCTGTTATGTGTTGATGCTTGAAGGAATTCTGGAACTTTGAGCCCGTTCATTCATCTAAATTCCATCTCTAATGTATTTATTTAAATTTTATATTCAAATTTATTTATTTATTTTTCCACCCTTGACAGCCTGCCAGATATTTGGTGTGGCTGATTTAAACAGGGAAGTTGGGCACATCTCTCCCACTGAAATTGATACAATGACATCTTTGCTTGGATCATACCAGCTGCCTTCAATAAAATACGGTCTTGGACATAGTTTAATCCGTTTCTGTGATATTGCATTGTGTGAATGGAGCCATCTGCTGAAAAGAGGAAATATTCTCAAGAATGTAAGCCAATCCTAAGCAAGACCGACATAGTAAGGCCGACATAACAGGGCTGTATCCTAAAGCCCATTAGGAGGCGGCAGCAGCAGTGTGCAGGACAAGGGGAGGTTTTCCCCTTGCACACTCATAAGCCCCAGGCAATCCTGTGGGCCTGCTTGGATCTGCGCCTGCTGTTTTGAAGGCGCAGAGGAACATAGACAGGAGCAGCCCAAATCGGGGCCGCCCTGGCCAGGGACGGGCTTTAGGATTTGGCACTACGGCCATCCGGCATCACCGCACTTGTTGCCACCCACCCAGTTACACCCCCGACATGCCTCTGGCACGCCCTTCTGGAGGCCCTGCACCGACTGAGTGCTGCTGACACCCAACTGGCGCAAGGCTGGCGCTGCAGACAGTTGCGTCGGCACCTGACCATCGGCACTGCTGCTTGCGCTGGTCCAGCGCCATAGCACCAATGCGGACGCGCTTGACGGCACGTTGTGACAGCGTTTGGCCAGCACAAGAGTGTAGCACCAGCGCAATGGGAGTATAGGATTGCGCTCTGACCTTCAAGCATGGTAACTTGCTACTACATTGTTAGAAGTAAGAACTTCTCAGTCACTTTAAAGGTAAAGGTAAAGGTTTCCCCACGACCGAATGGTCTAGTTCAGGGGTCAGCAACCCATGTTTCCGGAGCCTCATGCGGCTCTTTCAGCCATCTGCTGCGGCTCCGGAGTCCAGCTAGCTCCGCCCACTCGTTGCCAGCTCCGTGTTTTCATTTTTCTATTTTTTTTGCTCCGCGTGCCCCTAACTGCAACATGGCGCCCCCCCCTCAGGCGGCTTTTGCTTTCTCTTCCCGGGCTTTTCCTCCTCCTCCTCCCCGCACTGGCTGCTGCCGAGCACCTCCTCCCTCGCCAGGGCTCGCAGACTTCCTGGTGGCCACCGCCGCCTGCTTGCCGGCTCTGCGCTCTCCACGCCCCGGGACTTCCCTCCTCCCCCTCTTTGGCTGACGAGTCCCCTCTCTGCCCACCATTCCTCCCTCCTCTGCGCTTCCTTTAAGGCGCCCTTCTGGCAGCAGTGGGCACCGAGAGAACAGTTCAAGCAGAACCGTGGAAAGACTCCACCAAGAGCAAGTTCTGCCCAGTTCAGAGGATGTTCAGAGCCTTAATTGTTCAGAGCCTTAAAAAGTTCAGAGCCTTAATTGCAGCCAATCAGAGGGGGATCTGCTATGGGGCACAGACGCTTGCTCAGGAGCAGAAGTCCCCCCAGCCTCATGAACTGCACGCACCTTCAGCTGGGTCAGCAATGAGACAGCCAGGAGTCACTCCAAACTTGGCCACGTTGCTGGCAGTGTAGAATTCAGCAGCTTGAAGATGGGACTCAGCAAGTATCTCTGCTGCTCCTCTCCCATTCCTCCTCCTCCTCCTCCTCCGCACTAGTTTTTGTGCCCTCATGCAGCTCCCCACCTCTCCTGCTGCCCTCTTTTCCCCTGCATGTGTGGCCAAGATCACCATCAGGAAAGGTGGGTCTCCTGGCACTGGGGGGGCAGGGTGCCTGCAGCTCGACTCGGCGTGAGTTTCCCTCCCCCCCCTCGGCGGGTGGCTCCTTTCCCCGACAGAAGTGAACTTTCCCATGGCGCGGGGCCAGGTGGACGGGAAGAGGGCACGAGAGGAAGCCTGGACTTCTCACACACACACTCCCGCGTGCCCGGCTGCCACCGTTGCTCCAAAGCGCGGGGTGTTTTGGTGACACATTGGCTGTAGTTGGTTGTTATGGGAATGGGAGGGCAGGCAGAGGGGAAGGAGGCTTCTCACCCACACCATCCTCTGATCCGATCTGATCTGTTGCAGGTGTAGCATTAAGGTCTGATTGTTTCAGCGGCAACAAAGAGGGTGGGGGAGGAAGCTTTTGGGCAGGCTGTGGAAGAGAGATGATAAAGTGACCTGGCATATCTCAAGGTGATTAAAGCAGGTGATTGAATTTTGCTACTGAATTCTGCTATTTGAAAGTTATCTTCAACCCGGTGTCTTTTTTTTTGACATTCAAAATGTTTTTGTTGCATGCTGAAGTAAAATTTTGTTTTCTCTGTAGCAGTTCATTCATTTCAAAAATGCAACACACTATAGTTTTTTTATACATAGCATAAAGGTAAAAAAAACTATATATGCAGTGTTATCTTCATTTTAGATGTCAAAGGGTTTTGTGGCTCCCGAGGTTTTCTTTTCTCCGGAAAACAGGTCCAAATGGCTCTTTGAGTGTTTAAGGTTGCCTACCCCTGGTCTAGTTGTCACCAACTGTAGGGGGCGGTGCTCATCTCCATTTCTAAGCCAAGGAGCCGGTGTTTTGTCCGAAGACAAGCTTCCGTGGTCATGTGGCCAGCATGACTCTCTACGCCGTAGCACACGGAACGCCGTCCCCTTCCCACCGAAGTGGTCCCTATTTATCTACTTGCATTTAGGTGCTTTCGAACTGCTAGGTTGGCAGGAGCTGGGACAAACAACGGGAGCTCACTCCGTCACGCAGTCTTGAACTCCCAACCTTCTGGTTGGAAAGCCCAGCAACAGCGAATTAACCCACTGTGCCACCATGTCCCTTATAGTCACTTTACTAAGAGGCAATATTTATGTGCAAGTGGATCTTGTTGAGTTCAATAGAATCTACACTGAGGGCGCAGTCCTAACCTACTTTCCAGCACTTACATAGCTGTCCAAATGGGGCATATGCTGCATCCTGCAGTGGGGTAGTCGTCATGGAGGGCTCCTCAAGATAACTTAAGGTTTGTTCTCTTATCTCGAGAGCTGCATTGCTCTTATCCCAGTGCTGGAAAGTAAAGTAAACAAGCAAGCACTCCATGGATCCACCCAGGTAAGCCGATCCTGCTCTGGATGGGTTTGGCCAGCATGGGGGCTTTGTGAAGGTAGGGAGAAGGTGGGAGGAGCAGAAAGGGGTGGAGGAAGGGAAGAGAGCAGGTGGGCCCATGAGCAGGCCAGACTGGGAACAGGGTGGAGCACAGGTCCAGCAATTTGGCTGGATCCTACCCCCCTATCCCTGGGCTGGGTGATCCCAATCCGGCCGTTTGGATTTGCGCCAGCAATTTCTCTAGTGCAGATCCGAACAGCCGTATAGGGCTGGCTGGGGCTTATCCCAAGGGTTGCCTGTTCCATCCTGGTGGCCTTCCTGTGCCAGCACAGTATAGGGTTGAGTTGCCTGAAATTTACAGAAACTAGCATTCTGGCAGCGTAAGGCACATAATGGCAATAGCAAATGTGTCAAGGGCAGCCATGCAACCACCACAAGCAGTGAGTATTGGCAGCAGTCTGCGAGTAAAACTGAAACGGCAAGTATCCCCTGGCACTAATAAGTCAGTGTGGGGGTAGGATGGAGGGGGCAGGATGAGTAGAACAGAGTGAGGAGGCAGAAGAATGGGGAGAAAATGGGGCAGGATGGGGGCCAAACAAGGGCTGGAAAGGGGCATCAACCACAGCATCAGTGGGAGTATCCTGTTCTTGCAGGCTTTGATCTGCCTGCTAGGTCCACTTGGATTTGTGACAGGGAAATTGCTGGTGCAGGTCCAAGTGGACCCATTCTGGTGCTAGAAGAGACCTCCAGGATTGCCTCCACCCTGCCAACAGTGCTTCCAATATGCTCATTAATGGTCTGGCTCTTTTCCCTCTAGGCAGGTGCTCAGGACCACGGACACATGTGTAAATGTGTGTCTCTTGCATTCCCTGAATCAAGCAAAAATAAACAGAAATAAAACATTGATCGTGTAATAAGGTGTATCAGAATGCAGCTTAACAGAGAAGGATGTCTCTACCACGATTTCTCAGAGCGAAGGATGCATGCTTAAAATGAATATGATCAGTCTAAATATTGCAAATGCAAAGAGAACATTCTGAAATGTTTCTGTTATTTGTATTGATATTCTATTTATTTTTATCCAGCTCTCCAGGCATCTTACATGATTAAAAAGATCCAAAACAACAGGATCGATTAATATATAAATGTGGAAAAATGGCTTAAATCTGAAAATTATACACAAGCATTGACATGTTAAAAAGCCATTGCACGAAAGAAGTATCCAGAGAAAAAAGTATTAACACCCATTACAAACTTGGTAGAATTAAAAGGCCATAGCCAATGTTCTTTATAGCTGGACAGTTTGCTCAGGGCAGGAGGGGTGGACTGATGGTTGAGCTGCTGAAGCTAAGCAGGACAATCTGTGGTCCTGTATTTGGATAGGAAATGGAATGCCAGGCTATGACAAGCTGCAGTGGCAGAATAGAGTCACTGTGGGGCAGGAGTAGCGGACTGATGGGTGAGCTGCTGGTACTGCCTGAAGCTAAGCAGGAGAATCTGTGGTCAATTTTAGGATGGCAGACAGAATGCGAGGCTGTGACAAGCTGCAGTACCTGTTGTGGCAGAATGGAATCACTGTGGAGTTGATTAACCAGTGCAGGAATGTTGTAAGAAGGCCAGCCAGAAAAAGAACGGAGTCCAACATTGAGGAACTGTCCAGGTTGTACTTACAATCACCTGCTGAAGCTCGATGTCACACTGCCAGAGGAGAGAAGCACACTGTGAAAGCTACATCAGGGACTGAGGATTCGGTGAATCACAGAATACTGTATATTTGTAAAAACCCCAATGGTGGGTTAGACTAGCCTGCCCATGTAAGCTGTCTTGGGCATTTGCTTTGGCATGGGAAAGGCAGGGTGTAAATTCTTCAAAATAAAAGTAAATAAAAATAAATTAGCTAGTGTGGGGATGTGTGAGAAGGCCCGCTGGCAAAAGAACCGAGGACCTGTCCGGACTTTACAATTACCTGCTGAAGCTGGATGGCACGCAGCCAGAGGACAGAACCACACTATGAAGGCTACATCTGGGACTGAGGATTCAGTGAAATACAGAACAGTGTATATCTGTAAAAACCTAATTGAAAAATGGTGGTTTTAGACTAGCATTGGGCACTTGCTTCGGAATGGGACAGGCTGGATATAAATTCAAATAAATGAAGAAATTTTGCTGTTTGGTTTTTGATTAAATAATCAGCAAGCCATTTCCCTTCTCTAAGAGTTTGTTGATCCCAGGGTCTAGCTTGCCCCCCTCAAGACTGAGCTTTTAGTCAACTGTGAAATTGGCTATCCAGGGATTTCTTTCCAGCGTTCATTGGAATGAAGATTCCAATTGGCTCAAATCCAAAATCTGTGACCCTGAATGAAAGTAAATTTGACACAGCCAAATCATTTGGACCCTATGTCACAATTCCTCCCTGTGATCACAAGTGCTTGATGTTTTTTTCTATAGCCTTGCTGAAGGACATCATAGACAAAGTAAGAAAACTGGTCTTGGCTGGTCAACAAAGCATTCATGGAAGAACATCTTCCTCCCTGGGTCACCTTTTTCATGAGTTGGTGGCTGACAGCGTACGGCTGAAAAGCTGAAGCTGTAGGTAGGATGGAAGCATTGTTTGTTTCTTATGGTGTCTACCATCATATATTTTGTCCCACTGTTGTCTCTGGTCAGACAATTTGTGCAGGTATTTGAAGAAAGAGTGGGATGAGTCTGTGGAAAGGCGAACCTAGAGAAGGATCACAGCAGTAAGCTTTGCAAGCGACTGCTCCCCCTTCTCCTCTGAGCCATTCAGAGCCAACATAGCCTCCATTTTGCTCCAGCTGCTGGGAACATAGTGGGGGAGGGGGAGCAGCTACTTGCAAAACTTAGCGCTGTGATCCCCCTCTACATACTCCTATGCATCTGGCACCACAGTATGGTGATAAATGCCATATCTTCAGCCTTCTGAAGAAGCCATAGCTTGTCTCCAGCCTGGCATTCAATTGCAAAAAGTCATGAGTGCTTGTAATTTTCATCCTTGTTAATACCAAGAAAACAGCAACCTGCCCAATAGGTAGCATATTTGTGGGTCAATCTCAATTGCCTCTTTAATGACCCCTGTGACATTACTAGTCACTTGAATAAGCGTGTCTATATTGATTTTCCAAAACCACTCGGATCTGAATATATATTGTTTCCTAATCTGACACTGCATATTGGGGCATGTCGTATCAAGTTGCTTCTTGTTATATTTTTTTTCCTAGGGGCTTTTTTTGGTAACATAAAACCGGAAGACAATGGATTCAGTAAATCAAAGCAAAATGAGCGATTAAGTACCTGATTTAATGCTGCGTCTTTATTCAGTTCAGATGGTCCTTGCTGTGTTGTATAATGCAATTCTGGGCAAGGCGATGTGATTTGCATGCAGCAGCCAAGCACATTATAAAAATAATCTTAAATTATCAAGAGCTACAAGAGACACAAGGGAGCGGAAACTAGGGAATCGTATTCATATATCAAAGGCAAGCCTCTAGTGAGCCGGGTACCTTTTAAGGCAAACGTACTTTGTTGCCTTAGCAATTCTTCCCTAAAATCCTATTCAATTGGCATCCTAGCAGATTTCTAAAGCACTCATTCCAAAAGAGTGAGCCAGAGCTCACAGTGTGACATACAGGGTTGTACCCAGCGGTGGCATTCAGCCGGTACACTGGGCGGGATTTACCTTTGAGCGGCAGTCTGCCCATTGCATCACAGCGTGTTCCACCACTTTCCCGCCCGCCCTGGCTCAATTACGCTCAAAGGTAAGTCCCGCCCAGCGTACCAGCTGAATGCCGCCGCTGGTTGTACCATGATAAATAAATAAAAATAATAATGAATTGGGGCCCAGAAGAGATTGCCCATTGCATCTCTACATGATCTCCTGTTCTGGCCTTGCTTCCTTCTAATCAACATCCACAATGGGCAGGTTAATTCTGCCATAACATGGTATCAGGTGTGATCAGGTCACATAAAACGCAGAAGGCCAGCTTCCAGGGAATGCAACCCATTGTACAGGGGGAAATTGCCTTATACCTTCAGAACATTGGTCAATCATCCTCAGGTTTGTCTACACTAACTGGCAGTAGCTCTTCAGAGTTTCAGGTGTGTATGTGTTGGGGGTGTGTGTCTTCAGGTCTGCCTGGAGATGCCAGGGATTGAACCTAGAATTATTTTGTTAGGAAAGGATGTGCTCTAATAAGAGCTACAGCCTCATATCTGCAAGAGTTGTTACTCTGAGTTGGTCTCTGTCCAATCAGAGTGCATGCCAACAGGCACTCATGCAGAGGCACAACAGAGGATGGGTAAACGTAAACTGTTGTAAACTGTTGTAAACTGTTGTAAAAATGCACCTGTGGCAGTGTTGCACACATGCAAATGGGGCAATGCACCCCCCGCCCCTTTTATTTATGCCATTGGGGTGAGCCAATATCCACAAGGTATTCAAGGAGACAACCCCTTCTTGAGGATTCTAAGAACCCCCCCCCCAAGGTGTAGTACCTGGGGCAATGCACCCTCCTGCCCCCTTCGTTATGCCATTGGTGTAAGCTGATATTTGCAGGGTACTCAGAGGATAAAGAGGAAACCCCTCTTTGCAAGAACTGGAAGAGCTAGGCCTCTATGTCAGTAAACAAAAAATGGGGGGAGGATTTTCTTGCACAAGGCCAATTTTTTTAAGTATGATTTAGATAAGGATATATAGGTTAGTACAATTGACAGTTCTAAAAAATAGAGTGTATCTCGCTTACATCAGATGCCCTATCGCATCACTGCTGTTTCAGGTATATAGAAACACCTTGAAATTTTTTCAAAAACTTATTTCTCTGCTTGGCTGTTCCCTGAAAATGTTGCAAACATGTAATATTAAAAGTGTTGTGTTAATGTGCCTACGGTAGATGATGGGTTCTAATGTTGCTTTCTGTCAGGGATGTTTCATGGTTGTGCAACTGCTGCAGTCCAAGAATGCCAGTTTGCATTCCAGGAGTGTCATTTGATTATGTCACAATGATAGAACTTTATGCTTGCTGATGTCACTTCTGGCTATGACATCACTTCCAGTGGGTCCCGACACAAGTGCTATTCTGAAAAAAGGTCCCAATCTAAAAAGTTTAAGAACCATTGATTTAAGATCTCAGGGGTACGATTTTTTCATTACTTGCTACTTGATCCTTTAACTGGAAATATCACAGATTGAACATGGGATCTTTTACATGCAAATCATGTGTTCTTCCACTGATCTACAGCCCGTCCCTGAACAGAACCTTCATCATGCTCAGAATCAAATATCACACCATTCAGCTTACTGCAGAGCCAGCAAGGAAAAAAAAGTCCTGCCTGAAACCTTGGAGAGTCACTTTCTGTCAGTGTTGACAACACTGAACAGGATGGATCAATGGCCTGTCTTAGTATAAAGCATAAAGTATTAGTATAAAGTATAAAGTATAAATCCTATGTTCCTAATGTATATATTATCAGGTAAATGTACTTATGTTAACTGCCTAAATAAATTCACGTTCAAGGTTAAATGAAAACCAACTGTGAGATCTGGGTGATTTTAAAATCTTGAATTTTGTAATCCATATGTGTTTTGATTTGTATTGTTATTAATTATTGTTATGCTATGTGGCTAGATCAGTGTTTCTCAAACTGTGGGACAGGACCCATGAGGTAGGGCAGAAGATTTAGTCGAGCGGGTTAATGCCTCCATTTGCCTGAAGATAAGAGCTGAAGATCTGAAGGTCGCCAGTTCGGGACATCCGGAAGTCTCTGTGAGTGGCAGACCTCGTTAATTGCGACTGATTAACAGCTAAGCTTCGGCTGCCTTGTGTGAGGGGGAGTTGTGCCGAAGTTCAGCCACTTCTCTGGAAGCCGTTTATCAGCCAGCAAGAAGACAAAACGGGTGGCCAGAAAGGAGGACTAAATCCAGAAAGATCCATCTGTATGTATGTAGTTCTTGAAAGATAGAACATTTCTGTAAAAATTGTAAAAACCTTCGGGTTTCTGAATAAAGTCTGCCTATGCAAACCGCCTTGAGTTATAGTCATTAGAGAAATCTGGTGACCTAAGAAAGGCGGTATATAAATCCAAGTATTATTATTATTATTATTATTATTATTATTATTATTATTATTATTA
>JAJKFI010000056.1:4215370-4249723 GCA_029204185.1 Lerista edwardsae | reverse complement strand
TGTGTGTGTGTGTGTGTGTGTGTGTGTGTGTGTGTGTGTGTGTGTGTGTGTGTGTGTGTGTGTGATGTAAGATTGGGCTATATATTGTCCAAAAAGAAACTGTGAAGAGAAGAACAAAGGGAGAAGCCTGAAATAGAGAATGGATACTGATAGCAAGTACACAGGTGATGCTGGTTAATATTTAGATCTTGATTAAGGGCCCAATCTGTTCTCAGTAGCACCAGTGTACAACTGGCTCTGGGTGACATGAATGTGCAGTAAAACGTGCACACTCATGGCACCCAGAGAACAAGGAGCGCCCGAGGGCAGTTGCCCAGAGGAACAGCGGTGCCAAAATGATGACCGCTACAGGTGCTAAGGCAGCCGCTGGAGGCTCCTTGGGGCAAGAGAGTTTTTGCTTCCTAACCCTGGGTAGAATGCAGCTGTCAGCAATGGTCTCTTTGGGTCTGCATCTGCAAGGAGGCCTATGTCGAGCTGATTGGCCAGGGAGGGAGCACAAGATACGGTGGCAGAGGCTGTTGTTATCTCTACCCCATCCCAGGTCTGAACCTCCCCTCCTTCCATCCTCCCCCTGCCCAGTTCAACCCCCTCCCCACCTCCCCCAACCCCAAGAAGCCTCACTACCGAGCAGCAGGGAAACTTACTGCCACCTGCTTACTTACCCCTGCTAACTGGGCAAGAGGCACTTTTCCAAGTGGTGTTCCTCTTATATTTAGCAGGGGGAGAGTAATTGTCTTTCTAGTAGCTGTTGCTGTTGGTCTGCCTTTTTTCTTTCTTTCTTTTTTTAGATTATGAGCCCTTTGGGACAGGGAGCCATTTAACTTTACTATTATTACTATTTGCCTGTAAACCCAGTGGTGGGATTCAAATAAATTAACAACCGGTTCTATGTCCTTCAGGGCGGCCTTCAGGGCCACCCGCTGCCTTTCTTCCCTCTCCCAACCTAAAATTAGCAACCGGTTCTGCAGAACTGGTGAGAACTGGCTGAATTTCACCACTGTGTAAACCGCTTTGTGAACTTCCGTGTTGAAAAGCGGTATATAAGTACCTGTTGATTGATTGATCTGCTCCTCAGTTATTTCTTGGCATGAAGGCTCAGCAACAACAGGCCCTCGCCCAGCTCAGGTGCTCCTTGTTTTCTGGGTGCCACAATGTGCTTTATGAATGTGCAATGCTTTAATGCTGTTCCTCTGGGCACCGAGGTACCATAGGATTGGACTGCCCATACATAGCCTATTCTTAACCTGCACCCCTTTTGTAGAACATATTTAAATATGTAGAACTTATTTATCCCAGGTGGAATTCTCACTGACAATGCCTTCTCTCTGACATCTAATTGTCTCTGAGGGGTAAGTGTTACTGTATGGAAAATATTTATTCCTATGAGTCCCCACTTGCAGTCTGAAATGGTACAGCCCAGACACCGGTTTACAATCTCAGTGAGGGCATTCAGTTATACATCCAGCAGAACTTGAATTACAGTCCTGCAGCCTAACTGTGTGGACACAACGCAAGAGGGAGATTTCATTGTCAGCAAATGTGTCAGCACCATTGTAGAATGAAAAATAGCACCACATCTTTGGGCATTTTAAGTGATATCCTTCTGTTTACACTATTAGTTCAATCAACATTACTTTGCTTCTTGCTAAAATAATGACAAGGAGAGAACGTTTGCTCAGACTGTCTGCAAGAAGAGGGAAATGATGTTGGCTGTCGAATGGCAGGAAATTATGTTGACTGATAACAAATATAATTAGTTCTGAATTATTTTGGTTGTTATCACAATCATTCCAGGAATGCAAAAAAATCTTCCAACTTTTTCCTTTTTTCCCTAAACCACACTTCTTTATCTTCGTTTCCCCTCTTCCCTTTTTCATCCATGGCATCCTGAATGCAGGCAGGAGAGAAGCAGTGATAATGCGGTTCGTCAAAAAGGCAGCCAATGTAGCTGGCAACTGAAGTAGCTTGATGAAGGCACTTGCCAAGGGTGCTCCTGGCCCCACTGTTCCACATGTATGGCCATGTGGAAGCTGTGACAAGTGCTGCCTTGTACCAACTTGGGCAGGTTTCCCAACTATGCTCTGTCCCGGAGAAATTTGATCAGGCTACTGTCGTTCATGCACGGGTAACGTTGTGTTTGTGTTTTGTGTTTTGTTAAAACACAAATGTGTTTTTTTGGGGGGGTTGCTTCTAAATCAATTGCGAGCTATACAGCAGCAATTTTCAACTTTTTTCATCTCATGGGATACTGGCAAGGTGCTAAAATTGTGAAGGAACATTATCGGGTTTTTTGACAATTGATAAGGCTCACCATGCTGCTGGTGGGGAACATGTGCGATCCTTCCTGACTCCAAAAGCGGTCCAAACATGCTTTACTGTGTCCCTTGTGCCAGCCAAACTTTGTTGGCCTAACTGTGCCGCCTAACTTCAGGTTAGGATTGTGCTCTAAATAGAAGACGACCATTCAGGGGTCAGGAATTCAAAAAGCTTGAAGAAATTAGCATTATTTGATACTAACATATATAATCAACTTTTTAAAAAAATGAATAGGAGAAAAATAGCTGTGGAGGGTTTTTTTTAATCACAGGTGTACTTTGTATTGCAGCAACAGAAATGGATTGTATCATTGCATAAGTATTGTATATCAGATCCACAAATTACAGGAAAAATCATACATGGCAATCAACATGAAACTTACATTCAAAAAGGCAGCCCTGTGTCAAGCTTTCCTTCTTTCCTTTTAATGTACAAGATCACACACACCATATTCTAATCTTATCAAATCATGTATTTTCTTGGCCCCCCTGAGCTTCAGCCAATGGTCACCAAACTCTCAACCACTGGGCACTAAAACAGTGGTTTCCATCCAGACTAGCGCTTACCATTCTGCTGCAGAGTGCACCAGACAACCACCCAAGCTCTGGGTAGTCGCATTTGTAGCCTACTGCCCCAACAGGCTTTGTGCCCAGATTCCAGGCAGACCTGACTGTGCAGAGCAGGGGCACCAACTTGCTTGGAACATTGGGGGTGCTGAGTAGCCACACACCCTGACGTAACCACACCCAACATAGCGATGCTCCCTAATCATGCCCCTGATGTAGCCACACACCCTGACATAGCCACACCCCCTGTCATCG
Source organism: Lerista edwardsae (assembly GCA_029204185.1). Classification (NCBI taxonomy): domain Eukaryota; kingdom Metazoa; phylum Chordata; class Lepidosauria; order Squamata; family Scincidae; genus Lerista; species Lerista edwardsae. The sequence continues at coordinate 4,246,586 of JAJKFI010000056.1, read as the reverse complement.
TGGCTAGGAAGAGGCTGCTTTGCATCGTGGCACCCCCATGTTTGGCGCTGGGCCAGGAGCGCGCCTGTTCGTCGGAGCGGTCAAGTACACTCCACAAGGGCCCACCCGGCCCAGCAGCGAAAAGGCCGAGCCGAGGGCAGCGCGAGCGTGTGCAGTGGTCACATTGAAATCCAGCCAATGAGATCCTTCTGGGCATGCTCACGCTGCCCTCAGCTCGGCCTGACCGCTCCAACAAACAGGCACGCTCCTGGCCCAGCGCCAAACATGGGGGTGCCGCAATGCAAGGCAGCCCCTTCCGAGGCTAGGGTGGGCGAGCAAGCCAGCCTTGATCATCATGGTCTGGGCTCGGAAGAGGCTGCCTTGCATCGCAGCACCCCCATGTTCGGCGCTGGGCCAGAAGCGCGCCTGTTGGAGCGCCTGACCATTGGAGCGCTCAGGCCAATCCAAGGGCAGCACGAGCATGCACAGTGGTCATGTTGCGATCGAGCCAAAGAGCTCCTTCCCAAGGCACCAGCGGCACCTCGGGAAGGAGCTTATTGGCTCGATTGCAACGCTACCACTGTGCATGCTCGTGCTGCCCTCAGATTGGTCTGTTCGCTGCTGGGCTGGGCGGGCCCTTGCAGAGCGCGCCTGACTGCTCTAACAAACAGGCATGCTCCCTGCCCAGCGCCGAAATGGGGGTGCCACGTTGTGTGGGGGTGTCGAACATTGGGGGTGCGGAGCATGCCCCCAAAATTATTGACAACATACCAGCACCCATGGAGTTGGCGCTACTGGTGCAGAGGGTCTCTCTGTAGCCTTTGAGTGGTCTTCTCGTGAGCAGTGCTGCAGAACAGTGAGGAGGAAGCTTGCGCCGGGTTTGGCTTCCAGGCTGGGGTTTGGTGAATACTGGTGTAATGGCAGGGAAATGTATAATGTGATGCTGGAAAAATGAGGCAGAGGCAGGTTGAGACATGGAGAGACTTGGAGATGCCAATTTCAGTGGCATCCATGTGTTCTGTACAATGTTTATACCACCCTATTTTTTCAGCCTATGAAATTATTAGAATTTAATAATTTTAAAAGAAAATTAAAACACTATTTTATGGTTATATGTGCTTCAGTTATATGAGTTCCATTTATTGGTGGATGCATCCCATAGTTGACCAGATGCCATTGGGAGAAGATAAATGGTGCAATCACCTTTTTCCTTGCAAAGTATTTTAAAGGAGTCTCTAAGGGCGCAGTCCTAAACTGAGTTAGGCCAGGATAAATTAAACCAACAAAGTTTGGCCAGCACAAGGGACACTGTAAAGTATGTTTGGACCACTCTCCGAGTCAGAGAGGCCAGCACACAGACGTGAGCCATCTGTACTCCCTGACTCCAAGAGTAGTCCAAACACGCTTTATGGTGGCCCTTGTCCTGGCCAAGCTTTGCTGGCTTAGTTTATGCCAGCCTAACTCCGGTTTAGGATTGCACTCTAAAATGTAGCATTATGAAAGCAACAAGGTACTTAATTCTAGTGGCTTATTATACGGGAAATGAGTGTTTGTGTTCAGAAAACCATGTTAAAAGCAGTGCAGATACTTCTTGTCAAACCCATTTTTGCTTACTCTTGATGCCTTTGGAAGCTTCAAGGGTCACCCAGCTTGAATAAGTCACCTAAGCCTGGGAACCAGCCAACTAATGTTAATGTTCTATCAATGTCTCCTGATCGACGGCAATCGATGAGAGAAGCTTAAAAAGAATAATTAGAGGCAATGCCAAAGAAAGACTCTGAGTACAGTGGAGTACAATAAAGCTCATTAGTGGGCTTCAGAGGCCAGTGTCCCTTGCCCTTGGCAGTTCTAGTGGTCCCCAGCTTCCTTTGTCTGGGCTTTGAGCCATAGGAACTGGAAGGTTGAAGGCAGAATTGTGTATTCAATTCCTTTGCTGCTTTTGGCCGGCATGAACTGCTGGCAGCACACAGCAGTCATTTGTAAAAAGGCATTCATTGATGTGATTGGCTGCCTTGTTCCGCTCCATACAGCCAATTGCAAGTCATCAGAGAGTTCACAGGCAGTCTTCATTGGCTCCCAATTAGTTTCAATTCAGGATGTTGGTCTGAAGACTGCAGAGGTCTCCATGATTTGTTGGTGCCTTGTTCAGTGGTGTAGCTAAGGCACCTGCTACTTGAGATGTTGTAGCCCCCCTCCATGACAAGAATCAAATTTACTTAAGTAAGTAAATAAAATGTTTTCTGGCTATACCTTTTGATAGAATACAGCTATTCCTACAAAGTTTCTTTCACTGCGTTCTGCATTAAATTACCTTTCCAATGATATATAACATGATGTTATTAGTTGTACTTATCAAGGTTTTCACAATTTTGGCCACTAATGTCAAGCTTAGCTTGTTGCCCCCTTAACGTTTGTTGCCCAGTGCAATTGCTTCCTCAGGACACCCCTTAGCTATGCCACTGGCCTTGTTATTTCAGAGGTGAATTAGACATTTTTCCCCTGATGCATTTTACATAGAAAAGGCCCTTTGGGTAGGGAGGAAGAGAATTTGGAGCAGGGAAATCGGGGCACCAACTCTTTGCTTTCCACAGTTTCTCTGCTCTGAATCAGTGTAGAGACACTGTTGTGGTGATGACAAGTCTGACACTGGGTAATCCAGCGAGCCGCTGCCCCATGGACTGGGATTCCACAGTGGGTGCAATGTGTTTCTACCTACTTACAGAGCATGCAAATAGGCATTAAATTACCGGACAGGCCCTTTGTAGTGTACAAGCCTTTCGATCGATCAACCCATTGCAATTGCAAGCATTTGCTAACATATGATTGCACAGAGGGAGGTGTAATTAGACTTTTGGGAGGAAGTAAATGGGGTGGTTGCGATGCCACTCCAGATGAGTTACCTGTTCCTTCCTCTGTAGCGCACCACTTTATTTTTTTGGCATTTTGAAACAGGGCCCCCCCTCAGATAAATATGTGTCAAAGTGTTCCCATATACCTGAACTGAAATCAGCGTGCTTGCCCACCGATGGGACTGAAAGCGTAATTTTTACTTTGCACTATGGTGCACTGTCCATGGTGCTGTGTATCAATTTCTATGGAAATGTTGAGAAAAAGCTACCTTTACCCCTGAAAATCTTAAAAAACCCATTGTTCACTGAGCACACAGCTTGCTTACTTCAGGAATTTGCAGAAGGGGGCCTTAGAGTGCAAATGCTGAAGTAAGAAGTTCATTCTTGCAAAACTGAAATTTTGGCATAGCTTTGACTGCTGCTAGGCTAAATTAGGTGTTTTGAAGGTTTCTGCTACTTCTGCTGCTTGTTTTGCACCCCCTGTAATGAGCTGGAGACAGAATTCTTCTGGACTTTCTGTGACCTTTCTCTGCTTTATAAACATCTTGGGGAAAAAAACTCTATTTTTTCATAGAGCTGGCTTCTGCACCTTATAGTTCTGCAGCTTATAGTTCAGCTATACTAAGCCAAACCTGAGTTCACCTTTTGAGGTTCCCTCCCACCCCAGCCCTAGAACAAGCTGTGAACAGTTTGAAGAAAAAAAGTATCTTTCTCATTGATTTGTCTTCTCAATGAGAAGCACCTAACTGTTCTGCTCCCACAGTACAGAGGCAAGAAATAACCTTTCATATGTGAAACATAAGAACATAAGAACAGCCCTGCTGGATCAGACCAAAGGCCCATCTAGTCCCACTTCCTGTATCTCACAGCGGCCCACCAGGTGCCCCAGGGAGGCATGAGACAACAAGATGCTTGCATCCTGTTGCCACTCCCTTGCACCCGGTACCAGTAGCCCTCCACCTTTGTAAGGAGGTTGCACAATCCATCATTGCCTATAGCCCACGATGGGCCTTTCCTCCACAAATCTGTCCAATCCCCTCTTAAAGGCATCAAGACCAGACGCCATCACCACCTCCTGTGGCAAAGAGTTCCACAGATTAACTACCCGCTGGGTAAAAAAAATACTTCCTTTTATCTGTTTTAACTCTCCCAACCCTCAGTTTTAGCAGATGCCCCCTGGTTCTGGTATTTTGAGAGAGGGAAAAGAACATCCCTTTATCGACTCTATCCCTTCCATGCATAATTTTGTATGTCTCAATCATGTCCCCCCTCAGGCACCTTTTTTCTAGGCTGAAGAGCCCCAAACGCTGCAGTCTTTCTTCATAAGGGCAAAAAAAGCAAAGCCATCAATCCCATCTCCCACCCTACTATGAGAAACATGACTCTTCAGTAGCTATTGGACTGTGTCCAGGTGCTGATTTGGAGGAATATTATTTGAATCTTATTCTGTGTTCTTGCACCATTGACAAGACTGATTGTCAGTAAGAGTGGTCACCTGATTTTCTAAATGGCTTGCAAATTCTCAGTGATTAGAGGAATGAATAGGAGAGCTTTATCTAGATTTTTTTTGTCCCTAAAGATGCTATCCATGGTAATTGTCCTAAATAGCTTTGGGAAGAGTAAACTATAGGAGAACATTATGCAGATTTCTGCCCATTGTAACTGTCCTCACCTGGCTAATCTCATCACCTAGCTGGTAATCTCATCACCTAGCTAAATGCCTGTCTTCACAATCAACCATCAGGGCCACTCAGGTAAACACACCCACTCTAGAAATTAGTAAAAGATTCTCACCTACAGCTGCAAGTGTGATAATGAAATGTGAATATCTACCTAAACAAATGCACTTGGGGAACAAAGGAGAAGGAATATTCTTTATTTCTTTATTTGACAGTTAACATTTTGTTTTCCATTTCTCCAAGGACTTCAGGATTGTGTAGACAATCCTTCCCTCAGCAACCCCGTGAGGTTGATGAGGCAGGTCATTATTGATCTTAAGTTCATACAGCCTTATGATACAGCTTTATCTTGGAGTTGCCTTCTAATGTTTTGTGTCAGCTATCTAATGTTTTGTGGAGGAGAGTATAAAAAATATAATTTATTCACAGTCTCTAAACTTACCTGCAACCTGCAAAAACTAAAGGCAAGACATATCAGAACATTAGAAATTACACAGGACAAAGGTTGGGAGATATGTGTTTCCTTTATGTTTTCATCTAACTTGTCCCCCAAAGTAAAAAGATAGTTAGCCTACAAAGAAACACAGTCTGAATGGAAGTAGACGTGCAAAGTCCCATTGGTGCATTTGCCTGCCAATTATTTAAAAAATTATTACAGGTTCTAATTGTACCTGAAAGCTTTAAAGTTGACTCAGTGAGAAAGGTTAGCCCCTGCCCTAACACAGGAAGCCAAAATAGCAATTTTCATTTCAGATTTGGGGGCCCCCAATCAGATTCAGAAACGACCCCCCATAAAACAAAAAAACCCCAAAGTTCTGCCCCTGTTTCTTAAATGATGACATGGGTGGACAGTCAAAACAACTGTACCTCTAAAAAGTCTATCCTTACACTGTTTACAGTGCAAGTTTCAGGTCATTTGGTGAAGCCACTTGGAGAAGCAATCTCTTGGAGAAGCAATCTCTAAATCATAAATTGGTGGTCAAATGAGCCGATGGGAGGGAACAGGTTTTTAAAAGGATGGCTATAATTGAAACAGTGACAACTCCTCCACCTTATCAAATTTATGGATGTAACCTAATACATTCTATGCATCAAAGAAAAAGGGAAAGAACACAAATAGACCTAACCCCATCAACTACATCAAAGCCTGTAGATTTCAGAATGAGGAAAAATGATTAAAATGTGAATCAAATATGTACAGGTTTTTTAAGGTGCGTAAAATAATATATCCTCTAGTGTAATATAACATGCATGGCAAAAATGTTCGCCAGTATTCTCCTTTCTATGTTCCTCTGATAACACTGTACTTGATCTACTTTCATATTTTCTGCCTAAGATAAGCAGTGTCTTTGCTAGCAAACTACAGCCCCTATTTTGCTCTATAGTTATGCCCTGTGAAAAAAAAAGTTGAGATTGTGCATAGCTATAGTTGCCATTGTTATGGGCTGTAGCCCTTTACCTTGGACTCTAGACATTAAGGGTGCAATCCTAACCAAAGGGGAAAGGGAACAGGGAGTAGGGAGAGTTGAATATTGCGGAAAAGGATGCAGAACTGACCAGAACATCTACGTGCAGCATGCAAAAATCTGCGGCTCCTGTTTAAAACATTCCAGAACATGTTCCATAGGCTTTCACATATTCCAAGTGTGCATTTTCACTTCTGTCTGGTCAAGATCAGTTGATTCAGGAATTTAGGACCTAATCCACGTGCAATCACATGCTAAAACCTGCACAGACCAAGGCAACTGCTATGGCTAGATGTGGGAGAAAACAGTTGTATTTTTTCATGGATTTCAACGTTTTCCAAGGGAAAGCAGAAAGCAGTGGTATGTGCTTTTATTCAAAATTTACATTATAAATTATAATAACTTTAAAAGTATGCTAAGTCGGTGTGATGTCCATCTGTCATGGGGCGGTGCGGACCCGCCCACAGGGCCTGTAGGCACAGTGCCCCGCTTGGGGATCTGGTGCGGGGTCCCAATAGACAGCTGGCAGATGGAGAGTGGCACCCGAGCCATGGGGAGGGGTCGGAAGCACCAGCCATCTGTCAGCAGGGAGGCACAATGGGGCTACAAGCCAAATGGCTTTACACAGAGAGTAGGGGCCCCAGTCCTGCAAGTGCTGAGAAAGGGGCTGGGGCTGAGGCACACCCCCAAGGAGGAGCTGGGGGGTGGAGCCCAGGGGTGGGATCCGGAAGGAGTGGAACAGCTGGCTGGCTCATAATGAACAGGGCAGCTGAAGAGAGAGAAGGCTTTCTTCCCTGTGGCTGCAGCACAGGGAGGGTGGTTGGATGGATGAGGCAGAGGCCTTAACCTTGCTCAATCTGTACCTGGCCCTGAAGGGGTGTGGGCTACCCTGCCCCTGGGTTTTGGGAACTGGCTAGGAAGACTTCCTGAGATGGGGCCCACCCAGGGTTACCCCCAGCCCGGTCCTCCATCAGGAGGTAGAGGCAATGGCCTCAAAGGGGTCAATGGGAATCCTCGAGGGGGATCCAGAGAGATGGCCCCAGTGGGCAGGGCAGGCCTTGATGAAGAGCAACGGGGGGCCAGACACCATTTTATGTGAACAGCAACTGGGGCCTGCGATGTAACAAGGTCCCATGTGTGTGAAACATCTGACCCGAATAAATTGCCTCGTCTAATCTGCTGCGTCTACGCCTCTTTCAGATCAACGAAAGGGAGCCACTTTTACGACCGGGTGAGCCGGTCTTTTGTAGAGGTGATTTAATCGGGTAAGTACTTTTATATTCATCAGGCCCTGTTATGTCACAGAGTTCAGGGCAAAGGCTCTCAGAGAGTTGCACCCTTTTCGGCACCTGGATCCCAAGCAGCCCCCATCGTCTGATCCTTCTCAGGTGCACAGAGCGTCGTCTGGAGCTGGGTAGGCCTTATGGAAGCATTCAGTTGGGGTAGAGTATGCTTGCCTTCTCAGGAGGGTGCCAATGTTACCATGGTTGGTCAATGCCACGGGGCTGTAGCCACCAACAGCAGTGATGTGGGATTCCCACCCTGTGGGCCAGGCCACATTGCGGCCTGGGAAGCTGCCCTCTTGCCCAGGGGTCAGCCACCCCCTCCTTGGGTCCCAGGGAGGGAGCCCAGGTCCTGCCCTTGCTGGGGTGTTTGGGGGCCTCCAGGGCCCCCTCAGGGTCAGGGTAAGATCATAGCCTGCAAAGAGAAGGAGGTCCACAGCCTCCCAGGGCCATTCTCTCGCAACTACCCCATACTGGCCAAATTCCTGCAGGAAATCTCGTAAGGTTTTCTGTGCCCCCCCCCAGACCAACATGTGTTGGGTTTCCCTAGGCACCTGTGCAGCCTGTCTGAGACCTCAAAAGGCTTTGGCACACACCACCCTCTCCTCACCTGGCACCAGGGCTGTTAGGACCACTACAGCAGGCACACGGCTCCCCGCCACAACTCTGGGGAGCCCACCTCCCTGCCCATGCCCACCCACAACCTGGACCCTGGAAGGAGACTGCCGGAACAGCCACCCAGCGGCCGCAGCCTCGCACCCCAGCTGACTGCTGTGCTCCTGGGGTGATAGTAGGTGATATAGGTGGTATAGTGTCAGCAGATGAAGCCACAGTTATTAGCAGTGGTGTCTTCCACAAATGAACAACCGGAACGCTGGGCGGGACGTAGGCGGGACTTCCACATGATTGGCAGCCTGTCCGTAGCGTTCCGCAGCTGTCCTGGCCTTGGGGGGGGCTCCCGCTCGCCGCGGGGGACAGGTGACAATCACGCCGGGTGCCTGGGCGAGCAGCAGTGGGGCGCGCTAACCAGGGGCAGCCCCCCCGAGGCCAGGACAGCTGCGGAACGCTACGGATGGGCAGCCAATCATGCGTATGTCCCACCCAGCGTTCCGGTTGTTCATTTGCGGATAACACCACTGGTTATTAGCCATTCACCACCCCCACCATTAATTAAATGCTAAATAAAAACCAGCATTGTTTTATTTTTTGCAGACTTTGGGGTGTTTTGTTTTGTTTTACAAAAATGAATAGTGCAGAAAGTGGTGTAGTGTGTTTTTATTTCATTATCACCATTTTCTCCCTCCTCTAGCAATGGCACATGCTGATCTATGATGCAAAGTAGATGAAAACTTTAGCCCAGAAGACTGAAACTGTAGGAGGAAGATACATAATGCAGTGATGCTATTGGCCTTGTGATCAGCACAGAAGATTGCATGGAAACCATTTGTAAGTCCCAATAAAGCCCCAATGCATGCTCCAATGAAGAAAATGAATTCCAAAGAGTGATAGATTCACACTACAATCCATATGAGGGAGCATGAATAGGGCTACATCAAATCACTGAATCAAAACTCAGCATTACTATAAAACAACACATCAAGAAGTATTTCCTAATCCAGTCTTCATGGTTCCCTGTCCCAGGTGGGAATCTATGCTTGGAATCTGCTTTCACCCTTGCAGGATCAGCAGAACATTGTTCACCCTTGCTCAGTATTGCCCATGGACAGCCATTCATAATCACTGGAAGATGGATGCATTTTATTTTCTCCTTTAAATCCCAGAAATCTGCCCTGTTTCAGCCAGATATGAAGATAAAATATATTGGTTGGTGAGCTATGACAAGGCTACAGTAAGGACACCGGCTGCCGGCATGATACATTTGCTCGTCCAGAACCTTCCAACCTTTCACAGGTGCTTGTGTTGTAATGAAGACAAATACATCAATTTATTTCTCCAGGTTTTAAAGAAGGTAAAAATAGAGCCATTACAATTAAAGATCCCTTCTGGCATTTATTTGTATATTACCTTTCAGCCACATCCTGGAATATTGGTTCAAGGTCAACATTTTCACACAGGATTTGGTCTGTATTAATGGAGAGAGGTCCAGAGTAAAGTATAAAACCAAAAAGAGCCACCGACCACTGCATTCAACAGTAGCAAAATCTCTGGAATAAGAAAAATGGCTGCCATGAAGGAAACAACGTAGAGTGTTAAGATCATGGAGGTATAATTTACATGGAGAAGCCATGACATCACATACTTGAAGCCATGGGTATAAACTGAGATCATTGCCGCGAAGGAGGATTGCCGCCGTGGAGTCACGAATCAAAATCTCCCTGCCCGTGTGAAAAAGTTAATCTCAACGTCTTTAATCATGCCTGCGTGTTCTGCATACGGGTGCGCGAATCGCTGGACGAAAAATGGGGTTACTTTGTACAGGTAATTAAAATCATTGTGATTTGTTGCTACAGAAAAATATTACTTCATAAAGTATGCAGCCCTTCACAAACTGAAGTAGATATGAAGAAATAAAATAAAAATAATAATATGTAATATTTTCGAAATTCTGAACATTAACAGAATTTGTTTTGGGGGGGGCGGGGGTGAGTGTAGAAGTTTAAAAAAATACTCTTAATAGCCTAGAAGTAAAAAAGAATTACTCTCATATTGACAACTAATTGTGTTATACATTGAGAGATTTTAATGTAATTTTCCTACATATTTATCTAATTTTTGCCCACCCTCCCCTTTTTTTCTTTCCTTCCCATTCACACTTTATTTTTGGTTGTGTAGATTTCAAAAAATAAGTCTGTCAAAACAGTGCAATCCGAGTTTAAATAGACAGCAAGTGGCATTTCATCCGGTATGTTCAGTAATATAATTACGCGGAATTAAACCTTGGAATTGCATATTAACTCATAATTAGGTTACCAATGATGTTTCTACACGATCACACGTTTTTATTTTGGTAAGTTTTTACTTCAGGAGTAAACTATTAAGTCCTAAAGATCACGCGAAAACCAATCTGAAATGCTTGGAATCAGCATTGTTTTGAGTATAATTACGTCACCGCTAAGCCCGCCCTGTAGCTTCACTTCTTCCCTATCTAACTGCATAGGCACGGCCACCCCCTGGTTAAGATGCCTAGAAATATGCCAAGAGCAAAAACAAAAGAAACCCTGAGGAAACCTGCTAGAGAAAAGATCCCTAAAAGATCGTTTTCAATTGCCCCAGAGGGAAAAATATAAAAATAAACATTCTTGGGGTTCCTTAGAATTGTTGTTTTGTTTGCCTGAGCTGCTTGCTCCGTACTCCCTTGAGGCTTGCATCTCAGAAACATCCCCTTTCTCCCTAAACATTTCACAGATCTTAGTACACAAAGATAGCCAATGTTAGTCTTTATTTTAAGAAGCTGACAGCCCAGTTTTATCACCCTCCATGCTACAGTATGCCGCCATGCCAATGGAACACGGAGCACAAGGGGGGGGTGGGCAACCACAAGCAGGGCAATAGTACCCTATTTGGCTGAGTAGGCTGAAGCCTAGGGGCCCCACAGGGACAAGGGCCCATCAAGGTGGCATGTTGAGGAATCAGCCTAATGTATGGGTCTCCAGATCTGGCCCCTGGAGACTCCCCATCCAGCCAGCCAACTCTCCAGCTGGCAAGAGACTACAGCAAGTCTGACCTTGAAAAGGTGAGGCTTGCAGAGCTCTCCAAGAACCACCTGGGGCAAGCCAAGAACCTCCAGGGATTGAGATGGGCTGTAGGTGGAGGCTGCATAACTGGGGAGCTTCCATGCAAGCCTAGGTCCGGTTTTTTTCCCTTTGGAAAACTTAGAAGTGCCTGGCTTCTCCGTTCCTTGTCCCTCAGAGTTCTGCCTGTGTTTCTTCTGTTTTAGGAGTGGAGGTGGGTGGGGAGCTTCCATGCAAGTCTGGGTTCATTTGTGAGGAGAAGTCCACCTGTGGCTGGATTGCTTAAGGTTGGGGGTTGGCTGCAAAGATGGGCGTGTGTGTGTGTGTTGTAACAAGGCAATAGATGTAATGGGGAAAAGTGCTGCATTAGCTGAGCTGCAGAGGCCTTAAGGGGGAAGGAGAACCATGCTTGCCCGCCCATCCAACAGGGGCTTCCATTTAGTGAGGCAGAAGCTTTCCTGAAGAGTTTCGGAGGGGCCTCAAAATGTTTGCAAGCCTGGGGCCTGGCAATGATTAATACAGCCCTGACCCCAAGGCCAACAAGAGGCAAGTAAAAAGATTTTTTTCTTACTGCCCATGGGTCTCCTTGGTCTCAGGCTACCTATGTAGCTGGCTTATGTGCAAAGATTGGAAGGGGGCAAAGTGGGCTGGAAAATGGAGGGTAGGATCTGGCATGTGAGTTTGCTGCTAAGTTCCTCCCCTTCCAGCCCCTGCCCTCTTCTGTCCTTGCCCCAAGGTTCTCCTATGGCCTGCCTCACCACCATCTTACCTGGACCTGCAGAGAATCCGGGTGAGCCCAGCACACACAAGCAGAGCCACTGGCCACAGCATGACTTTTCGCACCATTGCAACTGTGCTGGTGAGATCCGCTGTGGTAGGGCCTATGAGCCATAATTGAAAGAGTTCAATAGTGCATCTAACAGGCCAATCTTATCCCCCCACCATTCTCCATGATGCACTGCTTCCAATTTTGGGAGGGAGGGGAATCCAGAAGGCCAACCAGAGATAGTTTTTACTTAGCTCTGGGTAGGCCTTGTGGCTGCCTATAGTTCTCCTTGAACCCACACCAGCTATATATATCTTGTGTTAGTCTAATGAGGGAAAGTTGGTGGGTGGCCTGAAAAAGAGGAGAATTGGATCCTGGTGTAAGACACTATTACCAGGATCCTCCCTTCCCATACTGAACTGCCCCTGCCCTGCCCTGCCCTCCTCATTCCAAAATTGCCCTGAACCTTCCCCTCTTTGCCCATGACACATCACCACCACCTTACTGTGCAATATGGTAACTCTGTGGGGGCAGATGTGCACAGCAGCCAATGCTTTGAGTTGGTGGCTCTGAAAGGCCCGGAAGTGGCAGGTTGTTTGCATCATCACTGGGGATTTTACAACAGTGGAACTGAATAAAAGGCCCATAGGATTGGGCTGTAAGACTAACCAAAATGATTTTATTGAAAGAGAATGAGCTTTCATAGGCAGTTACCTTCTTTATCAGAAGTTAGGGTAGAATTATAGGCTATAGGTCAGTTGGTAGAATGTTTGTATTCAGCCTTCCTCAATCTCTAAAGTTCACTAGCCTTATGAACTATATATCAGAATCAAAATGTTTTACTGCTCAGCTGAACTCCAAAAATGTGGATAGTTCCAATGAGCCAGTTTTCATCATCAGATTTGGAGAGAGAGTCTTTCAGAAATTTTAAAACTGAATTGAAAGCCATTCGGGTTGCCTGGTTCTGGCCTGAGGGAAGGTTACTGAAATCAAATTAGCATTTTTAAAACAGACTTAGAACATGAATTTAGAAGCACAGGTTAAGCATGACAGGGTCAGGTGGGCAGAATTGTCTTCCCCTTTCCATGCTCTCTGATTGCACATTTGATTATGCATTTTTAAAGCAGCATTGTTTACTTTCCAAATACCTTTTGGATGCTATATTAATCTTCCACTTTTTCACCAAGATGTTATACGAAGCATAGCTTAAAATAGTAATTCAGCTTTCAACAATAGGCTGCAACCCCTGTGAAAGAGATCCGATTTCTCTCAGCGATTGAGAAAATCTCCCTAGAATTTCATTCACAGAGATTCAGCTCATCAGTCATCACATCTTTTTCTTCTGTGGCACACAAAATGCAAGGAGAAGGGATGATCTTTTCATAAATTATGGAGGGTTTGATTTTCTGCAGTGGATCAGTAAGGGCTCCTATTATATAGAATGCACATCTTCTTGATGAATATTGTGATTATTATTGTATTAGTCTCTGCCAGGGATGCACCCGAGTTATGTAGATATTTATTTGAGCAATAGCAAGGTCAGTAAACAGAGAAGTTTAGCACAGTGACAAAAGCAGAGAGGGATTGTGAGTTTGACCAAGTTGAACAGCAGACTCTGGCACAATTGTTGAGGCAGCAGGAAGGCAAGATTCTTCAAGACTGCACCCTTTAGAGCCCAGGGAGAAAAGACATTGTTAAGCAATTTTCTTGTTTCTACTAGCAGACCTTGAAGTAGAAATTAACGAGTGGTGGTATTCTCTTCCACCCAATCCCCCTGTTCATTTGCATTCATTTGCATATGAATGCCCAGCTAATTGTTTTGAAGTAACAATTAAGAGAACAATAGAGGATAGAAAAGGGACTCCAGGCAGCAACTGACACCTGGGAGTCTGTATTTAAAAAGCTTTTACATATTTGAATTAAAAATAGACAAAGAACAGAAACACATGGGCATAAATTCATTACTACCCAAAGAAGGGGAGAGAATGAGAAAGAGAAAAGAAGTGGCACTTGCTACCACTGTGTAACAGTTCCAAACAAGGCATTACACATTCTGCCAAGATGGTGGACTGTTTTTTTTTTCACAATGCAAAAAGTTTTATTTTGCACTCCAAACCTTCGCACATCCCTGTGTGTCCCCATCCAATACCTTATATAAGAAACGTAGGAAGAAACCAATGCTTGACTCAAAACACCAGTGGTGTTTCTACAGGGGTAGGGGCAAAATGCTAAGTGTTGCCGGAGCCTGAGCTCTTGTATAACATGGCCGCTCCCCCTCACATTCAGAGCCACTCATGGCTGGAAGAGCAAAACCTCTGAGCCAGTGAATGGCTCTGAAGGCAAGGGGGACTGTCCACTTTACACAGGAGCTTAGGCTCCTGCAACACTTAGCATTTCCCCCCTGTTGGAATGCCACTGCACAACCCCATCATCTGATCCTCTCTCAGCCCACCTCCCCTCCATTCCCAGGTATCTTATAACTCTCTGGGTTAGTTCTCATTGAAGTCGGAAACATGTGTCTGCCCTATACCGGTGCAGTCTTGGAAGAGCTCCCATGATTAAATGTATGAACTTCAATACAAAAACCAAACCAAAAACAGCCCTTCTGCATAGCAAACATGCATGTCGTGGCACTTTCTTCCTTGCATGGAACCTTCCAGTGTATTGGAACACCTTCTTTCCATGGGGAGCATTCTTTTATGTGAGGCTTCACCAGCAATGTGGTAGGTCAAACCAGATATGCCATTAACTGCGCCATTAATGTAAGTCTTTTTTTTCCCTTCATGAAAATCATACCCATGGGAGACAATCAGGACTATAGAGAATAGGGAGGGGATATTTATTCCTTTTCCTTCCTGATAAGCATTTTTTAAATGCAGTATTGGCAGTGCTACCATTATCATGGGGGGGGGGAGCAAATGCCCCAGGCAACTGCCACCCCCACACTGCTGTCACTGCTGCCACCTGCTCTCACCTGCCACTTGAAGGCTGGGCAGGCCATGTGCGACATCCCGCTGGTCTCCAGAAGCATTCTGATGTCTTCAGAATGCTTTCAATTAATACTACTGTTTTTCATCAGATAACCAGAAATATTGTTTTAAAAGCATTCTGAAGACATCAGAACATTTCTGGTGCATGACCAAAGGTTGAGCAAGGCTCCAGAGCTTAGGGTAAGCTGGGGTGGCAGTGGTCGTGGGGGGGGCAGCGTTCTGTGGTCCTGGCCCCTGGGCAGCAAACAGTTCAGTGAATGGGCGAACAAATGAAAAACTGGTTATTTTATTAGAGAAACCCATAGAACCTTCCAATTCTCCAGATTTCCTTTCATAGGCCAGACACTGTCCTGGCTGCAGTTCTAGCCTTCCAAACTTCTTCCAAACTGCAAATCAAGCCTCAGACTGGCTCTCAAAATTCTATCAATTCCTTGCAGCTGACTCCTTCACATGACACCCGCCTCCACATTCCTCTGCTAAGCCCCATCAGCTATACTCCAGTCTCCCATCCAAAGCCAGATCAAAGCTGATCCTGCTTAGCTTCTTCAGGCAAGATTACAGCTCAACCTCCAGACAACACCTCCTGCTGTAAGCAGTGGGATGGAAGCACCAATGAACTTTCCAGGCCTCATAACTGCTTTGGTGGCCTTTTTCATTGAGACTGTGACATGGGGGAGGGTTAAATGCACCTTTCTTACCGGCTGCAGTCTGATCCTCCCTGTTATTTTAATTAAGAAAAAAATATGAATGCACCAATGATGCATTTAGTGTTGTGTCTGATTTGACCCACAGATCCCACTGATGAGAACTCAGCATCTGTAATTACTCAAATGGGATGGGGAATGCACCTATTCAGGGGCACCTTCATTTATTTCCAATGTTATGGGTTCCAGTGTTGATTCCTGGCATTGAAAGCAGTTGGCAGAGGTGAGCCCTAGCACAAATTAAGTCCTGAAGAACACACACATACAAATGCAAAAGCAAATAGATTAGGATAAATGGCATAGTCTTTAGAAGGTCACCAGGCAGTTCGGGGGTGGGGGGGGCGGGGAGGAGAACACACTGGTAATTAATTTGGAAGTATACTATATTTAGGTTTGGCAATTGCATTTGCAAAATTCATGAATCCATCTTTTGCCAACATTCTTAGAGGGCTTTAATTTCAAAAGATGAGTTTGGAAAGTAATCCTAGTATTGTTCTTTGTTGTATAATTAGTCTACATTTTAACTTGCCATAGCTCATGGGCTTTAGTCAAGAAAGCGGGGGTGGTGGGATGGGGAAGATTCCAGAGCAAGAAGAGGTTTATAGACACATCCAGCCAAAATTGAATACTTTTGCATTCCACTTATTTCAAAGGGGAAAATGATATACTTGAGGGCCCAATCCTAATGGCACCTGGTGCTAGGCACTTTCCAGAGATCACCTTTTGCAACAAAAGTAAAATGCCATAGGCTTCCGGAATGTTCATTCCAGCGGTTCCAGTAGGGTGGCCACAAAATTCCCCCATGGTGGAATGCTGCATCACCATGTTAGGGGCTATTGTGGATTGAGCTGTACTTTAAAGCTCTTCCATTTGAAATCAATGAGACAAAAGTCTCAACTGCTGCTGAATTTTATGCTCTGCTCTTTATTCCCAACACAAAAAATAAAATCAGTGTAATAAATATACTTTTTAGAGTTGCTTTCCATTCGATCCCTTGCTCATTTCTATTGTGGTGACTTCTTTGGATTGCTTCTTGCAAATGCTTTAGGACGGTGATCGTTGTTCCAAAAAGCAAATCTGAAATTGCCGCTTGTTCACAGGAATGTTTGTATTTGGCAGCTGAATTTCCAAGTGCTTCTCTGGTGTAGTTGGTGCTGGGAGCTGCAATGTTCAGGGGCCATCGGCATGTGTGTGGCTAGATGATGAGGTGAGAGAGAACTCTTGGGAAAGAGATGATGTCGCTCTCCAAATACACACCAAGGAAATATAGTCAAGCAGATTCTTAATAGAGCTGAGGAGAACAACACACATCCCTAGTTAAGTGTATGCCTTTTAAAATCGCCATTTGGCATGTATTTTGCATCTATCGGTCTGCAGCCAACAAAATGTTTTGTGTATCAGGGCACATCCCTTATGAGAAAACAGCATTTGGGGCTCTTCAGTCTAGAAAGAAAGCACCTGGCGGGCATGATTAACAGCCCAATCCTAAGCTGCCTGTGTGGCCGTATGAGCAGCGGTAGCCAAGAGGCTACTGTTGCATCCTACTGGTGCCAGGCAGGCGCTGGAGGCTCCTTGGAGGAAGAGGTCATTCATCCTCTTCCCCAAGGTCAACGTGCAAGGCAGGCGATGGGTCCCCTTGCCTCTATACGGTCTGACACAGAGGATAAGATCTGGCAGCAAAGGTCACCACTGGTCCCACCCCTGCTCCACCCCTTCCCCTGTCCAGGAAAACAGGACACCACCCCTTCCACCCCTCCCAGAACCTGTGCAATGCTGGCAACTGGTTTACTCACTGCCACCAGCAATGTGTTGCCACCTCTGGGCGGTGGGACCCAGTGCTGGGCCAGTGCTGGTTGTAACAGCTTACCGCCACCACTGGGAGTGCCTTACTATGCCAGCATCCGCTGTGCTGTGGTGCTCAGGATTGGGCTGTAAATCTGCAAACCTATACACATATCCTTAGGAGTAAGCTTTATTGAAAATAGTGGGACTTACTTCTGAGCAGAAATTCATATGATTATGCTCTGAGACATATAAAACCATGCACAGGATGTATGGAGTGGATATAAGGACAACCTCAGACAACCCCAGAACTAGGGGACATCCAACAAAATGTCCGATGGGAGAGCTAAAACAAACAAAAGGAAATATTTCTTTACCCAGCATATAATTAATCTGTGCAGCTCCCTGCCACAGAATGGGGTGGTGTCGGAAGCTACAGGGGGGACAGTGTGCTAAGTTTTGCAAGGAGCCTTGCCTTGCTGTGTAAGTCGCTCTTCTCTCTCACCATTATAGCCATTAACAATGTTGAGGTGCAACACCACCACCCGTAGGAATGCCAGGTGGTGTCACCTGGCCTCGATGCGTAATAGCATCTAGGATTGGACAGAGTTACAGAGGAAAGGTTACAAGCCAGGTTACAAGGCATAATGACTTTATGTAACATCCAAGCTTTAGAGGTAACCCTGAAGGAATGGCTGCCATTGTCACTAATTCCATAGATGAATGATGCATTGTGTGAGGAGGGAGGTACATGTTTTTGTTCATTGTAAATCTCCCATCTATTGGTTTCATTGGATGAGCCCTGGTTCTAGTGTTGTGAAAGAGCAAGAAGGATGTTTCCAAAGGTTGTTGAGACTCAAATTGTGTCAATGGAGCTTCCACAACAGGGGCTGGGTAGAGATACCAGCCATGCTAAATGTGGGGAATGCAGACTGGAGAGAAGTCACTATACTTTCTTCTTCTGCTGGTCCAGTGCAAAATGTTCACAAGTTTCTGCTACAATTCTATAAAAAGAATGGGAAAAGATAAAGTATCTTTATACAATGCAAGGATAGCACCTTGTCTTGATATTTGGCACTGAAAATCTGTACAATCAGGATTTTCCTTGTGTTCTGTTTGTCTAGTTTTTCAGTTTTGCTCATGTCATTCAAACACATTAAATAGAACATCACGGATGGGAAAATAAAGGTCTCTGTTACCGATGAATTATTTTTTCCCTTCAAGATGTCTGAAGGTTAGACAGTCAACACCTACAAATTACACAGATGTGTCATATTCTAAATGAATTGTATTATGCTGGAACACCTATGAATACTAAAAGGAACCTGCCACAGATCTCAGTATAAAATGCACCTATGTCTAATTTATATTGGAATGCACTGCATGGAAGAAAATGACATACTTCTTAGAAATGGCATCATATTTTAAACTAGTGTTTAGTCATAGTATTTTTTTAACCTCAGAACCAATTTCCCAACAGGTGAATAAAAGAAGAAGGCTGCTTAGAAAATGCTATTATGTGGGTTTCTTCCCAAAACAGAGATCCTTAAAAACAATAAAACAATAAAAAATAAATGCTCTGTTGCTAGGAAATATCCTCATTCATTCTCTACCTCACAGAAAGCCATTAGCACAAAGTACTGAATGCTGTAGAACTTCAGAGTTATGAACAATTTGGGAGCAGAGTTGGTTAGGAATTCAGAAATGTCCATAACTCTATGAACAGCTTTACATGTTACCTGCAGCACCATGCATCCTTTGGCCCAAGTAATATGGACCGGTTGTAGGGTTTCGTATAATGCTCCAACATGAAAAGAATGTATATACTATTGTGAGGAAGGGTCCTACAGAGCAGCATAGCTACAGGGGGGGCAGCATAATAATTACTGCAAGCATCTCAATGTGCTGTGTAAGTGGCCCCTCCCACTTGATGTCAGAGGCATTCCAGGCAGTGCTGGCAACCCACAAGCATCTCCTGTGCATTACCATCATCGCCCAGAATGGCTCTAACAGCAAGTGGGAGGGGCCACTTTTACAGCCCATTTTGGCACCTTCAGTACTTACTGTGCCACTCCCTTATAACTTTGTAACTGGTCCTACATGTCTGGAAGATTTGAAAATAAGTAATGACTGGGATTGTATCCAACCTCTGTGCAAGAGGGGCAATGAATTTTGCCATTCCATCTTCCATCTCCAGACCTTGCACTCCTTGAAAATTTGCTCCCAGAGGGTGGGTGATTCTCAGGAATAGGATGGTACAGGATGCTGAAGAGGGAAGATTGATTGACCATTACAAGATATTGCGTGAGCGGAAGGCAGGGTTTGGGTATCACTCAGGGTGGCACAATAGGATTGGAGCCTACACCAACTATGTATACAATGCGCAACGATGGTTCAATGGAAGACCAGTGCAATAGGCAAGGCAAACAGGGCATAAAATAGAGGTTTTATTACTGGAGGCAGAGAGGAAGGCCCAGATTCCTGCAATATTGCAAAGGAAGATGCAACACAGTTTGGTGACAGATAAGTCAAAGATAAAGCCAAGACTTCATACCTCAGAATGCCTCAAACCAAGGCTGGTCGCTACAGTAACGGCATCAGAGACAGCCTAATTGGGGACCTGCCAGGGCCTACACCCCCGAGGGGCTCCACCAGTCAGCCCTGCTGCTATCCTGGGACTTTCAGTAGCCACAAAAACTAATTTGAAAGTTTTGGGCTGCAAGGCGATTCAGGGTTCTGGAAAAAATCTAGAGTTACAACATGAGATTTTGGAAGTGTACTTTTGGCTGCTGCAAGTCCCAAGCAGTCAATAAGGTTCTTTCAAGAGCTTTCCATGACCCCCGAAGGCAACTGCTATTGGCCACTGAGCACTGCAGGGAGGAAGAAACTCTCTGGGGCCATTGCAACCAGAGGAGAGACTGGGAAGGGGAATGAATTGCTCCAATAGGAATTTTATCAGGAGGTACAAGTTTCTTTTGGGCCCCTTCCCAAAGGGGAGGAGAGAGTGAAACAGAGTGGGGGAGGGTGGCAGTGGGGGGTGGGCAAAACAAGCATGAGGAGAGGCTAAACAAGGCAGGGGGAGCGTGACAACTGCCAGAAGAGTCTTTGGAGCCAAGTCTACTGGGCTTCCCAATGCAGAGCCCAGGTCTACCTGCCCGAACAGTGTCAGCAACTAGGTACAGTAACACATAAAAACCAAACACACTCTGTCCTCTCTAAAATCTTTTAAATATAGGAAATCATTGCAGAGAATTAGCATCATCGTATTTAGGCTCACACTAGAATGGAAAGTGCCCTGTGTGTACCAAAACTTACTTCTGTAGCAGCTGTAACCCCTGAGCTGTGTCCCTGAGCTCCTATATACTCCTTTCATGGTAAGCAGAACCACAAGCCAAAGGGCTACCGCAGCAAGCCAGTTTTCTCCAGGATTTGACACTGTGCTAAGGAGTGTCATGTATGCATTCCTGCACCCAGCACATATGGCTTGTGGCAGCAGCTGCACGCTCAGTATCTCCTGTGGGCAGTGAGGCTGGATGAGATCAGGAAATACAAGATTCCAGGAAATTTCTGGGCCCCTCCTTTGGCTCCTAGGCACCCTTTTTGACGCTGGGCCCAGGTACAAATTATCCCCTTTACACCACTGTCACAGGCTCTGGTATGAGTTGGGCTGGAAACAGGGAGATGAGCAAGCCACATGAACCAGGAGGGAGGAGCAGGGTGAGGTGAGGTGACATATGATACAAGAGGGAAGGTGTGGGTCAAGGCAAGTGACTAGGCTAAGCACCTTGGGTAGCCACATTCTAAATTAAATAAAGCTTCTGGACACTTGTCAAAGGCTGATATTCTGGGTAGTGTGAATAGATAACACAGTCCAAGGAGTACTCCTTGGAGAATACATAAACAATAATAACAGTTTGAGATATATTGCAGAAAATTTACTGGATTAGTTTAGTGAGGTTGTGATTGATTCGTCTAGGTATTTATGCAATTTTATCCTTGTTAACTTAGGGAGCACGGTGAAGTGAAAGAGTGTTGTGTTATATTTCAAAGGGGTGAAATATAGGAGTGAGAGGGCCCAATGCAAGGCATTCCTTGGGATGCCATGGGACGTCCATGGGTCGCCCCACTCACCAAGAAGAGCACTTGTGGTGCAACACGCAAAGTGTGGCACCTGGAAATAGTTGGTGGCTCGTTTTGGGCTGTTCAGAGGAAGGGGCAGATGTGCTGCTCTGCTCACCCCACTGATTTACAACCCATAGAGATCCTAGCTGCAGCAGCAAATATACTTGCTGTGCTGGTGCAGGGGGCCCCCAAAGTACAGGGCACAATGTGACAACATTGGTCACATTGACTTAAGTCTGGTCCTGATATTTCACATTACTGAGTGGAAACTGCAATTTCAATATTGTGTGTTTTGGGAGCAGGGTCCCATGTGTTCGAAGGTCATCCTTCCCTCCCCACCTTCTTACCTTTCCACATTTCTCGGGGTAAATCCCCTTAAAAAGTGCCTTGGAAGCAGCTAGCAGAGAAATTGTTCAGCTGATTGCTTTTGTGTGTTTTTTTAAAGGGGTGTCCCTCCAGAAAAGAAGCAAAAGGCGGGAAAGACAACCTCCTGCTGGGGTCCCTCATAGTTTTTCAAGGGTAATCTGTTACTAATCCCCCATTCAGCCCTCATTTAGTGTACAGTGTTTATCAAACTGTGGGTTGTTACCCACTTGGTGGATCGCAACCTGATCTCAGGTAGGGCCTGAAAAGCTGGGAGAAGCCATCTTGGAAGTTGCAGCCCTTACTCTTGCTATATTCCTTCTGTGAGAGTTAACAGTTTGAATTTTCAAGTGAGGGTTTTTTAAAATTTTGTTTTTAGTTCAGTGCTTTAACATAATATTTTGACCTAATCATGCTTTTTGTCAGGGATGTTTCATGGTTGTGCAGTTTGCATTCTAGGAGTGTCATTTTATCATGTCACAATGATGGCACTTACTCCTCAATGATGTCACTTCCGGCCATGACATCACTTCCAGTAGGTTCCAACACAAGTGCCATTCTAAAAATGGTGCAGCAACTTTGAGAACCACTGCTCCATAACATTAAACCACAAGGAGCCAGGAACCAGCAGTATCCTTACACTTCATTTTTAATTGGAGTTTTTTTTTAAAGAATTACAGGGTGGGGGCTGTGAGGTTTGCTCCTCTTTGGAGGCAAGCACTTGCAAGCCCCTCAAAAAATTTTCCAAGCCCAACCCAGGAGAATTTTGCCAGCATCTCTGCTTATACAGCACATAACCATCCTTGCAGGGGAGAGATAAGCTGACCTCTGTCACTTCTAATTTAGGAGGAATTCAGATGTCACTACTTGCTGCTAAATACCAGCTCTGTGTTCCAATTGAGGCTGAGTGTTGGCCCTTTTCTTCTTGCCTGCTGGCTACCTGCTTGATATTTGGTTGCCCTAGAAACCAATGGAATGGCCAATCAGCAGGAGGGGCTGTGACATAATGACAGAGGGGTTGTTAAATGTAAGAAGCAGGTGCTGTTCGTTTGGTTGGCTGGATTTTGGGTCTATACAGCTGTGGTGTTGTTGGAGACAATTCTCTTTCATGGAGCAAAGTAGCTGGCATATGAGGAGCAAACAGCTCAGTCCAGAAACCTGTTCTTGGTTCCAAGGAGCCCTGAAATGGTCCAGCCTTCACCTGCTGTGTGGACAGGTAAGTCTGCAGTCCTTGTGCAAAACATCCCTTTCCTTTAGAAGCCCACATATACATATTGTTAACAGATACAAACAGGACCTTTTTACCTTTAAACATTGTATAGAAGGGGGAATTTGGGCAGCTGCAGCTCTACATGGAAGGGTTCAAAAATTACCGGTTCTATACAATGTTTAAAGGCACAGGTACCCTTGTCCCCCTTTGTATCTGGTCACCCTACATATACACAACACCGCCTGTTGCTAGTGTGAAACCTGCAATAGCTCTTGTAGATGCAAATCCCCCCCCCGCCCCCCAGGAAAGGAAACCTCAGTGTTCCGGGCTGTCTGCTCTCCTCACAAAATCTGATTGGCCCTGCCAGATGCACCTGCTAAAATGAACTTTCCCAGTCCCCAAGGCTTGTTGGTGAAGAAAAAAATTATCTTGCTTACGGTGAGAGAAAATGGTGTGTGTGTGTGTGTGTCTTCTAAACAAAATGCGGAGAGTAGATGATACAGCAGACTTTTTTCTCTTACTCTTAAAAACTCAATGCATGTGCTGTTCTTCCTTCTCCCCTTTTTTGACTGTTCGATTTATTTTAAAAATTTATATCCTGCCTTATCAAAACTCCTATCAAGATGGCTATCACTAAAAACTCAGCCATGATTAGAAACAATAGAACATAATGAACTGATAATCTTGTATAGTCAGTCCTCTTTATCTGCAAGGGCAGAATTGTTTAAGATGTCTAAGCTGGTTGTGGCTGCCATTCTGAAGAGCACTGCTGCCTCTGGAAGGTCTCTGCAGCATTCAGAGCTCTTTTGGCAGTTCCTGCTGCACTCTGCTTGCTTCCTGAGGGGCACTGCTGGATTCTTCTGCTGGCAGATAAGGTACCCCTCTGGGCTGTATTATCCACTAGGCTGAGTAGGTTGAAGACTAGAGGCCCCTAGACTAGAGGCTAGTTTGATGGGACTAGGGCCCATCAAACTAGCATTTCTGAGTATCAGCCTAATGTATGGGTTTCCAGATCTGGCCCCTGGGGACTCCCATCCAGCCCGCCAACCCTTCAACCAGCAAGAGACTACAGTAAGTAGTCTCTTTGCAAGGCCAGGCTTTCAGAGCTCCCCCATGTGGGGCAAGCCCCACCTCCAGTGAGTGAGCTGGGCTGCACATGGAGACTGAATTGCTGCGAAGCTTCCATGCAAGTCTGGGTCTGTTCGTGAATTTTTTTTTTCCCTTTTGGGAACAATTTAGAAGGGCCTGACTTTTCTGGGTTTTGCTCCTCAGATTTCTACTTGTATTTCTGCTGTTTTAGTAGTGGAGGTGGGGCGCTTCCCTGCAAGCCTGGGTCTGTTTGTAAGAAGCCTGCCTGTGGCTGGATTGCCTAAGGTTAGGGGGCTTATTAGTAAGCTGCAGAGGCCTTATTTGTAAAGGGGGGGCAGGAGAAGCTTTCTCACCTCCCTCTCTACCAGGGGCTTCCTTTCAGTGTGGCAGGGATTTTCCTGAAGAGTTTTGAAGGGGGGCCAAAATATCTGAAAGCCTTGGGGCCTAGCCATGGGTTAATACGGCCCTGGTACCCCTTGCACCTTACCCCATTGATCCCATAGGATCAATGGTTCATTATCTGTAAATTTGCCATCTGCGAAGATTTCCAAGAACCAAGCCCTCGGACATAATGAGGATTGACTGTATTTGTTTATGTGGAAGGAAACTGCTCTGAATGAGGAAGGGAAGGATTGATTGAAACATAATATAATAATAAATATGACCTTTTAGGGGAAAGCAATCTGGAAATATGCATTCATACGTCTGACCCTGCACTTTTAGCCCTATGAAAAGCAGCTTCCCGCACACCCAACTCTGTTTATTCCCAGAGGAAATTAGATGAAGTGCTAGCAGTCTGAGACCCCTCATGTCTTCCTTTCTGGTGATCTCTTTTGTCTTTTTATTCACTCTTTTTTCTTTCTCTGCCTGTCTTTTCCTCCTTGTAAAACTTCCTAAGTGAAGTCCTATGCCTATTTCCTTGGATGTAAAGCACACTGAGTACAATGAAACCAATTTCCAGGTAAACGTGTATAGTTCACACTGTATAGGATTGCAGTCTAACAGCACAATCCTGTGCATGTCTACCCAGAAGTGTTCAATGGGGCTTACTCTCAGGAAAGTGTGTATAGGATTGCTGCACAAGTCCATTGACAAAACAACCATTCAAATTCTTATAAGGGAGAGTGGTTGATTTTTGATGCTGTTTTATTGTCATAAGGGCGTGTCAATTGACGATGTCATGCAAAGCTCCTGTTTTTTTAAACAAAACTTTGAAACACCGCTACTTATTAATTATGGCAGGATCCTATGCCAGCTACCATGCCATAAACCACGCAGAGGCCACTACCATCACAGGAGAGGCCTGCACTGGAGGAAGGCAGGAGGGGTGTTTCTGGGAGGGGGAGGGAAGGCCAGGGGGAAGTTCAGGAGGACAGGGACAGAAGCAAAGGCTGCCACCACATCCTATTGCCCTACATGGGCTACTCAAATTTGTGCCAGTGATTGAGCCGATGCAGAGCAGAGTAGACCCATAGGGGCTGCCTGGATCTAACACAGGATAACCAATGTTCCCTTACACAATGTTCCCTGGACACATCAGGCTGACTCATTGGCCTTGCAGGATGCTGCAGCATCCGTTCCGGCACTTCTGTACCATGGGAGGGTACCACCATAGCAATGAAATGTTAGTCTTCTCCCTGATGTGCCATTTCTGTTTGGTATGAGGAGCATTTGATCCTGTGAGCTTCCACCTGCAATCTGAAATGGTAGAACCCAGACATAACTTCACCCATTTGGTGAGAATTGGGTTGTAGTTCTACTGAAAGAATAATTAGAACATAGGCTTGAGAGCTTTAAACAAAAAGGATACCCAGTAGACCAGAACTAATGCATACAGTAGTATGGCAGGGATACATAAAGAAAAAATTACGCACTTGATTGTCCAAAGAACTCCTATTTAATCTGCCATGAACAAGCACAACTGTCATAAACTATAGGACAATGTACACCTATGTGGAGGTCATATCTTAACATAAGGAGGACTAACATAATGATGTGTGGTCAAATAAGTGGGCATATTTTCAAGTGTAAATATCCATGAACAAATTAATTCATTTCATTTTTAATTGTGTCTACTGCAACCAGTATACCATAGCTGATTGACACAGCTGGGTTTGGGAGAGTCCTGTTAAGAAGATCACTTCAACACATGTGGTTATAGAGGAAATATTGTTATTTATAATAACTCCATACTTGTATGGTTACCAGATACAAACTGGGATAGAGTGCCTATACCTTTCACCATTGTATAGAAGAGGGAATTTGGGAAGGTGTAGCTTTTGAACCACTTCTATGATGAGCTGCATCTGCCTAAATTCCCTCTTCTATACAGTGGTTAAAGATATAGGCACACTGTCCCAGTTTGTATCTGGTAACAGTGATGTCATGCAGGGGGAATGCGGGGGAACTCAGTTCCACTAGTTAAAATTAGGGCTGACTCCGCCCACTTCACTCTCCCTCCTCCCCCCTCCCAATTCCTCTACAAAGAGCTTTTCTTCTTGGTTGGCCGCACTCAGAGGGTTAAAGGGAGCGACTCCGGATTCCTAGGGGGGCGAAGGCAGTGATGTCATTTCAGGGGGAACGGACCAGAATGGGCGTTCCGGATCCTAACGGGCTCCGTGGCTGGTTCCAGGTTCCCGACAAGTGCCAATCAAAAGTGAGTTCCTGTTCCTAAATCATTTGAATGACACCACTGTCTGGTAACCCTACATACTTGGATAGGGAATCCTTGGAGTAGGAGAATAGGTCTGAATTAACTTGGTATCTATATAATGAATTTAGTTTTCTTACTGCTAAATCCTGTCCAATTCTCCCCACAGCAGTGCAGCGCTGCCAACATGGTATTTGCTGAATCCCGGTGTGTGTGGCCTCCAGAAGCTTCCTTGGGGTGAAGGGGAAGATATCCCCTTCCCCTGGGGTAACCTCCAGCTGGCCCCATGGGTAGAGGTGGGATTTTTTGGTGATAATAAAAGTAAAACACACATCACTGTCCACATTTCTAATTTTTGTAAACAAACAAAAAACCAGAAATCTGTGGATACAATAAAACCATTTTCTTACACCTAATTGACTGTGCAATGACTGTGGCTACATCTGTTGACGCTATACCACCTCTATCACCTACCTAGTACACTTTTAAAGCTATTGCAATTTATAAAAATGCACATTTGAATTTAAAAAAATGTAACGCTATTTTCTGCACTTTTTCCTTGGGGGTGGGGTGATTGAAATCTGCCCCAAAATAAAAATGTGTAAGAACACCTCTATGCATTGGTCAGCTCGAACCTGTTTGTTATATTGCTGGAGCAAATCCATGTGAACCCATTAAATAGGCACATGGATCAGGCCCAAGAAGAGCTATATAGATGTGCAGATCAGATAAGCCTCATAGGGATAAAAGATAAAGGTTTCCCCATGACCGAATGGTCTAGTTGTGACCGACTGTAGGGGGTGTGCTCATGTCCGTTTCAAAGCCTGTAGAGCTGGCGTTTTGTCTGAAGACAAGCTTCTGTGGTCATGTGGCCGGCATGACTCTATGCCGTAGCGCACAGAACGCCGTTACCTTCCCACCAAAGTGGTCCCTATTTATCTACTTGCATTTAGGTGCTTTCGAACTGCTAGGTTGGCAGGAGCTGGGACAAGCATCAGGAGCTCACTCAGTCACGCAGTCTTGAACTCCCAACCTTCTGGTCGGAAAGCCCAGCAGCAGCGGTTTAACCCGCTGCGCCACCACATCCCTTCTCATAGGGATAGCTGGGGGCTTTACTTGGGGCTTTACTCCCCTTACCCTAGTGACCTCCAGCCACCTCCTACCCAGCACTGGATACAGCGCAGGCCATGCAGCTTGCATGTGCCAGCGCATGTTAGGATTGGGCTGTCTGTTAATTTACTGCTGATGTCAAATTTGCTGACTACTTATGTCTTTGTCAAATAGTTGTTGGTTTTCTAATAATTTTTTTACATCTCTGGTAAATTGTTCATGAATATTTGTTTTCAATAATTAAATATAAGTGATTGTATGGATGGTATGTGATGAATTAATTGACCCATTGCTTACTGATTTAGATTCTGCTTTGTATTTTGGCACATTAATTATGGAGTCCCTTAGTGACATAGTATAGCTGTAAATTCTGCTCCGTTAAAAATTGGTAATCAAGAAGTGGAATTAAATCTTGGTATAAGTATTTTTTTGATGAAATAATTTTAGTAGTAATTTATCCTTGAGTAGATCAAAGGATTGATGGCTATTCCGATTATACAGTTTGTTAAGCTAGTTGATTGTGGAGTTTGAAGTTTAATTGTTGAATAATTTGATAGCTTGGAAGCGATTATTATGCAAAGGAGGAATTGTGCTTTGTTTTGTTTATGGAAGAATATAAACATTGGTGCAAGATAGTTACATGCTCTTCATCTATGTACATGATTCTTGGGAGCCTTCCTTTCCAAATGCACTATCAGAAGGTGAAAGGACAATTTTGGCAAGGAAATTTGATTTATTTGAGGGGGAAAAATCAATGTGTTAAGAAAGAGAAAAATGAAAAAAGACTATACAAGTTGAGTATCCCTTATCCAGACTGCTTGAGATAGGAAGGCATCTGGATTTCAGATTTGTCTGGATTTTGGAATAATTGCATAAATATAATGAGAAATGCTTCTTCTTGCTCTTTTCACTATTACCCTTTTGAGTGTCTGTTGGCATCACAATGGCACACACCACATAGCACAGAATAGAATTTATAGCCTGTACATGGGAATTAAATGAGCACAAGACCTTCCAGTGTTCACATCAGCGAAAGTTTTTTTAAAAAAAATCTTGGACAAAAATGTCTGGATTTTGGATAAGGGACTTTGAAAGAAATAGATGGCATTACATATAGAAAGAAAGAGATGAAAGAGAGAAAGAAAGAGATGGTATTACATATAAACCTATCAAGAAGATGGATAGGTAAGTTGCACAGATCTGCCACCACTCTGTTTCTCATTCTTCCTTTTCCTGGTACATCTCTCGTAATGCAGAATGTGATGCCACGTCACTGTGTTGTTAATCTCCTCATTCTTCCAGCCAATGATGCAAGTCAGAAAAGTTGAAGCTTGCATCATGTGAAGGGTTGTATTAGATATCATCAGGATGAAGGCAAAAAGACACCCCAAGTGGTGGCAGTAGTAGCTCATAGCAATATGTTTCAGAGAGTCGACGGTGAACTCTGGCCCAGTTTTAATGCGCTTACCTTTATTCTGTCCACTGTGTTAACATCTGTAAGGTCATCTTGTGGATCCAGCATGTGAAACAAGCCCTTCCTGTGAGGGTCTTTGTCCTACCTCCAAAGCTGCTGTCGCTTCTTTCGGCACTTGTAGAAGCCGACAACATGAGTGATGATTCTGAATTAAATGTAGCCCAGTGAGTTGTCAGTGACAGATACACATTGTGCACACTTGTCCTAGTCCAGATGTCACTGCTACAATTCAGCGTTGTTCTCCCTTTAGCATCTCGCCGCCTATAATTACGGTTTAACTTTCTTTTTAACACTTTCAAAACTCCAAGGAGCCACTTTATTACTGTCAAAGCTGTTTGAGAAGGGAAAGGATGCTATAATTTGCTGGTGCGCACTCAAGTTATTGCACTGATATGTAACGTTTCTTTAAGCCGATGGAAAATAGAAAGCAATTTAGATTAGCATGGAGGGAAAGAGAAAAAAGCATTTCTCTGTGTGAGAAATGATATATTGTCATATCATTTTCTCTAGAAATACTTCAGTTTATTTTCTTTTGGGTTATGATTGTCCCAAAGAGTAATCTGCAACCACAAAGTCTCAACTTTCTTTATCTGCAGCTGTTCTCTGATCTCTTTTTCATTCTTTTCTCTCATCCTGGGCTCTCATTCACAAATATTAACCTCTACATTTTCTAATTGACACACGCAGTTTTAGTTCTGTGGCTCCCACCAACTTTTATGAATCCTGATGTCGAGGATCATGCACTTGAGTGATGGTTGCAGCCTACGTGGACGATATGCAGTCACACATCATTACATTGTCTCTTGTCACTTGCACAAGCTCTGAGCAGCAACAATAGTCTCCAAACTAGCTTAATTGCAGTGGATTTAGCACAAAATGCCACTGGAATAGAAAGAAAAACCTTGTGTTGCTACTTACGTTGTGCCTCAAGAGTATGCCAAAGGTATACA
Organism: Lerista edwardsae; assembly: GCA_029204185.1. Classification (NCBI taxonomy): domain Eukaryota; kingdom Metazoa; phylum Chordata; class Lepidosauria; order Squamata; family Scincidae; genus Lerista; species Lerista edwardsae. The sequence continues at coordinate 4,216,428 of JAJKFI010000056.1, read as the reverse complement.
GTGGGCCCTTGTTATTTGCAGGTCTTCAGTTCTAGGACCCCACCCCCCAGGATAACAAAACCTGCAGATAATCAATTCCATGGTTTTTGGGCCCACCACTCACTCACTCACTCAATCAATCAATCAATCAATCGATCAATCAATCAATCAATCAACAGGTACTTATATACCGCTTTTCAACACGAAGTTCACAAAGCGGTTTACAGGCAAATAGTAACAATAAAGTTAAATGGCTCCCTGTCCCAAAAGGGCTCACAATCTAAAAAAAGGCAGACCGCCAGCAACAGCCACTAGAAAGACTGCGCAGGGGTGAAGAGGGACAGTTACTCTCCCCCTGCTAAATATAAGAGGACACCACTTGCAAAAGTGCCTCTTGCCCAGTTAGCAGGGGTTAACTGGTTAACCAGTTAGCAGGATATCAGTTAACCAGTTAGCAGTTAGTAGTTAACCAGTTAGCAGGATATGGGGTTAGCACCAGCATTCCAAACCTGACTGGAGCAGAGATCTGGTTGGTTCTGGAGGGTTTTCTGAGGGCTGGGGAGGTCTCATGTGAAGCTGGTCCTCGGAATGCCCAAAAAACTTGTAACTTCCACACAGGGCTTCCCCAGACCTCAAAAAGCCTTGAAAGGGCAAAAAAAAAGCCACTTCCAGTTTCTGCCAAGAAACCAGAAATTCTGGTTTCTGAGGCCTGGCAGGGCTGCATGGGGTTGCACACAGCCTCCCCAGCCCTCAGAAAACCGTCTGGACCCGGTTGGGTTAGGGTTCAGAGGTTTGCTAGGAGGTCCCAATCTGCTGGTTCGGCACCTGTGAATGCCGAATCCACAGATAAAACAGGCCTACCTGTACTTACTGTCTTGCTTTATTCCCATCAAATTGATATCTCCATTGTGCTGGATAATGATGCCTATATTGGTTTGGGGGCAGAGATATGAGCATGGATTTGCTGACTATTAAGTAGGTTGGCCTAGAGCCCAATATGTGACCGCTTAAGATCATACTAAGACAATAATGTGTTGTGTATTTGTGTAAATAGTAGCAGAGTTGGGGGCTTGGAGACC